>CM055910.1:38026977-38421977 GCA_029582155.1 Panopea generosa | reverse complement strand
GAACGAACGAACGAACGAATGAATGAATGAAATTGAGAAATATGAATGAATGAATGAATGAATGAATGAATGAATGAATGAATGAATGAATGAATGAATGATGAATGAATGAATGAATGAATGAATGAATGAATGAATGAATGAATGAATGAATGAATGAATGAATGAATGAATGAATGAAATCGTTGTACCTCCAGGCGGGGTCATAATACTTGAGAAATCTAAAATATTGATTATCTGACAATATTTTACGCATGTTTGGTTTGGCAGACCCAACATATGATGCCCTGCTTGTTAGAAAGCGACTTGAACTAAGTTTTGTGCAGAATTGCGATAGGAAAAAGCGGAAGTACGAAAAAACGGACAGTACATTATGGGCAAGAATGTAGGTCAAAATCCCCTACAGACAAAATCCCTTAGGCATACACAGACAAAATCCCCTATATCCTTTTTCCACTACATACAAAATCCCCTACATGCAAAAATCCACTACAGACAAAATCCCCTAAGGAAAAAATCCCCTACTTTATAAATGTTCCAATTCCCTACTATATACATGTACATGTTAGTTTAATGTGTTGTATTTGAATATTATCATTTTAATGATTAAATTGTGTTAACTAGCTTACACAACAATAATTATGTTCAATTATTTATTCATTAAAAAGACTGAAAGATTGTTTATTTTTTAGGTGACAAACATTGTCAGTGTTAATCAGAGTAATCAAACCCTAATTTAGTATATAATTATTCATTCAATAAAGTAATTAATTACCATACAATTAAAATGCCTTATAACAATTAATGCAGTGTTTGCATAATTTTCAATAAAAAGATTAAAGACTGTTTATTTTGTAAGTGACAAACATTGATTGAACCACGGATATGAATGTATTACATTTCGCTATTGCTTCACAATCCCAATAAAATGGAAGTTATTAGAAGCAACAAGGGTTCCGAAAAACTCTGTAGTAATGGGCATGCTTATACCAAGAAATACACAACAAAATCAACAGTCAGATGGGAATGCTGCAAACGGGGTAGCATCAAGTGTACAGGAGCCATTGTTACAGAATTAAATCTTATGAGCTAATTTTTCTTTTTGCATTAATGTTTTCAAAAGTCGTATGTTGCAAATGCAGCTTCATGTAGAAAAGGTAAAATATCTCTTCAAATGAAAGTGGGATATAAATGAAGGGTGTTTGTATCAGTTATAGAAATTCAGCTGGATAGGGGTTAAGAACCCACATCCAGATGTATAGGAGAGAAAAGGGAGAAGTTGTTCATTATGAGCAATTTCTACTTTTGCCACTATGTTTTCAATATACATCTGGACGGGACTTACGATACAGCCCCTTCCCAGTTTAGCCAGTTGTATGTGATAAGATCTGCAGTAAGTGATACATATGTGACATGTGTGTATGCCTTCCTTCCATCCAAACAACAGAGTGTCTATGAGGAGCTATTGTCCGCTCTTCTTGATTCTTGTTTATTACGGAACCTTAGACCAAATCCTACAAGAGTCATAGTTGACTTTGAAATGGCCATTCATAATGCCATCAAATCTGTGTTAGGTAATACTATTCATATACAAGGCTGTTTTTACCACCTGACTCAAAGCACATGGAGACGAGTCCAGAGCGAAGGACTTCAGGCAGCATACTTATCAGACGAAGAAGTGAGACACTTTTGTGGACAAATTGACGGTCTGGCATTTTTGCCAGTGAATGATGTCAGCGAAGGCATGAATTATCTTAGAGAAACAGCACCAGACTGTTTAGCTCCTATAGTGGATTATTTTGATAGTACGTATGTTACAGGCGGCTTTAAGACTGTAAGGGGTGAAAATGGCCAACTAAGGTTTAGAAGGACTCCACCCAGATTTCCCCCACACACATGGAATGTGCATGCGGCAACGCTCCATGACCAAAGCCGAACCAATAATGTATGTGAGGGATGGAACAATGTCTTCAAAACATTAGTAGGCCATTCAAACCCAAGCCTGTGGTATGTGATAAATTGTATACAGAAACACAATTGTTATGTAGAGACTGTCTACGAGCAAATCCACCAAGGACTCCCGCCAAAGCGTCGAAAAAAGGAAAAAAGCCAGAAGCAGCAAAAGCGACTTAAATGTCTTTGCAGTCAGTATCTTAAGAAAGAAAAGACCCTTGCTGAGTTTATGGACGCAATTGGTAATTGTGTGAGACTGCACTGAATCTAAGGTGTAATTGAATGGCAGCAAATCCACAAAGGACTCTCGCCAAAGCGTCGAAAAAAGGAAAAAAGCCAGAAGCAGCAAAAGCGACTAAGGTGTAATTGAATGGCAGCATTCCTTTCTAAGTTTAGCATCATACTTCAAATTATCAGAGTGATCAATTACCATTCAATACAATGAACATGTTAATAAATGTAAATAATAAGGCAGTTTTATCAATAATTATGTGCTAATTGGCTTTGTAGTGTGCTTTATTGTGAAACAGACAATACGTAAATAATATATTATGATTATGTGCTAATTGGCTTTGTAGTGTGCTGTTTTGTGTGTTTCTTCAACCTGCTACGTCTTTATTGTGACGTCTTTATTGGTAAAAGTGTTGGTTAACAAATGTTAAACATTTATTATGCCAAAATGGATTCGCTTTTGTTTGGAATCAACAAGCAACAGCAAATGATAAAAGCTTTATTAATGTTTTTAAACAACGTTTGGTTGATAATTTTTATCAAAGCTGGTACTCTGATATAGAAAGAAACCAAGTGTTACATATATATAAATTGGTAAAATTAGAATTTGGTTATGAAAAGTATTTAGATATGTTACAAGTTGACTTAAGAACTTATATTTGCAAGATTAGACTGTCTTCTCACAATTTACACATCCAAACGGGTCGTTTTGGTAGGAACCGAATACCTCGAGCCGAAAGATACTGTACATATTGTAGAACTCGAGATATTGAAGATGAATATCATTTCATCATTAAATGTTCATGTTACAATACTTTAAGACGGAAATTTATTGAACGTTATTATTACAAAAACCCAAGTATGTTTAAATTCATAGAACTTTTAAAGAGTACTGATATTGGTACAATAACAAAACTTGCAAAATATCTAAAAGCCGCATTTATACTGCGTGTTTCACTTTCTCATAACACTTAGTTCATCCTCTATATATTTTATTTGTTTAGATAGTATTATACTTAGTCACGTGACAACAGTTTTTGAAATGTTTTCATATAATAGAAATGTAATATATGTATATATGTGTATATGTGTATATATATGTGTGTGTATATATATATATATATATATATATATATATATATATATATATATATATATATATATGTGTGTGTATATATATATATATATATATATATATATATATATAAATGTTCTAGTATATGTATGTATTGTATGATGATGTACTTATGTGCAAATCAATAAAATATATGTTCTGTTCTGTTCTGTTCTGTTCTGTGAAATTAAAAATGAAAATAATATATTAAGTTTCTCTTTCTTTCACTGCCTGACCAATGAATAACTTAAACTAAGTAGGGGATTTTGTCTGTAGGGAATATTGACATGTAGGGGATTTTGTCTGTAGGGGATTTTGTCTGTAGGGGATTTTTTACATTTTCTTGAAAATGTACCTAGGGGATTTTGTCTGTAGGGGATTCTGACCGTCCACCTTTGCCTTTGGGCAAATGAACGGTCGCTGCAAATAACTAAGAAAAAGCAGAAAATCATTGACGAACAAATTGAAGCCAATTTAAAATATCAGCCTGAAACGGTAACTGGAGATTGTGACTTGGAAGAATTGAATGCAAATGAACTGAAAATGAGACTAAGTGCATTAGGTGTACACGCCAAATTCAGAAAGAAAGAAAAATTACTAGATTTACTGAAATCAAAATTACGATTATAATCACGGGTGCACGCCAGATTAATCAGTGAAAAATAAAATATGCTTAATGAGATGTATATCAATGTATTAGATATTTATGTCTTATTAGTATCGTAGTATGCTATATTAAGTTATGGATATTTTGTTTATAAAACATAAATAAATAATATAAAGCTTAATTAACATGAATGAAAAATAAAACATTAAAACAATTAAATAAATAAAGATGAAATAAATTATTTTACTATTTAATTGTTGTCATGCCTTTTCTTAATACATTGCATATGCCCTTTTATTACATTAAAACTGCCGCAACAATTAATTAAGCAAAAATGTACTTTAGAACAATTTTATCGATTTAATCTTAATATGACCGCAGGCAAAAGATGTAGCGATAGGTAGTTTATTTCTCATTATCGGAAAATGTAAAGGGAAGCAATACGTTATCGACTACTAGACAAGAGTAGCCTTTATTGGATTTTATCGATTTAAGTGTCTGAGGTAGTTTCTGCGATATGACGGATATATCTAGTACATTGCGTTATATTAACAATGTGGCAGACTGTGTTACATTGTTATATCTAAAACACGGTGTTACATAGCTATATCTGGCACACCGTGTTACGCGGATATATCTATCAGACCATGTAACATTGCTGTTGTAGCATACTGTGTCACATTGCTAGTTGTAGCACACTGTGTTACATAGCTTTATCCAGCACATTGTATTATATATGATACAGTATGTTTTATCTAGCACATTGTGTTACATGGTTATATCTAGTACATTGTGTTACTTTGCTATTGTAGCATTCTGTGCTACATTGCTATATTTAGCACACTGTGTATTACATCTTGTACACTGTTACATTGTTATGTCTAGCATACTTTGTTACATGGCTATATCAAGTACACTGTATCACATGTGCGTTCATATGTCTAGCATACTGTGTAACATTGCTATAATTATCATCCTGCCAAACGTTGCTATATCTAACACACTTTGTACATGACTATATCTGGTACATTGCTAATTGTAACACACTGCGTTACCGTATGATAGCTATACGTGTGATACATAACTAAATGTATTATACCGTATTGCATTGTTATAAACAAGCAAAGTGTGGTACATCGTTATTTCTTACTGTACTTCCAGGATATAACTAGAATATTATATTACATTGCTATATCTAGCATATAGTGTTAGCTGCCATATCGTATATTTATAATAATAGTAATAATGATAATAATAATAATGATTATAATAATGATAATGATAATAATGACAATGATGATAATGATACTGGTAATGATAGTGATGATGATGATGATGATGATGATGATGATGATGATGATGATGACGACGACGACGACGACGACGAAGATGATGATGATGATGATGATGATGATGATGATGATGATGATGATGATGATGATGATGCTATTGATGATGATGATGATGATGACGATAACGATAACGATAGAAATAATAATGATGAATATGCATATTTTATGCATATATGTTGTAACTTAATTTCGCATTGCCAGATATTACATATATATATATATATTATATAAATATATTATATATAAACAAAAAGTACCTTTGACCCTGCAAATATCACGAAATTTGATGAAAAAATAGTTGCGAAATAATTACAGACAAAACAACTGAAATGCATATTCCTAAATTTAAATTGTTTTAGTGTGTAAGTGGACATATTGCCTGCGTTTTCGTTTCATTCGCATTCATGCTGTACAATTCAGACGTTCTGGTGCAGTGCATTGTGTGTATGTGTATATTACAAGTGTCAGCGAGTTATCCGACCTGTCCATCAAAAGTCCAGATGTAGGTTAAAGGATAACTGACCAATCGATAATCGGCGCTTCATGATTCGCCACCTTCGCGAATAAAATTGATAACTATTAGATCACTGACTTGATTAAGTACTGGTCCGCGAGTGGTCTAAAGCGCCGGGTGAGACCGCATAAAGCTCCGATTATAAAACCTCATAGAGCGTCCCGCCGTCGGGATGCCACATAATCCCACATAGAGCTCTTCGTTTGGATATATTGACTTCAATATATATCAAGACTATTTAGAGAACTAGTACATCAACTACCACTTCTTCCACATCAACAAGGATAAAATCACAATTGCTGCCGATTTCATTACCATTAACTTCATCCGAATTACCGTGCACACGTGAGAACAAGAAAGAAATTGATACAAAGGCATCAATTAGCCGCAAAAAAAAACACTACAATATCATCATCATCGTCATCGTCATCATTACTATTACTATTACTAGTATTATTGTCATTATTGTTATAACTTTATCATTATTATTATTATTATCATCACTCTTCGTTTAAACTTATATTTACTCAATGTTTTATTCATAAAATGAGAAAAGTTATAGCTATGTAACACCGTGTTTTAGATATGACAATGCAACACAGTCTGCCACACTGTTCATATAACGCAATGTACTAGATATATCCGTGTAAAACGGTGTCGCAGATATAGCAATGTACCACAGTGTGCTACAAATAGCAATAAAACACCGTATGCTACAATAGCAATGTAACAATGTCTGCTAGATATATCCGCATAACACGGTGTACCAGATATAGCTATGTAACACAGTGTTCTAGATATCAAAATGTTACCCAGTATGCTACACTATCAATACAATGCAATGTACTAGATGTATCCGTTTAACACGTTTTCGCAGATATAGCAATGTAACATAATGAACTAGATATAGCCATAAAATACAGATTGCTAGTTGTAACGATGTAACACAGTGTGTCAGATGAATCCAATGTGCTAGTTATGGCAATGTAAATCAGTGAGCAAGATATATAAATGTAATACAATATGATATATATAGCAATGTAACACTGTATGCTACATGAGTAGTAACACAGTATGCAGCAATAGCAATATAACAAGGTGTGCTGGAGTATAGCCATGTAATACGGTGTGCCAGATATGCCAGTGACTTAATTATTTAATTGTTTATATGTCTCTGGTGTATTTTGTACTGCTATGTTTTGTCAAATGTTATCGTGTTAATTTTTTGTTGTAAATATAACACTCGTAAACCATATATCACGAGTCGTAGACTTTATTTGATTTTGCGTCGCATCTTTAACTATAGAATTGCAACAATGAATGAAATGTGTTTCGTGAATAACTTTTAAGCGGTTTATTTCCACTGTTAAAATAATGAACAAAAAGGTTATATCAATGAAAAGTTAATAAATACGTCGGACCAAATGTTTTAAAATGCAAATCCGTTGTGAAAGGATGAATGAATCACATTTTTATGTTGCTGCAACGGATTGTGCACGTATACAACTTTCTTTTATAAATTAAGTTGGAGACATTATGAACAAAAATGTGTTTCACAGCTAATAAGTGTTAGTTTCAACGTAAATTCGGTAAAAAATGATAATTTTCCTTTGGTGAAATGATCAAAGTTCCCCTTTAACTTCCGGGTAGTGATTGTTTGTAATAAAACAGTTCTTAAGCCTTCCTGCATTGAAAGCGAACTAAAATCAATGATAAAAAAAATCTTTGATTTTTTTACACTTTTCTCATTCTCGCGGAATGAGCAGTCTGACAAAATAAATCGTTTTTCATGAATAACTTGTAAGCCGATCATTTTCGCTGATCAAGTAATGAACAAAAATGTTAGATAAAGTAATTGGTTAGCGAAATACGTCAGGCAAATGTTTTACAATGCGAATCCAAGGTGAAATGATGAAAAAAATCTCATTTTCATTTTGCTGGAACGGGTTGTGCACATGTACAAGTTTCGTTTGTAATTCTGGCTGATCACAGTATGAACAAAAATGTGTAAAATGGTACATGGAGTTGAACTCGGCTAATAATTGTTAGTTATAACGTTAATTCAGTGATAAAATGAGTTTTCCTTTTGGTGAAATGAGAAAAAGTTGCCCTTTAACCTTCGGGTAGTGATTGTTTGTAAAAAAAAATATTTCTTAAGACTTCCGGTATGTTCATGTGTGTAACTGTACTAAAATAAGTGATAAAAAACAATTTTCATTTTAGTCCAATTTTCATTATGCTATTCTGATTTTCTGCTGGAAATATGAAAACATTTTTTTTAGTATATCGTTATTTTGCTTAAGACACTGAACAAAAAGGTTGAAAATGGTGCAGAGAAACGAATCCGGCATATAATTGTTAGTTTGAACGTGAACAATTAGAAATTTCCATTTGGTGAAATGAGAAAAAGTTCCCCTTTAACTTCCAGGTAGTGATTGTTTGTAAAAAACAAACAAACAGTTCTTAAACCTTCCTGCATGTTTATGCATGAAAGCGAACTAAAATCAATGATAAAAAAAAAATTCTTTCATTTTTTTTTCACTTTTCTCACCCACGCGGAATGAGCAGTCTGGCAAAATGAACCGTTTTTCGTGAATAACTCGTCAGCGGATCATTTTCGCTGATCAAGTAATGAACAAAAAAATTAGATAAAGTAGTTGGCGAGCGAAATACGTCAGGCAAAATGTTTTACAATGCGAATCCAAGGTGAAATGATGAAAAAATCTCATTTTCATTTTGCTGGAACGGGTTGTGCACGAGTACAAGTTTCTTTTGTAATTTTAGCTGAACACAGTATGAACAAAAATGTGTAAAATGGTACATGGAGTTGAACTCGCCTAATAATTGTTAGTTTGAAGTTATATTCAGTGATAAAATGAGTATTTTCCTTTTGGTGAAATGGGAAAAAGTTCCCCTTTAACCTTCGGGTAGTGATTGTTTGTAAAAAAACCCACATTTCTTAAGACTTCCGGTATGTTCATGTGTGTAACTGTAATAAAATAAGTGATAAAAAACAACTTTCATTTTAGTCCAATTTTCATTCTGCTATTCTGCTGTTCTGCTGGAAAAATGAACTTGAAATATTTCATTCTACTATTCTGCTGTTCTGCTGGAAATATGATTTTTTTTAGTATATCGCTATTTTGCTTTCGACACTGAACAAGAAGGTGGAAAGTGGCGCAGAGAAATGATTCCGGCATATAATTGTTAGTTTGAACGTAGAAAATTAGAAATTTCAATTTGGTGAAATGAGAAAAAGTTCTCCTTTAACTTCCGGGTAGTGATTGTTTGTAAAAAAAACAACAAAAGTTCTTAAACCTTTCTGCAAGTTTATGCATGAAAGCGAACTAAAATCAATGATAAAAAAAAAATTCTTTCATTTTTTTCCACTTTTCTCACTCTCGCGGAATGAGCAGTCTGGCAAAATGAACGGTTTTTCGTGAATAACTCATCAGCGGATCATTTCCGCTGATCAAGTAATGAACAAAAAAGTTAGATAAAGTAATTGGTTAGCGAAATACGTCAGGCAAAATGTTTAACAATGCGAATCCAAGGTAAAATGATGAAAAAATCTCATTTTCATTTTGCTGGAACGGGTTGTGCACGAGTACAAGTTTCTTTTGTAATTTTAGCTGAACACAGTATGAACAAAAATGTGTAAAATGGTACATGGAGTTGAACTCGCCTAACAATTGTTAGTTTGAAGTTATATTCGGTGATAAAATGAGTATTTTCCTTTTGATGAAATGAAAAAAAGTTCCACTTTAACCTTCGGGTAGTGATTGTTTGTAAAATAACCCCAAACATTTATTAAGACTACCGGTCTGTTCATGTGTGTAACTGTACTAAAATAAGTGATAAAAAACAACTTTCATTTTAGTCCAATTTTCATTCTGCTATTCTGCTGGCAGAATGAACTTGAAATATTTCATTCTACTATTCTGCTGTTCTGCTGGAAATATTTTTTTTTTTTTAGTATATCGCTATTTTGCTTTAGACACTGAACAAGAAGGTGGAAAATGGTGCAGAGAAATGAATCCGGCATATAACTGTTAGTTTGAACGTGAAAAATTAGAAATTTCAATTTGGTGAAATGAGAGAAAAGTTCTCCTTTAACTTCCGGGTAGTGATTGTTTGTAAAAAAAAAAACAACAGTTCTTAAACCTTTCTGCAAATTTATGCATGAAAGCGAACTAAAATCAATGATAAAAAAAAAAAAATTCTTTCATTTTTTTCCACTTTTCTCACTCTCTAGCGGAATGAACAGTCTGGCAAAATGAACCGTTTTCGTAAATAACTCATCAGCGGATCATTTCCGCTGATCAAGTAATGAACAAAAAAGTTAGATAAGTAGTTGGCGAGCGAAATACGTCAGGCAAAATGTTTTACAATGCGAATCCAAGGTAAAATGATGAAAAACTCTCATTTTCATTTTGCTGGAACGGGTTGAGCACGTTTACAAGTATCGTTTATAATTTTAGATGAACACAGTATGAACAAAAAATGTGTAAAATGGTACACGGACTTGACATCGCCTAATAATTGTTAGTTTGAAGTTAAATCCGGTGATAAAATGAGTATTTTCCTTTTAGTGAAATGAGAAAAAGTTCCCCTTTAACCTTGGGATAGTGATTGTTTGTAAAAAAAAAAAAAAAAAAAAAAACATTTCTAAAGACTTCCGTTATGTTCATGTGTGTAACTGTACTAAAATAAGTGATAAAAACAACTTTCATTTAAGTCCAATTTTTATTCTGCTATTCTGCTGGCAGAATGAAAATATTTCATTCTGCTATTCTGCAATTCTGCTAACTTGGCCGACTTATTTTTCACATGTACCCATTTGTGAGATTCACTTTATAAACAATATAATGTCTTAATATAATATGCTAGAGGAAATCATTGAGCACACTGAGATAAATTCAAATTCATAAGGATAACTTTTGAAGAATAATTTATTTCTAAAACATATGATTCGTTTATATCATTAGAGGTATATTGATCATTATTATTAGATTAAAAGATAATATTTTCTTTAGAACTGAAAACATTAACAGTGACCAAATTTCATGGCCAACCATTGTCCCTATCTATAAACAGATATTCAATCAATTGACCACAGTGACACTACTAAATTAAACAGTTTATAATTATGTTTTTACAATATATTGTCACAATTGTAATACTTGAACCAAAGGCAAAAACACTGACATTTCATTTAAGAAAACTGACAGTGTTTGACTATGACAAAAAAAAACAGGGTAATTGTCATAGTCAACCATGTTCACATGTGACCAAAGTCAATGTTAGCAAATGACAAGGATGATCATTGTTCAAACAAAGTCAACCATGGTTACATCTGACAAAAGTCAATGTTGGAGGAATGACAAGGAGAACCATGGTTCAAACATAGTCAACCATGGTTACATCTGACCAAAGTCAATGTTGGAGAAATGACAAGGATGACCATGATTCAAACATAGTCAACCATGGTTACATCTGACCAAAGTCAATGTTGGAGAAATGGCAAGAATGGCCGTGGTTTAAACATAGTCAACCATGGTTATATCTGACCAATCTCAATGTTGCAGAAAGGACATGAGTGGTCATGGTTCAAACATAGGCAACCATGGTAACATTTGACCAAAGTCAATGTTGGAGAAATGACAAGGATACCCATGGTTCAAACAAAGTCACCCACGGTCACATCTAACTAAAGTCAATGTTGGAGAAATGACAAGGATGACCATGGTTCAAACATAGTCAACAATGGTTACATCTGACCAAAGTCAATGTTGGAGAAAGGACAAGGGAGACAATGGTTCCATCTGACCAAAGTCAATGTTGGAGAAATGACAAGGATAACCATGGTTCAAATTTAGTCAACCATTGTCACATCTAACCAAAGTCAATGTTGGAGGAATGTCAAGGATACCCATCATTCAAACATAGTTTGCAATGGTTACATCTAACCAAAGTCAATGTTGGAGAAATGACAAAGATAACCATGACTCAAACATAGTCAGCCATTGTTACATCTGACCAAAGTCAATGTTGGAGAAATGACAAGGATGACCCTGGTCTAAACATGGTCAACTATGTTCAGAAATGACAAAGATGCCCATGACTCAAACATAGTCAACCATTGTTACATCTGACCTAAGTCAATGTTGGAGAAATGACAAGGATGACCCTGGTTCAAACATGGTCAACTATGGTCACATCTGACCAAAGCCAATGTTGGAGAAATGACAAGGATGACCCTGGTCCAAACATGGTCAACTACGGTCACATCTGACCAATGTCAATGTTGGAGAAATTACAAGGATGACCCTGGTCTAAACATGGTCAACTATGTTCACATCTGACCAAAGTCAATGTTGGAGAAATGACAAGGATGACCCTGGTCCAAACATGGGCAACTATGGTCACATCTGACCAAAGTCAATGTTGGAGAAAAGACAAGGATGACCCTGGTCCAAACATGGTCACATCTGACCAAAGTCAATGTTTGAGAAATGACAAGGATGACCCTGGTCCAAACATGGGCAACTATGTTCACATCTGACCAAAGTCAATGTTGGAGAAATGACAAGGATGACCCTGGTCCAAACATGGGCAACTATGGTCACATCTGACCAAAGTCAATGTTTGAGAAATGACAAGGATGACCCTGGTCCAAACATGGGCAACTATGGTCACATCTAACCAAAGTCAATGTTGGAGAAATGACAAGGATGACCCTGGTCCAAACATGGGTAACTTTGGTCACATCTGACCAAAGTCAATGTTGGAAAAATGACAAGGATGACCCTGGTCCAAACATGGTCAACTATGTTCACATCTGACCAAAGTCAATGTTGGAGAAATGACAAGGATGACCCTGGTTCAAAGATGGTCAACTATGGTCACATCTGACCAAAGTCAATGTTGAAGATATGACAATGATGACCCTGGTCCAAACATGGGCAACTATGGTCACATCTGACCAAAGTCAATGTTGGAGAAAAGACAAGGATGACCCTGGTCCAAACATGGGCAACTATGTTCACATCTGACCAAAGTCAATGTTGGAGAAATGACAAGGATGACCCTGGTCCAAACATGGGCGACTATGTTCACATCTGACCAAAGTCAATGTTGGAGAAATGACAAGGATGACCCTGGTCCAAACATGGGCAACTATGTTCACATCTGACCAAAGTCAATGTTGGAGAAATGACAAGGATGACCCTGGTCCAAACATGGGCAACTATGGTCACATCTGACCAAAGTCAATGTTGGAGGAATGACAAGGATGACCCTGGTTTAAACATGGGCAACCATGGTCACATCTGACAGGTGTATTTAAAACTTAAAACAAAGTTAAAGATGAACGTGTGTAGGGTTATTTAAAACATAATTTTTTGAAGAAATTTTGAATGGGGTTGAACGCCATTTTCAACACACTTCAGGTTATATATGGCATATCCAGTTTTACTGGTGGAGGAAGACCTCGGACTGAGTCAGACTGAGTAGAACCACCATCCTCCTGCATGCAACTAGAAACTTTCTCACATAAAGTTTTTAGAGTGAGCAGGACTCGAACCTACGACCTTAGCGGTGAGAGGTTAAGCCATCTTGAGATGTCTCCTTAAACCACTCGCCCACGGATGATCCTTAAACTTAAAACAAAGTTAAAGATAAGCATGCATACGGGGGTATTTAAGACTTAAAACAAAGTTAAAGATAAGCATGCATACGGGGGTATTTAAAACTTAAAACAAAGTTAAAGATAAGCATGCATACGGGGGTATTTAAAACTTAAAACAAAGTTAAAGATAAGCATGCATACGGGGGTATTTAAGACTTAAAACAAAGTTAAAGATAAGCATGCATACGGGGGTATTTAAGACTTAAAACAAAGTTAAAGATAAGCATGCATACGGGGGTATTTAAGACTTAAAACAAAGTTAAAGATAAGCATGCATACGGGGGTATTTAAGACTTAAAACAAAGTTAAAGATAAGCATGCATACGGGGGTATTTAAGACTTAAAACAAAGTTAAAGATAAGCATGCATACGGGGGTATTTAAGACTTAAAACAAAGTTAAAGATAAGCATGCATACGGGGGTATTTAAGACTTAAAACAAAGTTAAAGATAAGCATGCATACGGGGGTATTTAAGACTTAAAACAAAGTTAAAGATAAGCATGCATACGGGGGTATTTAAGACTTAAAACAAAGTTAAAGATAAGCATGCATACGGGGGTATTTAAGACTTAAAACAAAGTTAAAGATAAGCATGCATACGGGGGTATTTAAGACTTAAAACAAAGTTAAAGATAAGCATGCATACGGGGGTATTTAAGACTTAAAACAAAGTTAAAGATAAGCATGCATACGGGGGTATTTAAGACTTAAAACAAAGTTAAAGATAAGCATGCATACGGGGGTATTTAAGACTTAAAACAAAGTTAAAGATAAGCATGCATACGGGGGTATTTAAGACTTAAAACAAAGTTAAAGATAAGCATGCATACGGGGGTATTTAAAACTTAAAACAAAGTTAAAGATAAGCATGCATACCGGGGTATTTAAAACTTAAAACAAAGTTAAAGATAAGCATGCATACGGGGGTATTTAAAACTTAAAACAAAGTTAAAGATAAGCATGCATATGGGGGTATTTAAAACTTAAAACAAAGTTAAAGATATGCATGCATACAGGGGTATTTAAAACTTAAAACAAAGTTAAAGATAAGCATGCATAAGGGGGTATTTAAGACTTAAAACAAAGTTAAAGATAAGCATGCATATGGGGGTATTTAAGACTTAAAACAAAGTTAAAGATATGCAGCCATACCGGGGTATTTAAGACTTAAAACAAAGTTAAAGATAAGCATGCATACGGGGGTATTTAAAACTTAAAACAAAGTTAAAGATTAGCATGCATATGGGGGTATTTAAAACTTAAAACAAAGTTAAAGATAAGCATGCATACAGGGGTATTTAAAACTTAAAACAAAGTTAAAGATAAGCATGCATATGGGGGTATTTAAAACTTAAAACAAAGTTAAAGATAAGCATGCATACGGGGGTATTTAAGACTTAAAACAAAGTTAAAGATAAGCATGCATAAGGGGGTATTTAAGACTTAAAACAAAGTTAAAGATAAGCATGCATATGGGGTTATTTAAGACTTAAAACAAAGTTGAAGATATGCAGCCATACAGGGGTATTTAAGACTTAAAACAAAGTTAAAGATAAGCATGCATACGGGGGTATTTAAAACTTAAAACAAAGTTAAAGATAAGCATGCATACGGGGGTATTGTAAACTTAAAACAAAGTTAAAGATATGCATGCATATAGGGGTATTTAAAACTTAAAACAAAGTTAAAGATAAGCATGCATACGGGGGTATTTAAAACTTAAAACAAAGTTAAAGATATGCATGCATATGGGGGTATTTAAAACTTAAAACAAAGTTAAAGATAAGCATGCATATGGGGGTATTTAAAACTTAAAACAAAGTTAAAGATATGCATGCATATGGGGGTATTTAAAACTTAAAACAAAGTTAAAGATAAGCATGCATACAGGGGTATTTAAGACTTAAAACAAAGTTAAAGATAAGCATGCATACGGGGGTATTTAAAACTTAAAACAAAGTTAAAGATAAGCATGCATACCGGGGTATTTAAAACTTAAAACAAAGTTAAAGATAAGCATGCATACGGGGGTATTTTAAACTTAAAACAAAGTTAAAGATAAGCATGCATATGGGGGTATTTAAAACTTAAAACAAAGTTAAAGATAAGCATGCATATGGGGGTATTTAAAACTTAAAACAAAGTTAAAGATAAGCATGCATATGGGGGTATTTAAGACTTAAAACAAAGTTAAAGATAAGCATGCATACGGGGGTATTTTAAACTTAAAACAAAGTTAATGATAAGCATGCATACGGGGGTATTTAAAACTTAAAACAAAGCTAAAGATATGCATGCATATGGGGGTATTTAAAACTTAAAACAAAGTTAAAGATAAGCATGCATACGGGGGTATTTAAAACTTAAAACAAAGTTAAAGATATGCATGCATATGGGGGTATTTAAAACTTAAAACAAAATTAAAGATAAGCATGCATACGGGGGTATTTAAAACTTAAAACAAAGTTAAAGATAAGCATGCATATGGGGGTATTTAAAACTTAAAACAAAATTAAAGATAAGCATGCATATGGGGGTATTTAAAACTTAAAACAAAGTTAAAGATAAGCATGCATACAGGGGTATTTAAAACTTAAAACAAAGTTAAAGATAAGCATGCATACAGGGGTGTTTAAAACTTAAAACAAAGTTAAAGATAAGCATGCATACCGGGGTATTTAAAACTTAAAACAAAGTTAAAGATAAGCATGCATACGGGGGTATTTAAGACTTAAAACAAAGTTAAAGATAAGCATGCATACAGGGGTATTTAAAACTTAAAACAAAGTTAAAGATAAGCATGCATACAGGGGTATTTAAAACTTAAAACAAAGTTAAAGATATGCATGCATATGGGGGTATTTAAAACTTAAAACAAAGTTAAAGATAAGCATGCATACGGGGGTATTTAAGACTTAAAACAAAGTTAAAGATAAGCATGCATACGGGGGTATTTAAAACTTAAAACAAAGTTAAAGATAAGCATGCATACAGGGGTATTTAAAACTTAAAACAAAGTTAAAGATATGCATGCATATGGGGGTATTTAAAACTTAAAACAAAGTTAAAGATAAGCATGCATACGGGGGTATTTAAGACTTAAAACAAAGTTAAAGATAAGCATGCATACGGGGGTATTTAAAACTTAAAACAAAGTTAAAGATATGCATGCATATGGGGGTATTTAAAACTTAAAACAAAGTTAAAGATAAGCATGCATATGGGGGTATTTAAAACTTAAAACAAAGTTAAAGATATGCATGCATATGGGGGTATTTTAAACTTAAAACAAAGTTAAAGATAAGCATGCATATGGGGGTATTTAAGACTTAAAACAAAGTTAAAGATAAGCATGCATACGGGGGTATTTAAAACTTAAAACAAAGTTAAAGATAAGCATGCATACGGGGGTATTTAAAACTTAAAACAAAGTTAAAGATAAGCATGCATACCGGGGTATTTAAAACTTAAAACAAAGTTAAAGATAAGCATGCATATGGGGGTATTTAAAACTTAAAACAAAGTTAAAGATAAGCATGCATACCGGGGTATTTAAAACTTAAAACAAAGTTAAAGATAAGCATGCATATGGGTGTATTTAAAACTTAAAACAAAGTTAAAGATAAGCATGCATACGGGGGTATTTAAGACTTAAAACAAAGTTAAAGATAAGCATGCATACAGGGGTATTTAAAACTTAAAACAAAGTTAAAGATATGCATGCATAAGTGGGTATTTAAGACTTAAAACAAAGTTAAAGATAAGCATGCATACGGGGGTATTTAAAACTTAAAACAAAGTTAAAGATAAGCATGCATACGGGGGTATTTAAGACTTAAAACAAAGTTAAAGACAAGCATGCATACGGGGGTATTTAAAACTTAAAACAAAGTTAAAGATATGCATGCATACCGGGGTATTTAAGACTTAAAACAAAGTTAAAGATAAGCATGCATACGGGGGTATTTAAAACTTAAAACAAAGTTAAAGATAAGCATGCATACGGGGGTATTTTAAACTTAAAAAAAAGTTAAAGATAAGCATGCATACGGGGGTATTGTAAACTTAAAACAAAGTTAAAGATAAGCATGCATACGGGGGTATTTAAAACTTAAAACAAAGTTAAAAACATGCATGCATATGGGGGTATTTAAAACTTAAAACAAAGTTAAAGATAAGCATGCATACGGGGGTATTTAAGACTTAAAACAAAGTAAAAGATAAGCATGCATACGGGGGTATTTAAAACTTAAAACAAAGTTAAAGATAAGCATGCATACGGGGGTATTTAAAACTTAAAACAAAGTTAAAGATAAGCATGCATACCGGGGTATTTAAAACTTAAAACAAAGTTAAAGATAAGCATGCATATGGGGGTATTTAAAACTTAAAACAAAGTTAAAGATAAGCATGCATACCGGGGTATTTAAAACTTAAAACAAAGTTAAAGATAAGCATGCATATGGGGGTATTTAAAACTTAAAACAAAGTTTAAGATAAGCATGCATACGGGGGTATTTAAGACTTAAAACAAAGTTAAAGATAAGCATGCATACAGGGGTATTTAAAACTTAAAACAAAGTTAAAGATATGCATGCATAAGTGGGTATTTAAAACTTAAAACAAAGTTAAAGGTAAGCATGCATACGGGGGTATTTAAAACTTAAAACAAAGTTAAAGATAAGCATGCATACGGGGGTATTTAAGACTTAAAACAAAGTTAAAGATAAGCATGCATACGGGGGTATTTAAAACTTAAAACAAAGTTAAAGATATGCATGCATACCGGGGTATTTAAGACTTAAAACAAAGTTAAAGATAAGCATGCATACGGGGGTATTTAAAACTTAAAACAAAGTTAAAGATAAGCATGCATACGGGGGTATTTTAAACTTAAAAAAAAGTTAAAGATAAGCATGCATACGGGGGTATTGTAAACTTAAAACAAAGTTAAAGATAAGCATGCATACGGGGGTATTTAAAACTTAAAACAAAGTTAAAAACATGCATGCATATGGGGGTATTTAAAACTTAAAACAAAGTTAAAGATATGCATGCATATGGGGGTATTTAAAACTTAAAACAAAGTTTAAGATATGCATACAGATATGGTATTTCAATTGTGTGTGTCCATCATGTGGATTACCAGATGTACAAACTAGCCATTAATCACTAATTTGTGTCAAAAAAAAAAGAAGACGCTGTATAAAGCTATATTTTTATAATGCAACAGCCAGAAATAAAACATCGTTTTTCTGAGTTGATCTGATGAGGTACTTGTGTAAATCATTAATATTTATAAATAAAAACAAGTTGATTAAAATCCAATAAAAATACAAAAGCTAAAGCACACACAACTTTTTTCTCGACAATTCAAGGGCCATAACGCAGACCTATTTGAATATGTGTTGACTACTGTACTTTCATTTTCCATAAAACCTTCGACATACTGGCACAGTAGTTATATAAGCATAAAATTATAAACTATCTGGGATAAGTTCTTCAACTTACCAAATTGATTGGAAACTAAGAACTTGTCTAAGATTTTATGGTTATATGATGTGGCCACTTTAAAAGTTTGGTGAATATTAAATGAAAATTGGATGTGTTAAGAGTGCACACAAGGCTAACTATTGCAAATGTTGATGATTCAATGGTTGTATTTATATATTACCTGTGTTCTTTTAAAGGGAATATTATTATCAGGATTCTTCAACATTTTAAAATAGCCTAAAAACATTTATCATGCTGACCTGGTTTTACCAAAAAATTCTTATACAAACATGACCAAAATAATATATTGAAAAGGGAATTCCTGCTTAAAAAAATGTAAACAAATTTTGTGACATATTTAATTAGTCAAAATTTCACTTTGATTTAAATTTGATTCATTATACAAGTTTACATGTAGTAAAAATTGTTTCATCTTAGAAAGATTCCGAATGACGATGGTTGTCAATCAGTATTTAAGTGCTGTCAATTTATAGAATGGATATTTTGTTTATAAGTTTACTACTACAATTAGATATTTATTTTGTCACTTTTTGGTTGATTTGACCTACCACAAACCATTTAGAATCTATTTATTAATGATCTTGAGATGCTTTTTATCCATTTTAAAAAAATTTTTTTTAAGACATAGCGTTTCCTTATATACTTCCTTTATATGTCAGTCATAGTCAGCTGGCGGGTACAAGTGGGTGCTGGCAATAAGAAAACACAAATCCTAATAAAACATCACCAAAGCATTATATTTATTAATGAAGCTTTCAATATAGAATTTGTACACAAAATGTTATGAACAATATCAGGGTCTCATAAAGAACCAAACAAAATATGCGTATGCATGTATGCACAACTTATTTACATAAATGTACAGAAATGTTTTATTTACACAACTTCTCTGCAATGACATTACTATCGACATTCTGATTGTTATTGTTATCAATTGCTCCATTTACCATTTTTATAATTTTAGTTTCAATCAACCTGTATTTAACAGCCACCTGCCTTAAGGGGTCAATTTTGCTTTTTACCTTGAGTGGCTGCTTAAGATAGTTTTTCCCTTGATTGGCTGCTTAAGACAGGTTTGACTATGTATTATGGTTACTAAGAATCTACAAGACTATATGAATCATTAGTTTAAGGTTCAGATAGAAAATACTATCCTGAGGGCTAACTGTTTTTATGAGAATGAGGTCTGACAGCTGTGGAAAGCAGTACATTACAGGTTATATATGGCACCCAGCTTATTTGTGGAGGAAGACCTGATAATGAATCAAGTAGAACTATCTCTTTCCATGTAACAGGAAGTAAGCACCCTAGTGATTTTAAGCACTCAACTCACAGGGGAATCTATTTTAGTTTAAACTAATATATTTTAGCTTAATTGCAAAGCAAGACCAGAGCATTAAAAACACTTTCAAGTAGGCTTCCTGGATAGAACCAGCACAGAGTTTTAATTTTTGAGAGGCAAACATTCCTAGCTGTGGATTGAAACAGCAACCTCTAGCGTGAGCAGCCAACACCCTATCCACTGCACTACCGTTCTGCTTAAAACTTTTTTTAAGTGTACCATAAATAATTTGCAACATACATATCAGAATATTTATTGGCATGTTTAAATATATAATCATTTTGGCAATACAGTGCCAGTCAGTATATTGGGGAAAAAATGTTTTGGCCAATTTTAGAAATTTTGAAAAATCCTGATATATTCCCTTTATTTAATATATTAACAATGAATAAGAGACCAATACATGGAAGATCTCTGTACAGACTATGTTGAAACTCTGTTATTATAATAAGTTTTTAATTGATTTCAAATATGAAGATGATTTAAGATTTTATTTCAAATAAAAAGAATCACAAGTAAATGACACGTTTCTGTTTTAGTACCCATACTGTAGTCACAATATCAGGCAGAAATTGGAATGTAGAAAGAGATTATGTTTCTTAAATGTTGTAATGTATTTTTCTTTCATGTTGTCAACAATATATCGTCGGGTACCCTTTTTTAACACACCCAGAATTTCATGCACTTTGTAAGTTGCCGACTAAAGTTTCTTACAAAAGGTAAACAAAAACCCCCACACAGACAAATAATGTGAAAGTAATTTTTATACAAATAAATATAATAAAAAATACATGTTTTGCCAACACATTTTTACCTAGTTTGAAAATTTATCAATAAAATCACTATTTTTGAAAAAAATAAAAAATGAAAATTGTGTCCGCACTCGCCATCTGTCAAAATTGAATTCACATGACAGTAGTATAACCTAAATTAGCGGATCTAAAAGAAAATCCCCATTGTTTAAGGTGTACTCCTTATATTTTATTTTGTAATTTGACAATATATTTTTGCAGACCACAAGAGGAAAATTCAGAACTTAAGTGCAATGACTGCAGTATTTATGCAAGTAAAATATGTTTACTTTTACTCAATTTTATTGAAAAATATTAATTAACTGCTATTGTGTCTATCAAAATCAGAACAAACAAGAGGCCCAAGAGGGCCTATGAAAGCTCTACTGGCTCATGGTGGCCAAAGCACTTTTTGTATTTTCACAATATAAACCCTCTTTGGGAGTCGTCTTAACCCCCTATGGATATATACCCTGACCAATCAAACTGAACAAAAAGTTAATTGCTATGAAAAGGAAATACTTTAAATTCCCATACCATTCATCTGTAAAAAAAAAAAGAAATGTTTGTGCAAAAATGAAAGATTTCAGTTTTCCTCATAAAATTCCTATGTAAAAATCATCCTGTAGGGTACCTATATATCCCAGTCCCTTGATTTACAGAATCATCAATCGAGTTTGCTGATATAACGTTAATTTATATAATATATGAACAAGTTTGACAGAAAGGTTATCGAAAGGAAGATTTGTGAAAATTTCCAATCTTAATCATATTGCCCTACACCCCCACCCTGGCCCCTTATGGAATTTCAATCCTCTTTATTGAACAAAATCAAATTTAATGTTACTAGGCAATGCTTTAGATCTCAAATTGAACAACATATTTATGCAAATGGACAAAAAAAATGACAATTTTCCAAAAGTTCCTTTACAGAGCCTCTATACATCCCGTTGCCCCTTGACTAGTACAAACTTACAACTCCTAATCATAGGGAGAATTTATTATATCAAATTCAAACAAATTTGACTGACCGGTTGTTGAGAATAAGATTTTTGAAAATGTTAAATTTTATTTTAACCATTTTGTGATCCCATCTGGCCCCTTTTGGAAAGTCAATCTTTCTTATTGAACAAAATCTTATTTGTTAGGACTAGAAGATAGTTCTGAATAAAAAAATCATAAATGGATGAAAAATCAACACGACATAAGCTCTTTGGCCAGCAGAGCCAAAAAAAAAATAAATCTTTAAAAAATATATCTTTCCCATGTCAATATATCTATACAATGTAAATGTAACATATTCAAATAACTATTGAATGATTATAACAAGAGCACCGCGAGCAGGTACTGATGCTCACCTTATTAAAGTCCATAAATGAATGTGTTTATGAAGGTTAGTCACTATAACATAAGTAGTTTGTTGAGAAACACAGAAAAAACTGAGCTAAACGTAAAACTTTAACTGGAAAATGCAAATATTAAGCAAGTCCATTAAATAGGTCAAGATCAGTGATGTAAACTCTTCTTTATTTGATGGTGATCAGTTCACAGAATCAATAGTATTATTGAAAAAATAAAAATGGATTAAAAAGTATAAATAAATCAAACCAGAGCTAAACAAAAAACTTAAACATTAGGTTTTAGACTGAATAGATTGATTGAATATTGAGTGTCATTTTATGCCATCGAGGGCTAATAGACAATCAGTTAACTTAACCCTTTACTCCATAGATACGCGTTTT
This sequence comes from Panopea generosa, assembly GCA_029582155.1. Taxonomy (NCBI): domain Eukaryota; kingdom Metazoa; phylum Mollusca; class Bivalvia; order Adapedonta; family Hiatellidae; genus Panopea; species Panopea generosa. The sequence goes on along the minus strand of CM055910.1, from coordinate 38,399,126 downwards.
CCCGCACCAATCACAGAAGGCCTTTGAAAACAGTGCAGGAAGAGTTCAGATTGCTCGTAACGAACAATCTGAACACTTTTTGCACTGTTTTCTACTCTGTCAGTTAATATAAACATAATTCACCCAATAATTCAAAAGTCTTCTATATTAGGTGCCCTAAAGGCGTCTATATTAGAATTGTCCAAAGGCTATAAATGAAGTAAAGGGTTAACCACTGTTTAAATTCACGACCCTTGGATTGATAGTTGCATGCATAACTGACAGAGATAATCTGGCCTGGCTAATATACAGTGAACAATAACACTAATCAAAGGTTTAAATCTATTTTCAACAGAGAACAGACAATATGGCATCAATGGTGAAGGAAGAGCTCAGAAAGACTCCGAGCAGAAACACCATCTTTGTTAACATTCATCGGACAAGGCTTGGGTCAAACCCACTTTCTTAGCAATGAGAGGAAAATAATGGCAAGACTGTCCCCTAGGCCAATATCAAGAAAATATAACAAGTGAATATATTTGATAAAATCCAGTATTTAATGATTATTATATATAACAAAGACATATTCTTTTGTGTATAACCAGCTTTTAAAATATTAAGTTATTTACAAATAAGTACGCCTATACAATGTGTATACAGTACAAATGTTTAATGTACAATATAAATGATTTCAACACGTGACAAATACAATTTTCACATGATTAAACAGGTTTAATATTTTTTTTAATTTTAGTTTCCAATTTATTCGTTTTACATGGCATTTTATTGCAAAACAATTTCTTATAACAAGATGCTTTATACATGTCTACTACACTTCCAATATCAAGTTAGAGTTCAGCATGATCATGGTGGATTCATTGTCAATCCTTTTGTTTTCGACAGTTTGAATATTTTCTAACAAAAAAAGGCAGTACTTTGAGAAAAAAGCAAAGCCTCACCCAATGGTGTAAATCAGACATCAGTGAATACCTAGTATAAGCAACTGTGCCCAGTTTCACTAAAATTCTTGAGCTCAGAGTTTCCTTAACTGAAAAATCTCAATTTTCAACTGTTCATCTGTTAGCCCTTGCTGGCATAAAAATGACGCTAAATATTCAAACAAATCAATCGCCTGACTATGAACTCCATTGCTCTCCGATTAATGAGGTGTTTTCCGTTACCACCATTTTAAATTTCTTTCTAGAACAAAACAAATACCAAGAAAATAAACACTTTGCACAATGCAATTGTATCAAAACAGCATCCACAAACATATACAAACTGATTTCCTTAAAAATGAACAAAAGTGGTGTTCTCACCCGACGAAGTAATTTATTTCACATTGATTGTGAAATTGTGAAACAAGTTCTAACAATTTAGACAAATCAAGCTTGAAGTCTTCCTGGCCCTCAAAGTCTTCCTGGGAAGAACCAGTACTAAAGTGTCTTGCTCAGACAACCCTGTTGTGCTTCACAAACATCAAATTAACCTAATTTTTCAATCATCAGATGAAACCTAAAAATTGTGATTTTAATCCTTGAATTAAACAAAAAACACAAAACACTTTAGACTGACAAATAAACACAAGATGATCACAAAAGCTCACAAAGAATCTTTGACCAGGATCATCCATTGTGAACACTCAAAGTTATACAGTAAAATCATGTGCAGTTTAAGTATTAATAAATGCTCATGTAAAATGCCTTGGACTTTTCATGAGCTTTCATTAAAACTTAATTGATTGTATTATATTAAAAAGTATTTCTAGAGGCCTGCTACTGACCGAATTAAATAAAATACAAAAAGAAAAACAAAACATCAAATAAATGTTAATGAAAGTGTATTTATTAAATAAGCGGTCCCTTTTTCGAATGATTGTTGACCTAGGCTAGGAAGAACACAAATCAATGAACTGTCCCTCGTGATTCTCCACGTGTTGCTTAGTGTCTTTTATCAGAAAGACGCGAGCTTTGATCTTCATAGTTATAATCAACAAATACCCATTTAAACTTATTGCAAGTAATCCTTTTTTAATTGATATGTTTGTTTGCATACATGTAACCTTTGAACTGGAAGAATAAAACCAGCTTAAATTGTAACTAAAAACAGTTTTCCTTAAGTCGATGCACCTGTAAGGTTATATTTTTCAATCAAAACAGCTGACATAAACTTGACAGAAATGTAGATGAAATTTAAAAATAATCAAAATAAAAGATAATTTATGGTTCAAAGGCAGTATGTAACGGTTTTTCCCCAAAATTTTTAGAATTAACAAAAAACATTTTTTTATTAGATCTACTTACTGAACTATTATAGCAGCTAAAACTATCACTGAAGGTGATGAATACCCCTAGATGGCACACTGACACAATTATTGTACCCTTTTGCTACCCACTTTGACACAGTGAACCAATTAGAGTAACCCCTCACTTTTGTGAAGTGTCACTGAATTCGAGCCAATGGTTGCCGAGAAACAGTGACCACAAAAAAATGTCTGAAACATGCAAAGGGCCATAATTCATTGAAAAATTATTCGGGGCAACATGCTGACAATATGCACAACCAGGCTTGGTATCAATCACTTTTGTGAAGTGTCAATGAATTCCAGCCAATGGCGAGAGATAGAGACCACAAAAAAATTGTTGAAAAATTCAAAGTGCCATAACTCATTAAAAAATTGTTAGCGCATAACATGCCGACGATATACATACATAGGCTTGGTACCAGTCGCCCTTATTAAGTTTCACTGAATTCCAGCCAATGTTTGCTGAAAAATACCTATTACAAAAATTGTCCACAGACGGTTATAAATGATAATCATATGCTCTAAATCCACATTTAATTTAAATCTTATTCTTTTTAACATTTACAGCAATTTTTCCAGACACACTGCCTTTCAGACAGCATGCTTAATTCCTTTTAAGAAATAGAGTATAATGAAAAATAATATTCTGTAAGTGAAACATGTACAAGTACTGAATACTGAAAATGAATATGTATGTATAATATATAGAGCAATGGACCCTACATAACTGATAGACATTCAAACTTGTCTTTAGCAGTCAGTCAAAGAAATGGACAAAAAAGCCCCTTTACCACAGGTTGTTGTTTAAAACAGATTAATTTTCTCTGAAAAAAAAAAGAAATGGAAAATAGTAAACATGGCTGCTCAATTGAGGTGACTGCTAACACAGGTTTGACTGTAACATAAATATCAATCTGACACCATTGGACACAATATACCATTTTGAATTAAAAAATGTGATCTTAAAGGGACACACGGCAATTTTAAAATAAAATATACATTTGTTTAGACATCAAATCAAAATTTAAACCCACGAAACTATAAATATTAAAAAACCTTAGACCCCAAAAAGTACTTTTGGAACTTGGAACTTTATATTTGAAAAAAAAAAATCAGGACAAATAATTTTACAAAAATATTTGTTTAAGCTCGACTGCAAGGTAAGCTCAGAGCTCATATGAACTTCTCTCAAGTTTTATGGGTAGAATCAGTACTGAATGCTGTTGGTAAGAAGCAATCACGTTGAGTCTTGGATCAAACCCACAACCTCCGACTTAGGTGGCCAACACTCTAACCTTGCCCTACCACTTGACATGTGCAACTTAAAGTCATTAACGAGAATTATGCCCCTTTTAAAACAGAATGAAATTTAATGACATCACAAGTTTATTTGTATCTTAAATTATTATTTAACATTATTTAGAAATATTTTTTCCCAAATTAGTGTTCAGTGAAAAATATTCAAGACTGTCGCGTGCCCCTTTAAAAAGTAACAGGCGTCTTACAAGAAAAAATATGAACCACGATCTAAATCATTCCACTGTGTGTGCCATCCTAAAACTGGATCCTTCAAATCACACATTTGGTGTGTTTTCAATAAAAAATAATTTAACAAAATATATAACAGAGTTCAAAATAAGCAAGAATAATTTATGCTACCTTTAAAAAAATACATTTATATGCTGTGTCAATCAATCTCCATACGCTAATAAAAAATATATGAACTAAGGCCGAAGGAATGTATTGGGCCAGCAGAAAATTTGTGGCTCAACAATGGCCAGCACAGCAATTAAACATTTTTTTATTAACTTTAAGGCATTACAACAGCTGTTTCTAAAAACCTCAAACTGAATAGGTCAATTAAAGTTGTATTTATCCAATTATTCTACAACCGTTCGTAAAACAAATCGTACAGTATACGCGAACACTGCAAATCCAACAATCACAAGCAAGTTAGCCACTGCACTCCCGAATATTCCCTGATTCCTTGCATCCACAATATTAGGGTCTCTGTTTGAACTAGAAGAATTTTTATTTTGCACGGCAAGTTTAGTGGACTCTCTGAGCTCTTCCTCTCGCTTACGTATATCCTCGCGAAGTTTCTGCGGAGAAAAGTAAATTATAAAATAATCAATAAGTACAAAATTTCATAGTCAAAATATTATTTAAGAATAACAATACTAAGTAAAGTGATCATAAGTTAATGATCACTGACCAATTTAATACCTAGAAATAATATTAAAGAATTTTGAAATAATTTATGCAGGGAAGCCAATGACCAATGAACATGATGAATGTGCAGATAGCCACATATGATATTTCTTCACAGTATTTACAAAACTGGTTTTCATTGAACTTATTTGGGTACAGCAATGGTTGCACTTTATGGAAAATAGAAACATGTGTAAGATAAGTTTATACCTAGAATTTTAATTAGAACTTTTAATTTCAAATCTATTGTGACTATAATTTCAGTTTATTCTGTCTTTACCATTACATCATACTAGATGAGTATATCTTTTTATAATTTAAGATAGGGTTAAATGCCATAATCAACAACTTTGCAGGTTATATACTAGGATATCCAGTATTATTGGTGGAGGAAGACCTCAGAATGAAACCGAGATAACAATTGACCTCTGCAACTTTTTAATTAAATACTTTTGACAGAGCAGGGCTTGAGTCCCCCACCCTAGAGGTGAGAGGCAAGTGGTTATTAGGCCACTTGACCACAGGGTACACCTAATAGTATGCACACAAGCTTAAATGATTATTTCACTGAGGTCAGTCATTCTTGTTCCATACCCTGAAAAATATAATTGCCCAACTTTTTTTCTGTGTACAAGAAAGTTATTAAATCTATAAAAAGTATTAAATTTTCTCATATTTGCATTGAGTTGGGCTCGACCCTACAACGTCGATAATGAAACGCAAGTGATTTTTTGAGACCATTGAGGACCCTTACTACTGGCATCACTATCTAAACAGCATTAAAAGCTCGGGTTTAGGTACATTCGTTGTCTCTGAATGCCTCTCATACTTCTTTTTTAATAAACTGAATTCCACTCTCATTTTTTTTTTATGATAAAACATTTAATTAATAGCACACCATGTCACAGTAAATAATTGTTTAAATATAATTTTAAAACATAATCATTCAAACAAATAACACAATCGGTGAGCTTACCTCGGCCATCTCTGGAAACAACTCGCAGAATATTTTATCATTTAGATTAAAAGCATTACTTTGCGCTGCTAGTTGTCGTTTCTGAAAAAAAAAATAATAATCAAAACTAACATAGAAACTCAAGCTTTCCTGTCATACAAATAGTTATTTAAAGGGACTATATCTGAATTCTACAAAATTTTGAAATTTGCTAAAAACTTTATTTCAAATATATCATGCCATATATACTCACTGACCCCATATTGCCAAAAGGATATCTTTTTTATCATGCCAAAATTACATAATGAAAATGGATTTCCTAACTTGGGCTACGCGCCTAGGTTAGACTAAAATAGATTTCCTGTTAAAAATTGGAACATATTTTGTGACATACTTAGTGAGTCACGTGACTGCATTTTGATTTCAATTTGATCCTTTATACAGGTTTACATAAAGTAAAATTTGTTTCATCTTTGAAAGAGTTGTTTGTAAGAGTTATTCTCTCTTATGGCAATTATTTGTTAAGAGTGATCATCCCTGATGACTATAAAAAAAAAATATCCCAAGGGCCTTTACCAATAACAATCCCTCATGATATTTATATAAATGTGTAATGAATTGTATGAATTATTACTTCAAAGCAGGAAAAATCGTGAATGGATTATCAATATGTGTGTTGGCTCCATGCAGTTTCCCTATCATCTCTATTGTGTCTTTCTAAGTCACTAATACTGTTCGTTACACTTATGTATTGTCTTAGTAACAGAGTGTTGATTGTGTTTATCTCGTGTTTTACATATATTTCATGGAAAGGAGTCCTGTTGCATTAAGCTTATCATGGCTGGGAATCAAAGTGAAGTTAAGTTAATGTGTAAAAAGTTGAAGTCATAATATGTATTTTTTTTAATTATCCCCATGGAAGAGAAGTCTGTTATTGATGTATCTTAGATTTCAGAGAAAAAATGAAAAAATATATGTACAATAAACAAGAAACTTACTGTGTAATCTGAAGTTTCCAGACTACCTAGTGTCGGACTCTTCTCTAACTGAAAGCAAAAGCAGTTACAAGAAATTTAATGCCATATATATATATATATATGTCAACTTATAGTAGAAACATGGTTTTCGCACATACATCTTTTGAAGTCATTCAAAGAAATGTTACAGGAAAATCTCAGATGGGACACAAGTGTATGTTTAAATTGCAAATGAAAAGTTATTGCAACGTATACTGAAAGAATGATTAAAGAAATGCTGAGTGAATATCAGTGCATAGTATATTATTTATTTATTAAAGTGACAGGAACAATACAAGTTAGATTTACAACATTAGCAAAAATGTTAATAAATGTATAGAAATACTCAGCCTAATAAGGCTTAGCATTCACTGTTTTACCAAAGTTACAATTACTTCAACACAAATATAAAGAAACTTACATGACATTATTTAAAATCAAAGACAAAAAAAAAAAAAAAAATAACAAGATCAAAATAAAATGAATTATAATATTTATCCTCCAAGGCATAATCATGACCATTCATGGCCATAGAACAAAGTTCATAGCAATCACTACAGAGACTATGGCAGAGTGGATATTCAAACTCACAACCCTTGGATTGACAGTCAGTTATGTAACTGATTAAGCCAGATAGCCAGGGCCAGCTAAAAATTAATTCAAACAAATTCATGAATACGTGTAATTGTAAATATATAATTTGGATGGTCTGAAAAATTATAGATCTACATAAATGTAGATGTGATATTAACACAGCCATGTCTTAATGCATGAATAATGAGCCTTAATTTTGTTCTAATACATGTAAAAGTTCTCCGTGGTCGAGTGGTCTAAGGCGTCATCTCAAAATCATTTACCTATCACTGTTAAGGTTGTTGGTTCAAATCCTGCTTGTTCCACAAACTTTATGTGAGAAAGTTTGTGAGTTATTTGCGGAAGGACAGTGGTTCTACTTAGATTCATTCGGAGATATTCCTCCACCAATAAAACTGGACATGTCCCCCCCCCCCCCAACACAAACTTGACATCGACAGTTTCATATCAAGAGGTCCCTGTCTTTGTCAGAAGTCTAAGTCTTAAAGGGATTTTATATGTGTGTGTGTTTTCTATTGCCCTATAGAAATAAGCAAAGGATTATTGTCAAATGATTTCCTTGAATAACTACTTCAGATAAAGATCAATATCTCCATATGGTTTTACCTTCATAGGTGTAAAGATCAATATCTCCATATGATTATACCTTCATAGGTGTAAAGATAAAAATCTCCATATGGTTATACATTCATAGGTGTAAAGATCAATATCTCCAAATGGTTATACATCTATAGGTGTAAAGATCAAAATCTCCATATGGTTATACATTCATAGGTGTAAAGATCAATATCTCCATATGGTTATATGTTCATAGGTGTAAAGATCAATATCTCCATATGGTTATACATTCATAGGTGTAAAGATCCATATCTCCATATTATTATAAATTCATAGGTGTAAAGATCAAAATCTCCATATGGTTACACATTCCTAGGTGTAAAGATCAATATCTCCATATGGTTATAGGTATAAAGATTGGATTGATGTATACATGTCAACCTTACTATGTGCCTTTTTATTGTTATGGTAAACATCTGAATTCTGAGCGCAGTTACCGGTGTGAATAAAATATTAAAAATACACACCACTGTCTATAGCTAATGTTGCCATTAAAATGATGTCTGGTAAATACAAACCATACAGGTATAGCAATTATACATGTTACAATAAATGTACCATTGCAGGATGGAGTGCAGTGGATTAAGTGTTGGCTGCCTAAACCAAATTTAAGGGTTCGATCCCCAGCTCGACCCGATGCCTCTAAAAACATTGCTCAGTACCGATTTTAACAAGTATGTGGATGCGAGAGTGGTCCATATAAACGTTGAGCTTTCTTCACAATCAAACTAAACTAGTTTAGTATATATTGTAATGAACATACCATGAAGCTGAGTAGTCCAGTTAGAATGGTGGACACAGACCAGGCAGGGTTCCACGTGTCTGGGTGAAAGTCACTGATGCTAAGGCACAGTCTGAATAAGAAGAAAAATTAGTATAGTTTCATTTTATAACTCTCAAATTCCTTCTGGGTTCATATGAGCGTGGTCCAATTGTGATCTCGCATCTGAACCAGGTCATGAGATTCCCCACCACTGCCTTGTGCAGTGTCTTCAGCAAAACACTTGATCTACACATGCTTCAAACTGGTTCAACCCAGGAAGATATCGAGCATGATCTGTATAATATATATGAACTGGTTCCACAATTGATGTAAAAGAAATATGTGCGGTAGTGTATGGGGCAGTAGTGTAGTGGATAAAGAGATGTGGCAGCTCATGCCAGACTTTGTGGTTTCTGATCGTCAGCTCGACCCGAATCCTCTCAAATAAATAAAAGCACTCAGTACTGGTTTTACACAGGAAACAACACTCAGTACTGGTTCTACCCAGGAAACAACACTCAGTACTGGTTATACCCAGGAAACAACAGTCAGTACTGGTCCTACCCAGGAAACAACAGTCAGTACTGGTTCTACCCAGGAAACAACACTCAGTACTGGTTCTACCCAGGAAACAACATTCAGTACTGGTTCTACCCAGGAAGCAGCCTGAGAGCAGTTCATATAACCAGAGCTTTCTTCGCAATTGAGCTTAAAATAAATTAGCATGTCGGAACAAAATATGTTTAAACAAAAATAAGACTCAGTACTTTGGGCACTCTTACAACCGCATGAGATCTTACATTGGCACAAATTTCCATTTCTTCACACATAATAAATGAATTTTGTCTATCCCCTGCAAATACTCAGACTATTTTATGAAAACGTCTCTACATAGTTTGCGCTACTATTGATTTGCTGATTACCTTGTGTTACATTTAAATCTTCCATTGGGAGTGATCATGTAGATACTTGGTGGCTTGAAGGGGAACTCCCTTGGGAAAACCAACTTGCCATGGTAGGTCCCACCTGTAACAATAATGACAACATATATTGGTTAGCAAAGTTATAAATAAACAAGACATTTCATCACAAGTCTTGAACAGTATTACGTACAAGAATCCGAGTCAAACTGCATCAATATTTTGAGACTCAAATTATAAAAAAAATGAAACCCAAATAGCATTAATCAAACATTAAAAATTAAAGTGACTATTTTTACCAGCAGAAACAAGCAATTTTTTTAATTATCTAACAGAAATTTCGTATCAGAAAACAAATATCTATTTGTCACACATTAATTAACTGATTTGACCAGTTCAAGAACAAGTCCAAAATGTTATGGTTATACAACTACTGTGTAAGTTTGGTGAGAGTCTAATGAAAAATGCTAGATTGCACACAAGGTCAAAGAGTGCAAGGGTTGAAACTCAGATATGAATGAATTATCCAAATTGGCCAGTTCAAGAACTTGTCTGAGATATACAGTCTGAAATATATAGCAACTATGTAAGTTTGGTGAAAATGCAGTTGCTAGAATGATCACATAGTCAAATAATGCAACTTTTGACTATTCAAAGGCCGTAATTTTGTCATTAATTACTGGTATCTTATTTGGCCAGTTCAAGAACTTGTTGGAGACATTACATTTATATATAGATATATAGCAACTGTGTAAGTTTGGTGAAAATACAGGTGCTAGAATTCACACAAGGTCAAATAATGCAATATTTGACTATTTAAGGGCCATAATTCTGCCATAAATTATTTGATTTGTAAAGTTCAGGTATTTTTTCGAGTAATATCAACTACTGTTCAAAGCTAGTGAAGATCCAATAAAAAATGCAGGAGCTAGAGTTCACACAACTAAATGTTAACAGATGTACAGATGACGAAAACAGGGCTGCCTTGAACTTTGCTCAGGCAAGCTAAATATGGTATTGCAAATAATTGTTACCTTCATATGCTGAGTTTTCTGGACCCGTAACAACATAATGCCTGAAATAATAATCACACAACAAACTACAAATATATTTGTTAGATTATAATTATCTACTTTATGATGGTATATTTCATATTATTTCCAGTATATAATGACAAGAAATTCAATTTATTTTGCAACAAGTTATTCATGATCTTGCTGCACACTCCAGACATAATCTGACTGACTTTTGACAGAAATAAACAAAAAACTATTACCTCAAAACCAATGCTTCCTTTTAAGGCCATAAAAAATTATTGCTAGATTATAATCCCTGCCCACCCCTTATTTTCATGCCGCCCTGACCCTTTTTATTTTCATAAAAAAACAAAAACAAAAAAAAACAAACAAAAAAACAGCAAAAATTTTAAAAATGGAAATAATAGATAAAATCCTTCCATCCTCTCGTTTTTAAGAAAAATTTTGATAATAATCTAGCAATTAATTTATAATGGTTTAATATATATACCTGTATATTCATATATGAAATATCCTCAAGATATTTTTAAGGTTAATCAAGTTTGTCAAAATTCATTTTTTTTTAATTTTAGAAGCAGGGAATAAAAAGCTTTATTCCCACCACAAGTTCAGTTAAAATCACCTCATATTAGCTACATGTACGCCACAAATAAAAGAATACTATAGTGAACATTCACTATATCAATTCTACCCATAAAGTTGGATACATTATACATCTGCAAATAGAATTATGTATCTCTTATTTATGTTTCCATTCTGACAGCATATCATGACATTATTAGGGATGGGTATCACGAAGAATTTCATATCCTGATATATCGTGATTCAGCACCAATGTATCATGATACGTATCGTGATATTTTCCTTTAAAAATTGTCTATCTAGTTGCTTTGAAAGATAAAAAAAACATCAATAGATAGATTCTATTCAAAAATAATTTTATCAGATTCCTTCTGTTTAAACTTTGAAGTACACAACCACAAATTTATGTGACACAGTCTAACGCACATGGGTGCTGGATACCAAATTTGCCCAAAGTCAAATATGTAAAATATTTCAAACAGGTAATCAGCGCTCAGTATGTTATAGCCTCGTTTTGAACTCAGAAAATCCATAAAATTATCTAAAAATAACTGACATTATTTAGCTCTGATATCTCAAGGATTTATTTACATTTACATATTATTTTTAACTGTTTACAGAATTCATCGAGCGTATCAGCATGTCAGGAGCGTATTATAATATTTGTTCCGTATTGCGGTATATCGGTATACCGCTATCACGAAAATTATTGAACGATCCACTTACACCACTGTTCTACATGCAAACCCTTTGGCTGAACATCCATTATAATCTCTAAAATATTTCATCTCAGTCCAAGTAATATTTTTTAATACCAAGATGACTTAATCCGTGCAAACTGACACTTCTATCCGTGTATTTGTGAAGCAGGGGCCTGGATTTTACTGATATTTCATTTTTTTTTATCTCTGCTGTAAATATAAAAAAATTACAAACCACTCCAATATATTTGACGGTAATGGTGCTGCCTCCAAATAAGGTACAGGGTCTTTTTTAATTCTCATAAAGTCCTGTCTCAGCCTTGCAGTAGCTGTTGTGTTGACACGCTTTGTTGTCATCTGAAAACAAACATTTACAGACAAAAATATCAGTCAACGGTTTTATTTAATATACAACCCAAATTTCCAAAACTGCAGCGGTAGTCATGAGGTAGAGCATCCACCTTGTATGTGGAAGATCATGGACTTGATCCCAGGCCAGGTCATACTTAAGACTTGAAAAATGGTACTAGAAGCTTCCTTGCTTGGCGTTCAGTATTTAGAAGATAGTTCTAGGTCTTGTTGGCCCCGTGTCAGTATAATATGACTGGGAGGGGTATCATATCATGTATCAGAGGCATGATACTCCAGTGTGCCAGTGCTCAGAAATGCCCAAAGTAGACTGCTTCGCAATATGATTGAAAAATTGTTGAAAGTCACACTAAACACCATACAACAACTTTCCTGGAATCCACATTTCGACTCTACAGTAAAGAAAGCAAGCAACAGCCTGGCATTCATCCAAAGAAACCTGACCAGCTATCCACAAGATATTAATTCATAGCAGATCCACACACAGCCAGCTACCAACTAAGTTGAAGCAGTCCAGTGACTTGCTGCAAAGTTTATCAATGTTTACCGAACAAACTCAAGCACCAGTCAGATGTTACCTGAACTCAGACTGCAGCATTTATAGAGAAGCACAGACACCAATCCAAGCTGTCCACGCTTTATCACATTTCGTATGGGCTAGTGGGCATTATCAACTTGTAACAGGTGCCTATACAAATAGCTGTCATAACATGACAACATACTCTCTGCTACATAATGCCTTTCTGTAAGACAGAGGTCTACCGCCTTGTGGAATCAACTCCAAGCCAATATAGCCACAGCACAGAACCTGGAGTACTTCAAATTCAAATAGGGTGTTGTACAGCTAGACTATTGTACATCTTCAAACTGTTTTAATCATTTTTATATGCACTTGTTTGCCTCACCTATATTGTACATACACTATTGTGTGACAAATATCCCAGTATTGCCCAGGTACATGAACAAACAAGCAACACCAGGATGCAATATAAAAGAAAATACATGGTATGTTGATCAAATTAAAACATATTCTTCCATATACTGAGCTGGGTTCTTAAATAAAATAAATTGAATTTCTTGACATATGTTATGTAAGAAAATAAAAGTATCACCAATCACTACAGGCGTATCAGAATCTTCTTCAGAAATTGTGTATGCTGAAAAAAATCAGCTGTTCGATGCCAATGAGTTTTAAATAAATTTTCGTCTTTCAAGTGAACGTATTGTTTCAATTAGATCAGAGTTAATATACCTTCGAGATTATGTCAGCTCCACAACGATTCAGTTCAGTTTAAAACATTCATAAATATAACATATTTAATGAAAAATAATTCAACATTTTTTATTCTTTACCGGAAGTTGTCAAAACCCTTGTTAGAATGTCTATGGACATGGCGATCGTGCTAATGATGTTAAAATAATTTTCTTATTTCGTTGTTATGCTACTTTGTTAAATTACCTCAAAACACGAATAAATGTCCAATATACATTATTATACAAGTATTACTAAAAGCTACAACTATTTAAGGGTGTTCCTGCTGTGCGTGAAAATCATAACGCAAATACTTTTAACACCATGATGGCCGTTCAATATGCACAATACAGCTGAAATAAAGCTTGCCACAGAATCAGTGACTGCAATTGTTCTAGGGATGGGGAGTAGATATCCAGTGTTTAATACACATGTTACTATATATAGTAACAAAAATAGGCGTGTTTTAAGCCGGTTATTGCCTTCACGCTCTGATTATTACTTATCGACCCGGGCCGAAAACTCATAATCATAATCGGCCCGATGAACGCGTGCGCGTGAAACCAATGGCCACTTCAATCATTGTCAGTTTGTTTCAACATGTCGGTATATTCTTTCACGGATAAAACGTAAGTGTCTTCTTTAAAGAAAATCGCTGATATGGTATTGATTGTTTGTGAACATTATTTTATTATTTCCATTCTGTTTCTAATGTAAACAAATAAACAAATAAAGGGAAGCAACTGCATAGCGACCTATATTTGAAACTGAAAAGCAAATAAATTTCTTGAAATACGACGTCAACGTCATAATGGCACAATAGCTCAGTTGGTTAACGTGCACGTCATATTATATTTTATCAATCTGAATGTCGTGTGTTCAAGACGCGTCAACGACGGTGTTTTTATGTTTAAATTAAAATTGTTTTTAATATTATTTTTCTTTCATTTTATACTCGGTTAAAATATAAATAAAGTATGTGTACACATAATTTAAAAGCACGTGTAATAAAGAGGTTGATTAATGGACATCATGAGTATTGCCTTCAGTCCCGGTGAGTGAAAACGTAATTACTCCCTTTGAGTGGCACAACCGAACGTGTGTATTAAAGACATTTAAAGTTCACCTCCCTGAAAACTACAGACCCGTTTCCCTGACATGTGTATCATGTACACTACTAGAACACATAATCTGCAAACATATTATAGACCATCTTGAAAAAAACAAAATCCTCACAACATTAAACCATGGCTTTAGATCAGGCTTCTCTTGTGAAACAAAACTCCTGACAACAGTTCACGACCTTCTGCGAAACTCGGACGAAGAGGCACAAATCGACATGGTCATCCTCGACTTTTCCAAGGCATTCGACACAGTCCCCCACAGAAGGCTACTTCACAAGATGGAACTCTATGGAGTAGATGGAAATATCAATGCCTGGCTGATAGACTTCCTTACTAATAGGACAATGCAGGTTGTGGTCGATGGAGAAACATCGGAAGCAGTATCCGTGGACTCGGGAGTACCCCAGGGCACAGTATTGGGACCCTTGCTGTTCTTATGCCATATACATGACCTCCCAGACGTAGTCCAGTCATCAGTTCGTCTTTTTGCCGACGATTGCCTACTCTACCGAGTCATCAAAAGCCCAGAAGACCACACCACCCTCCAACAGAACCTACAACAACTAGAGACATGGGCAGATACATGGGGTATGCGTTTTAATGCAAAGAAATGCTACTTGATGAGCATGAACAGCAACTCGTCACATTTCTATGAACTAGACAAAACGATACTACAACAAGTACCAGAAAACCCCTATCTTGGAGTGACAATATCCGAAGACCTTAAGTGGAGCGCTCACATCACCAAGATCTCCAAAAAAGCAAACTCGACCATTGGCTTCCTTAGAAGGAACCTAAAACACTGTCCACAATCATGCAGAAAAATGGCATACCTGTCACTAGTAAGATCAACCCTAGAATACTGTTCCATCGTCTGGGATCCTTACCAACAAAAGGACATCTTTACACTAGAGAAAGTACAGCGCCAAGCCGTCCGCTTCATCACAGGAAACTACAAGTCACGGGACCCAGGTAGCGTTACACGTATGATGAACGACTTACAATTACCATCCCTCCAAGACCGAAGGAAAGCACTGAGGTTATCCTTTTTCTATAAGGTGGTCGAGGGGCTGGTGCCAGCTATGCAATGTCTTGACTATTTAACACCTGTCCGCGGCAAGCGCCAAATTAAAGCCAGGAAATTTTTAGGCTGCAAATCAGACAATATTATTGAAAAACATTCTTTAAATAACAGCAAATGCTTTAAATTAGTGCAGTGCAAAAGCATCTCATTCCAGAACTCTTACTTTCCAAAAACTATTATAGACTGGAACCAACTGGAAGATAGTGTTGTGTGCGCAAATACAGTCAGCAGCTTTAAATCGGCCGTCTTTCATTGGGACTAATCAGTGTTTCCCAGACCTTCTTTCCGTTGTGCATATGCCGAGAGGCTCTACAACGTACTTATCCAGATCCAGATTAATACACGACAGAGCCGGGCCGGGAGGTGATAATCGGCCCGAATTCATAAAGGCTCGGCTCTGTCGTGTATTAACCTCTAAATCTTATTCCCCTTGATGCTCCAAAACACCCCCGTGCTCTACATAACCTTTTATTAAAGCTCCTTGAAATATGAATAGCAAGTCGAATATAAAAAAGTGAGAAAAAAAAAACAAAAAACAAAGCCAGCCGCGAATGTCAACACGTCCACCGTACCGATAGACAAATTAAAGGGGTTTTTTTTTAGGTAAGAAAAACTTTACGTGTGTTTTCAAAAACTTACGTATTATTATTTATAGATCTCTGACATCAATTATATTATTATTTATAGATACGCTTAACATTTATATTATTAGAGTTGCGTTGGAGTAGTGGAAAGCATGTTTGCTCCCGTGTACAATTGCTAATTGTTGATTGCTGATCGAATTGAGCATTAACAATCATCAGATCATATGGAACCTGGACAATCCGGCCCCACTCCAAAAGGGCCATGGAGAATCCGGCCCCTGGACAATCCGTCCCCTGGACAATCCGGCCCCATTTAGCATGGTCAATACGGCCCCACTTTTTATTTCTGTTTTATATAGCAATATCAGTGTTATTTATTATATTATTACATACATAACAATTATTATATTCATGAAATATATGATGCAGTTATTAATCATTAAAATATTCATGAAATAAACATGGTAGCGTTAAACTTAATAATTTGTGTCGCACATTGTAATAACAAGTATACGGGTTTTTTTAATGTTTAAACAATTAAGTTAACAGTTTTTAAAAAATTAAAGGTAAATTTGATTATTCGGGTCGTACATTGTGCAAACAATTACAACAATTATTTGAACAAGGAAAACAATTTGCGTTTGATTGAAAGCGTATGGTTTAAACGATTAAACCAAAGACATAACAAGAAAATCAATTTGTGTTTGATTACAAATATCTAAACGCCAATACAGACGTCACACATTGTGTAAACAAATAAACATGTTTTTCATACACCCCAGTTATTAGAATAATTAAATCAATTTGCGTTTGATTTAAAATTATCTTGATTATTTATTTTGGGAATATGCAAATAAATAGACACAATGTTGACACAATGTAAATCAATTTGCATTTAGTAAAACATGTATTTTGATATTTAAAAACTGTAAATTAAAAATATCAATTTTATATACATGATTTGATGTGATACTTAAACAGACTGTTATTTGTTGTTATACTAGATTTTAGTGTTTTATATTGTTAACTTGGATAACTTTAAAATGGATGATTTGTGTATAACCTGTCGGTTAGAGAGAGAGAGAGAGAGAGAGAGAGAGAGCGAGAGCAAGCGACGTATATAATTATATTCATTTCATTTTCTATAGTCATTCTTATTATATTACTCATTTGTCTGATCGATTTTAAACTATGCTTGTCCAATTTGGGGGTTCTATAAGTCGAAGGAAATAGAAAGAGTTCACCTCAAGTTCTGTAAATTTATTCTTGTTGTTGGACCAAATGCTTCCAATGCTTCAATATATGGTGAACTTGGTAGGGTGCCACTTTACATAAACAGATACGTACAAATATTAAAATATTGGTTTAAAGTTATCCGGTCAAATAATTTGATTATTACCAACATATATAACTACGTCTTAATCAACAACAACGTTCGTGGTGGATCATGGCCTTTTAAAGTAAAACATCTACTAGATACATATGGTCTCTCCGATATATGGTATAATCCTGATCATGTAAATGTACCTTCCTTCATAAATAACTTTAACAGCGTGCTATAGATACTTTCCGTCAAGAATGGTATGCAGATTTAAACAGTAACAGAGTGCTTAATATATTTTATGTTCACTTAAAAACGACTTTTGAATATGAGGCATATTTATCAATCATTGTTTCTTCAAAGCTTAGAAAACTAATTACGCGAATGCGTATATCTGCAAACAATTTACGCATAAATACAGCTCGATTTAGGACGAGAGTGCCACGAAATGAACGATTGTGTCAGATATGTCCCCGAATAGTCCATAATGACATTGAGGATCAACTACATTTTATGCTCAAATGCAAATGTTTTGCAGATCTCAGAACAAAATACATAAGGAGATACTTCTATGTTCGTCCTAATATGATTACATTTTTACAATTATTAAATACGAAAAATAAGTAAGAGTTGAACAGTTTGTGTTTTTATATCAGACAAGCCACTGTCAGACGAGACAATCTATTTCACATTTTAGGAATTTGGTAATCCACTTGTAAACTTGTTTAATTATTCCATAACTTATTTTCTGATTCATACTCTGCTTTTTTCTACTATGAACCATTTGTATTGCTTCAAATTAAATTATAATATTACATCTGTGTGCGAGTTTTTGTGCGCGAGCGTTTATACGTGTGCGTGAGTGTTTACATGTGTGCGTGTGTGTGCGTGAGAGTGTGTGTGCGTGTTTTAGAGAGAGTGTGTTGAATATGTGACATACTATTTGTAAATTCATTGTTGTATGACTATGTACTATCATGTATATGTCAAATAAAATGTATTTCTGTTCTGTTCTTATTGTATTGAATTATAAATCATAAGTGTGTTTTGTCCAATTTAATCCCCCAAAACAGGTACTTTCATTAACAATCATTGATTATTATATGTGTACTATGTAATTCCCGTTACCAGTCATTTTTTCAATAACAATCGCACAGTAATTATTATGTGCATTTCAAATTATATAATAACTATTCAGTATATTACTTTTTTAATTAGAAATACCAAAAAATAAATGCTATAATTTATAAAATAAAAGTGGGGCCGGATTGACCATGCTAAATGGGGCCGGATTAACCAAGGACGTTTTGTCTAGGGGACGGATTGGTAGCGGGGCCGGATTTGCGTGGGGCCGGATTGTCCATAACTCGATCATATCTCGCATTATCAATTCGAATAGAGTATTAACAATCAATTCTTGTCTGACTCTGTCTTAAGGATTATCAGAGATTTCATCTCAAAAACCGTAAATCCAATCGAAATGAAATGTATGCAGCTTTGAATATTTAAGACTGAATCAAAATTGTGAATTGCATGGTCCCCCACCCATCCAGTGTTTTTTTTCACCATTTTGGGAAGATGACCCATACCCTTGGAATTGGGAATTTTAGCGGCATTTTCATTAACATTGGGAAATTTTTTTACATTAAATATATTTATAAAAAGCGTACACTTGCTTATCAGGCCATTTAATTAAATAATCAATGTCATACTAAATTCAGAATGGGGAAAACTTTCTTTATTTTATCAAGGAAGTAAGGCAAGTTTCAATTTACATTTTTGAAGCTTTCAATTGGGAATATGACCCAATAACGGCTATAAAAATGGCCGAAAAAAAAACACTGCCATCATTCCACGAGGCCTTAGGGGTGAGTCAAAAACAGTCCAATTCAAAGTAAACTTTAAAAATCTTCTCACTATAGGAAGCACTAGGGAAAAAATGGTGAGCATGATAATGGATGCATCTGGGTCCTTCATAAATATTGTGAATTGCATGTCCCTTGGTCTCAAGGTTTGGCCCTCCCTGGGTCTCAAGGTTTGGCCCTGGGGGTGAAGCCTAAGAAAAATTAGTGCTTCCATAAGCAATTCACATTTTTTACTTATTCTCAAAAATCGTAAGCTCAATTGTAATGAAATGTTGTATGCAGCTTTAGTACCTAAGGATAAATCAAAGTGAATTGCATGGTCCCTACACCCTTGGGATCTTTGGGGCTGGGCCAAATTAGTAAAATTCAAGGTCAACTTTAAAAATCTTCCTTTTACTAAAGGAAGCACTGGGAAACAAATGGTGAGCATGCTTGTGGATGCATATGCATTGGTCCTATATAAAATTTGTGAAATACATGTCTTGGTAAAGGGTCACCCAAGGAACATTTCTTCGAAATTGTTTTTAAAATTGATATGGTGGTTTCTGACAAGAAGATTTTTTAAGTTTTTACTATAGCTTATATACAGTGAAAGGAAAAAGAAAGTATATATACCTATACACGTTGACAGGTCAAGCAACAATAAATGTATTGCATATAAATTTTGTTTATTTATATTTTATCATATTGTTGAATCAAAAAACAAACATTCATTTCAAAGCAAAACAATCAGAAAAAAACAGTTAATTTTCCATCACATGCATAATGAAATAATTTCAAAACCAAAATGTATACTTTCTTTTTCCTTTCAGTGTAGTAAACTAACCCCATCCCCTGGCTGCATTGTTTTTTGACGAATCACTACGGTTTGAACAAACTTGGTGAAGGGTCATCCAAGGAACATTTCTGTGAAATTATTTTAAAATCAAGCTAGTAGTTTCTGACAAGAAGATTTTTTTAAAGTTTTTACTAATTAAACTTGCCCTGCCCCCTAGCAGCCATGATTTTTGAAGAATCAAGATGGTTGAGGGTCACCCAAGGAAAAATTGGCCCAGTGGTTTCTGAGGAGAAGTTGTTAGAATCTAAAAGTTAACGACAGACGACGGACACCAGGGGATCACAAAAGCTCACCTGTGAGCCTTTGGCTCAGGTGAGCTTAAAATAGATACAGAATTTTGTGTCTGCTCCATATCTTCTACACCATTTAACAAAATTTTGAAATAACATGGCACAAATGTTCACTATAATCAGATAGTGTGTTGCGTGTAAGACCCAGGTCCCTAGCACAAAAGTCAAGGTCACTCTTAGAGGTTAAAGGTCAGAAATTTGTACAAAATTTCATGACCGCTTCATATCTTCTAAACCATGTGGCAAGATCCTGAAATAACAAGGCACAAATGTTCACCATAATGAGATGTTGTGTCATGTGCAAGACCCAGATCCCTATCACAATGGTTAAGGTCACACTTGAAGGTTAAAGGTCAGAAATAAGTACAAAATTTCATGTCTTCTCCATATCTTGTAAACCACATGATGGATTTTGAAATAACATGGCACAAATGTTCACCATAATCAGAATGTGCTGCATGCAAGACACAGGTCCCTGTCGCAATGGTCATGGTCACACTAATGACTTGAAGGTTAAAGGTGAGAAATAAGTACAATATTTTGTGTCCATTCTATATCTTCTCAACCACATTTTGAAATAACATAGCACAAATGTTAACCATACTCAGTGTGCTGCACACAATACCACGATCTCTATTTCAAAGGTCAAAGTTGCACCTAGAGGTTAAATTTAAGTCAGAAATAAGTACAACATTTTATGTCCACTCCATATCTTGTAAACCACTCTACAAATTTTGAAATAACACGGCACATAACTTTTTTTTCGTAATCAGAGAATGTGTGGCATGCAAGACTCGGGTCCATAGCTTAAGGGTCATACTTGGAGGTTAAAGGTCAGAAATACATACAAAATTCTGAGTTTGCTCCATATCTTCCAAACCACTTGGAACATTTTGAAATAACTTGGCACAAATGTTCCCCATAATCAAATGATTTGTCTTGCACAAGAACCAGGTCTGTAGCCCAAAGGTCACGCTCACAGTTAAAGGTTCAAGGCCAGAATAGGTACAAAATGTGAAAACATTTGATCACAGGTCTGTACTGCAGGAGTGGCATTATAGCCCTTGGGCATCTGGTTTGATTTAATCATTTTTGTATTATTTACTTTTTCAGAAATCAAGATGGTGACCATGTTATGGTGCCTAGAATGAGGAAAATTGAATCATGATGACAACTTAACCAGCTAAAATGCTTTTATACGACAAACGAGGCATCTCCAGGTTTTGTAGACAGATATTTATTCCACAAACATACAATAATGAATTTGAGACGTGCTTTCAATTTTAGAAAATATTTACAAACGATTTGTCCATGTGGGTTGATATTATGGCTGATTGCGACTATCAGAACAAATATATGCAATATCGAAAATGACGGCAAGTGTCTTCCAAAGCCTTGTGTAAAAGATGCTAAATATGATTTTGACGATTACGCAAAGGTTGGAACTCCTGTAAGCCTTCTCATAGTTGTGGTGTCGGCACCTGCCAATGCTGAAACACGGAATACTATCAGAGAATCGTGGGCTAGAAAACTCCCAAATGGTGCTAATGTTAAATTTTTCATAGGTATGAAAAATTTACTTGATGACATAAAAGAAAAGGTGCTAGCAGAAAATAGTACCAGAGGAGATATGGTACTGCTTAAAGATTTGGAAGAGTCTTATAATGGCTTGACAAAGAAAATACTCTCAATATTTCAATGGACTAACCAACACGTCAAATTCAGTCATCTAATGAAAATAGATGAAGATTCGTTTCTGAGGGTTGATAAAATTTTGGAGGAATTGGTTAAAAAACCAGTGACAAGACTGTACTGGGGATTCTTCGATGGACGTGCGCATGTGAAAAAAAGCGGAAAATGGTCAGAAAAAGATTATGTCCTCTGCGACAGGTATTTGCCTTATGCCTTAGGTGGAGGTTATGTGATTTCCAGAGATCTTGTGGCTTATGTTGCGACAAATGCAAATCTTTTAAAACTATTCAAAAGTGAGGATGTTTCTTTAGGGACATGGTTGGGACCGTTGGACATCAATCGAATCCATGATCCAAATTTTGACACAGAGTTCAAGTCTAGGGGATGTTTTAATTCATATATAGTCACCCATAAGAAGTCACCAGAAGAGTTGAAACAACTGCATCATAATCTGGAGTATCTTGGACATTTGTGTGAAACAGAGAAAAGGGTCAGACTCTCGTACAAATATGACTGGTTCAACTTGCCCACAAAATGTTGCCAAAGAATTGATAAAACTATTCCGTGAAATTTAGTTGGTTTATATATGAATGTAATTGTTGTTTTTAAATTTATTTTATTTATTTCATTCAACATTTACATTGATATAATGATATATTAAAATCATTTTATAAGCTTATACAAATATGTTGTTAATTAATCGATTAGTATTTAACATATATATAAATATTTTGAATTTATATAATAAATTTGTTGTTTATTAATAGACTGTGAACTGGTGAAATAAAAAAACTAATGTCAGGATTATGGTTCTTGACTAATTAAAATTTAACCAATGGGATATTGTGTTCTCTCCAGCAGCTGAATTTAGACTCAATTTAGCTTCTATTGCACTAACATTTTACTTACCCGGTATTAAGAAACTTAACTAAGTTCTGATTGGTTATTTTTCCTATATACAGTCAAAATCAAAACATATGCAGTTTTACTGGAACCAGTCACTGTCTAAAATCATGATCACCTGGCTGTTTTACTTTAAGTTTTTTAAGTACCGGTATTTAAGATTATGTTGGTGAAATAAGAGCCTGTTTATATACCAGTGAGATCGTGAAAAGTATTCTAAATGTCTCCAGTTGTGTCCCTTGAATTATCAAGAATCGCTTTTCAGTCAAACCTGTCAGACAAGGAAAAGAGCAAAAATGGCCTTTTAAGAGAGGTTGATATTAATATAGGTTAATTTGCTCTGATAGCATAACAAATTTTGCTGCTACTCTGGAAATACAATAATTTCAAACATCGATCAAATATTGAATAGACAACAGAAAATTGACTTAGAGCAATTTTTGTCATGTTATTTTGTGAAACGCAGCCCACGTGAGCAAATTAGGTTCATCGTGACTCTCTTGTTGGTGAAGAATATAAGAATCTCACATGGGTTTGAGGTTCATATAGAAAATTTCGTCCCGAGGGATAACAGTTATCTCAAAGGGTGGAATTTTCTTTCTGAACCGAAAATGCCATGTAAGATCATTTTTCTGGGATGGCAAACACATTGAATACTTATTATAATTTAAATTATCATTATGTTTTTACCACAATGACTTTTAAGATGTCAAATTAGACATATTACGTCATATGTTTTAATACATAATGTCATAAATTGTTCCAATGTCACAGCAGGGTAGGATGCGCACATTGAGGGGGTGTACAAGGTGTGTTAAAAAATTATGTGGACTTCTGCAATATTTTAAAAGTCCACATAATTTTTAAACACATCTCGTAGGATGAAAAATCTATACCAGGTAAAAATACTCGGAAATCCTTATCTGGTATTCAAGAATGAACCTGGAACTTACCATTTTGTGTTGTATGATCTTTGTTTTAACCCTTTACTCCATAGATGCATGTTTTCCCGCACCAATCACAGAAGGCCTTTGAAAACAGTGCAGGAAGAGTTCAGATTGCTCGTAACGAGCAATCTGAACACTTCCTGCACTGTTATCTACTCTGTCAGTTAATATAAACATAATTCACCCAATAATTCAAAAGCCTTCTATATCAAGTGTCCAAAGGTGTCTATATCAGAGGTGTCCAAAGGTGTCTATATTAGAGGTGTCCAAAGGCGTCTATGAAGTAAAGGGTTAAACTTATTTATAATACCTCAATTGTGAAACGACTCTTCCACTTTCAAGGTATTCCTGAACAAAGCACATATGCAGATAAAGTGTCTTGCTAAAGGATGCCACACATAGCCAAGGTGACGTATCAAACCCATGACCCTCAAATCATGGGTCCAATGCTCTACCACGCACTATAATCTATGATGGGTTTGAATGCCGTAACACACCAATTCATTAATTTACAAGTATATGACAAAGGCAGTGCAACAATTGTTTAATCAATTATTGGAATGATCTTAACTTGTCGCAGTTAGGTGAGCTTGTATCATGTGTATTCTGGCTTGTTGTAAGACCACTGTAGCTAGTATAATACAGCCAAACCTGTCTTAATTAAGCAGCCAGTCAAGGGAAGGAGCGGCCTTTTAATTAAGACAGGTTGTTTAATGCAGAAAGCATGTAAATAGGAAATAACAAATGTGATTGTTTGAGACAGGTGGCTGCTTAATAAAGGTGACCGCTTATACAGGTTTTACTGTATATATTATTATAATTTGTATTTTGTAATAATATCGGTAATTACAATTTTTTCAAAATTTCTGGTTTCTGATCTCAAAAAAGTTGTAGTACTTGTGTTATCAGGGATAGAAGAACGAAGTACAGCTTGGTAACCATTTACATGTAGCTTCATGTGTACCAAATCTAATGTTGACAGAATTTGTTGCATGACCATTTTGCTTATAAAAAGTGGACTATCAAGTGCAGTCTCCTAAAAAATCTTTTTAATAGATCTACAAACTTAGATGGGAATCAGAAAACTAGGGCCTTTGAGGATTATGAAGTTGTTAGTTTGCAAGAATCTAGTTATTTTTCATATTTATGCTGAGGCATTGCTTCTGTCACCTAGCATAAATGCGGTCCTGCCATTTTAAGGCCAGAAGTTCTTATGTGATGGCACGTCTGTCGTCCGTCGTCTGTCGTCTCTGAAGAGTGTAAGCAGCACTTTTCAAGATGGCTGTCATTACTTAAAATAGTCCAAAACTTACGGTAATATACTTTTGTTAAATTTATTCAAATGGTGTCCCTAGGGTTCAAAATTACCCCGCCCCAAGGGTTCAAATTAAGGGATGCGTGTCGTTATAATAAAAAAAAATTTTTTTTTCAAAAATTGAAAATAATTTTGCCTATATCTTCACAGAAACATTGTTTGGTGAAGGAGGTTCAGATTTGTAAAAATGACTGGGTTCCACTGTCTTTAGGCGTCAGGAGGGGCCCTAAAATGGGAATTACAAAAATCATTTTCTTTAGAACCGGTATGTCAGATTTGTTCATATTTGGCATAAATTGTCCCTATGTGTAGGGGTTTGATTGCAGTTAAGAATTTAGGGGCTATAATTTATAAAGGCCCTGTTAGGGGACTTAGAATTTTACATAGGGATACTAAGGGAAAACAGAAAACTCTCTTTTTTCATCTATTCTGAAACCACAAGGCCAATTAAAATGAAATGATTTTGCCTATATCTTCACAGAAGCATTGTTTGGTGAAGGAGGTTCAGTTTTGTCCATTAACGCCTTATATAATCAAGCAGCAGATCAAAATATCAAAATAATTACAAAGCTGTCAATTCAAGCCTTATTTAATCAGGTAGCAGATCAGATATCAAAATAATTACAAAGCTGTCCATTCACGCCTTATTTAATCTGGCAGCAGATCAGATATCAAAATAATAAAAAAGCTGTCCATTCACACCTTATTTAATCTGGCAGCAGATCAGATATCAAAATAATAAAAAATGCTGTCCATTCATGCCTTATTAAATCAGGCAGCAGATATCAAAAAGCTGTCCATTCACGCCTTATTTAATCTGGCAGCAGATCAGATATCAAAATAATAAAAAAAGCTGTCCATTCACGCCTTATATAATCTGGCAGCAGATCAGATATCAAAATAATAAAAAATGCTGTCCATTCACACCTTATTTAATCTGGCAGCAGATCAGATATCAAAATATTAAAAAATGCTGTCCATTCACGCCTTATTTAATCTGGCAGCAGATCAGATATCAAAATAATAAAAAAGCTGTCCATTCACACCTTATTTAATCTGGCAGCAGATCAGATATCAAAATAATAAAAAATGCTGTCCATTCACGCCTTATTTAATCTGGCAGCAGATCAGATATCAAAATAATAAAAAAGCTGTCCATTCACACCTTATTTAATCTGGCAGCAGATATCAAAAAGCTGTCCATTCATGCCTTATTTAATCAGGCAGCAGATCAGATATCAAAATAATTACAAAGCTGTCCATTAACACGTTATTTAATCAGGCAGCAGATCGGATACCAAAATAATAAAAAAGCTGTCCATTCACGCCTTATTTAATTGGGCAGCAGATCAGATAGCAAAATAATAAAAAAGCTGTCCATTCATGCCTTATTTAATAGGGCAGCAGATCAGATAGCAAAATAATAAAAAAGCTGTCCATTCAGGCCTTATTGAATCGGGCAGCAGATCAGATAGCAAAATAATAAAAAAGCTGTCCATTCATGCCTTATTTAATCGGACAGCAGATCAGATAGCAAAATATAAAAAAGCTGTCCATTCATGCCTTATTTAATTGGGCAGCAGATCAGATAGCAAACTAATAAAAAAGCTGTCCATTCACACCTTATTTAATCTGGCAGCAGATCAGATATCAAAATAATAAAAAATGCTGTCCATTCACGCCTTATTTAATCTGGCAGCAGATCAGATATCAAAATAATAAAAAAGCTGTCCATTCACACCTTATTTAATCTGGCAGCAGATATCAAAAAGCTGTCCATTCATGCCTTATTTAATCAGGCAGCAGATCAGATATCAAAATAATTACAAAGCTGTCCATTAACACGTTATTTAATCAGGCAGCAGATCGGATACCAAAATAATAAAAAAGCTGTCCATTCACGCCTTATTTAATTGGGCAGCAGATCAGATAGCAAAATAATAAAAAAGCTGTCCATTCATGCCTTATTTAATAGGGCAGCAGATCAGATAGCAAAATAATAAAAAAGCTGTCCATTCAGGCCTTATTGAATCGGGCAGCAGATCAGATAGCAAAATAATAAAAAAGCTGTCCATTCATGCCTTATTTAATCGGACAGCAGATCAGATAGCAAAATATAAAAAAGCTGTCCATTCATGCCTTATTTAATTGGGCAGCAGATCAGATAGCAAACTAATAAAAAGCTGTCCATTCATGCCTTATTTAATCGGGCAACAGATCAGATAGCAAAATAATAAAAAAGCTGTTCATTCACGCCTTATTTAATCGGACAGCAGATCAGATAGCAAAATAATAAAAAAGCTGTCCATTCATGCCTTATTTAATCGGCCAGCAGATCAGATATAAAACTAATAAAAAAGCTGTCCATTAACGCCTTATTTAATCAAGTAGCAGATCAGCTATCAAAATAATTACAAAGCTGTCCATTCAAGCCTTATTTAATCAGGCAGCATATCAGATATCAAAATAATAAAAAAGCTGTCCATTCACGCCTTATTTAATCAGGCAGCAGATCAGATATCAAAAAGCTGTCCATTCACACCTTATTTAATCAGGCAGCAGATCAGATAGCAAAATAATAAAAAAAGCTGTCCATTCACGCCTTATTTAATCTGGCAGCAGATCAGATATCAAAATAATAAAAAAGCTGTCCATTCACACCTTATTTAATCAGGCAGCAGATCAGATATCAAAAAGCTGTCCATTCACGCCTTATTTAATCAGGCAGCAGATCAGGTATCATAATAATAAAAAAGCTGTCCATTCACACTATATTTAATCAGGCAGCAGATCAGACATCAAAAAGCTGTCCAATCATGTCTTATTTAATCAGGCAGCAGATCAGATATCATAATAATAAAAAAAGCTGTCCATTCACACCTTATTTAATCAGGCAGCAGATCAGATATCAAAAAGCTGTCCATTCACACCTTATTTAATCAGGCAGCAGATCAGATATCAAAAAGCTGTCCATTCACGCCTTATTTAATCTCACAGCAGATCAGATATCAAAATAATCAAAAAGCTGTCCATTCACGCCTTATTTTATCAGGCTAGTGGTCATGAAACGACAGCATCTTAGACAACTTGGCCACGGAGTGGTACAAATGCGACATATTTTATCACTGAGCTGAAACAAAATATTGAGTAGATTTTACATGCTTTGATGAATACCTCTTTACATTAAATTAATTACAATGGCTCTGATTTAGAAATAATGTTTGGAAACTAAAAAAATGAGTTCATCCAGTCTTCCAAGCGACACACGAGTTCATTCTTGACTTAATAGTCAAAGGGAAATAAGTGAATTGTAATTATCTCCCTTTAACCATAAAAATTTTGCTCTCTAATACCAAAAATGAATAGGGTTAAAAGCCATTTTCAACACATTTCAGGTTATATATGGCATGTCCATCTTTATTGGTGGAGGAAGATCTTGGAATGAATCTGAGTAGGACCCTGTCCTTCTACAAGTTACACGCAAACTTTCTCACATTAAAGTTTTTGGGGTAAGCGGGACTCTAATCTAGGACATTAGCGATGAGAGATCTCGAGACCGTGTCTTAGACCACTTGGCCACAGAGGACCACTAACTGATGATGGAATATGATCCCATGGGTGATATCACTTATTCGAACAAGTGAATATAACATTTTCCAATAAGTGATATGACCTATTCAAATAAGTGATTTCTATGTGGTGCCATTTTTCTATTTAACCATAATAAGTGATATCCCTTATTTGAATAGGTGATATCACTTATTTATTTTGAATAGGCAATATCACCTATTTGAATAATAAGTAGGGGATATCACTTATTCGAATATCACTTATTCATTTTAAATACATGATGGCACTTATTATGGTTAAATAGTAAAACGGCACCCCATGATATTAGAATTGTTTTCACTATCAATACAAATTTAAAAATATCAAGTTAAACAAATGATCTCTTGAACTTTTATGTGGTTCAATTTATATCCTGCATGTTAAAGATATTCATTTCATTGACAAAACGCTTCGGTTCTTTCTCACGTTTCAGAGAATTTTGGAAGAGTGTCTGATTCCGGAATATCGTCTTAGAACTTGATTATTAGCTCCAGATTAGACCAACCCATTTATTGGTTCCCGTTTTATCAAGGCATATCGATTTTAACAGAGGATTAATATAGGAACCACTCAATTATTGGCTGCTGCTGAATCAAAAGATGTCAGTGATTCCGAGAAAATCACAGCTACTCGTGATTTCTAAGTTGTCCAAGTTACTGAAGTGTTTATTCACTGTTATTATACACAAGATAGGTAAGCATAAAATGTTGTTGTTTTTTAATTTTTAATAAAAGTTTTATTCTGAATCACACAGGTAGAGCACGTTATCGGCATAATTGTTACATTTCTGCGGAAGATGACCCACATTGATGTAAACAAAAATGTGTGGGTTGGAACTTTGGTTTTATTACCTTTTCCTCAAATTTGTTGTGTTTATTTAAATATATGCGGTGAATTAGTAATGCCTATTCACATAAACTATTTGCTTTTTACAGTTTGATACATATCTGATTGTTTCTACAACCTTAATATAGCATCTTGGCTATATTTAAACTAAATCCGCTGAAACGAGCGACTTGTTTACTTTTCTTAGACTACAAGGGGAGGTATTGTGAGTGGGAGGTATCTTAATGCATTTAAAACACACATGTTTTTCTCATAATTTTTTAATTCACACATTGTTTTGTTGAAATATTAAAACTGAAAAAGAAAATAACTGAATTAATTTTAATCTTGTGCTAAATATGTTATCTTCAAAAACAAATGTAGTAAGGTAATAACACAATTTATTGCATACAAGGAAAAGATCTACTTATAAATATGAAAAACAAATAGCAAAGGATGACAATAATTTGGAAAGTCATGAAATCAAATGACAACATTTTCCTTACTTCAAGTTGGGAACAATCATGAAAATATATATTATATCAATAAAACAATAAAAACCAAGATGGCCCACCCCGACCCTCATACACTTATTACGGGGTGATTAAATGGATCACCATTTGGTGGTTGAAATAAAAATAAATAAAATAAAAACCAGTAATGTATTATTAATTTAAGAGAAAAGCAAAGTAGTATTTAACTTTTTTAATTAAAATGAAAATAAAGCCGTGTCAATTAATATGCAATATATATAATTTATGTGTATTATTTTCTTCTTTTTCTTCTTTTTTTGCATCTCTTGCCTTGCTCTCAGAATCAATATTATTTGTTTTTCTTTTCTGTCCAAAAGTTTTTTTTGTATTAATGTAATACTGTGCATAATTTCTGTGCTGTACAATAGGTACATGTATATGAAAAAAATGAAATAAAATAATTACAAAAAAAAAAAAATAAAATATATATATGATTAAATTCACAACAACGGAATTACGGAATTTACGATTTTTGGGATCTTTTCAGATGCTCATTCAAAATGCATGATATATATATAGAGATAATTATTTGTGAATAACCAAGACATAAATGTACAGACCAGACTACGGCGAGTGCGCCTAGCTACAATGCAAACCATAGATACAATATCAAGGCCTCTGCCAAACCAAATAAAGTTGGTGTCGACCATGACTTATATACTATGGAATTACATGCTACACATCTGGACAGGGTGGACAAATTTACATACATGAAGTGATATCTTTATATGAGTTGGATCCATTTAAGGATTCATGACTACTCACATGCTATGTAAAGGACAGTTTTATAAACCCATTGGATCATATAGATACAGTGAATTCATATATATTTAATTTCATAAAGGGAGATAATTAAATTTACAACAACGGAATTTACGATTTTTGGATCTTTTCAGATGCTCATTCACAATGCATGATATATATATGGAGATATATATATATATATATATATAATTTTATGTGATAAATATCGACTTAAATATTTTCATGAAGTTTTTGGACCAAGTTTGGAAAGTTGTCACTCGACCATGGAAGACTAAAACTTTAAAGTGCTAATAAATATTTATATCAATTGTAGGATATAATTGTTTTAAATGGGGAAACATGCTATAAATTTTTTAAAAACTGAAATTATTTTTAAAACAGATAAAAAGCATCTCATTATCATTAGTAAATAAAATCCAAATGGTTTGG
Organism: Panopea generosa; assembly: GCA_029582155.1. NCBI lineage: Eukaryota > Metazoa > Mollusca > Bivalvia > Adapedonta > Hiatellidae > Panopea > Panopea generosa. The sequence goes on along the minus strand of CM055910.1, from coordinate 38,367,700 downwards.
TATGTCAAATCCACCAAAATGTGACAACATCAATATTTAATCAGAGTGGTAAACTTGAAATGAAATTTCCATTTTTAAATATTTTGCTATAAAATATATACTTACTTTGTTATATAATAAAGTAAGTATGAGGGACTTTAGTGTATGAGGGACTTGAGTATATACTATATACATACTAAGATATACTACAGTAAGTATGAAGGACTTTAATGTATACTGTATTCTTACTGAGATATACTACAGTAAGTATGAGGGACTTGAGTATATACTATATACATACTGCGATATACTACAGTAAGTATGAGGGACTTGAGTATATACTATATACATACTGAGATATACTACAGTAAGTATGAGGGACTTTAATGTAATCTATATATATACTGAGATATACTACAGTAAGTATGAGTGACTTTAATGTAATCTATATATATACTGAGATATACTACAGTAAGTATGAGTGACTTTAATGTATACTATATACTTACTGAGATATACTACAGTTAGTATGAGTGACTTTAATGTAATTTATATATATACTGAGATATACTACAGTAAGTATGAGTTACTTTAATGTATACTATATATTTACTGAGATATACTACAGTAAGTATGAGGGACTTGAGTATATACTATATACATACTGAGATATACTACAGTAAGTATGAGGGACTTTAATGTATACTATATACATACTGAGATATACTACAGTAAGTATGAGGGACTTTAATGTATACTATATACTTACTGAGATATACTACAGTAAGTATGAGGGACTTTAATGTATACTATATACATACTGAGATATACTACAGTAAGTATGAGGGACTTGAGTATATACTATATACATACTGAGATATACTACAGTAAGTATGAGGGACTTGAGTATATACTATATACATACTGAGATATAATTACAGTAAGTATGAGGGACTTGAGTATATACTATATACATACTGAGATATACTACAGTAAGTATGAGGGACTTTAATGTATACTATATACTTACTTTGAGATATATACTACAGTAAGTATGAGGGACTTTAATGTATACTATATACTAACTTTGAGATATATACTACAGTAGGTATGAGGGACTTTAATGTATACTAGATACATACTGAGATATACTACAGTAAGTATGAGGGACTTGAGTATATACTATATACATATTGAGATATACTAAAGTAAGTATGACAGACTTTAATGTATACTATATACATACTGAGATATACTACAGTAAGTATGAGGGACTTTAATGTATACTATATACTTACTGAGATATACTACAGTAAGTATGAGGGACTTTAATGTATACTATATACATACTGAGATATACTACAGTAAGTATTAGGGACTTGCGCATATTCTATATACATACTGAGATATACTACAGTAAGTATGAGGGACTTGAGTATATACTATATACATACTGAGATATACTACAGTAAGTATGAGGGACTTGAGTATATACTATATACATACTGAGATATACTACAGTAAGTATAAGGGACTTTAATGTATACTATATACTTACTTTGAGATATATACTACAGTAAGTATGAGTGACTTTAATGTATACTATATACTTACTTTGAGATATATACTACAGTAAGTATGAGGGACTTTCATGTGATCTATATACATACTGAGATATACTGCAGTAAGTATAAGGGACTTGAGTATATACTATATACATACTGAGATATACTACAGTAAGTATGAGTGACTTGAGTATATACTATATACATACTGAGATATACTACAGTAAGTATGAGGGACTTTAATGTAATCTATATACATACTGAGATATACTACAGTAAGTATGAGGGACTTTAATATATACTATATACTTACTTTGAGATATATACTACAGTAAGTATGAGGGACTTTAATGTATACTTTATACTTACTTTGAGATATATACTACAGTAAGTATGAGGGACTTTAATGTATACTATATACATACTTTGAGAAATACTACAGTAAGTATGAGGGACTTTAATGTATACTATATACATACTGAGATATACTACAGTAAGTATGAGGGACTTGAGTATATACTATATACATACTGAGATATACTACAGTAAGTATGAGGGACTTTAATATATACTATATACATACTGAGATATACTACAGTAAGTATGAGGGACTTGAGTATATACTATATAATACTGAGATATACTACGGTAAGTATGAGGGACTTTAATGTATACTATATACATACTGAGATATACTACAGTAAGTATGAGGGACTTGAGTATATACTATATACATACTGAGATATACTACAGTAAGTATGAGGGACTTTAATATATACTATATACATACTGAGATATACTACAGTAAGTATGAGGGACTTGAGTATATACTATATACATACTGAGATATACTACAGTAAGTATGAAGGACTTTAATGTATACTATATACATACTGAGATATACTACAGTAAGTATGAGTGATTTGGATATATACTATATACATACTGAGATATACTACAGTAAGTATGAGGGACTTTAATGTAATCTATATACATACTGACATATACTACAGTAAGTATGAGGGACTTTAATGTATACTATATACATACTGAGATATACTACAGTAAGTATGAGGGACTTGAGTATATACTATATACATATTGAGATATACTACAGTAAGTATGAGGGACTTTAATGTATACTATATACATACTGAGATATACTACAGTAAGTATGATTGACTTTAATGTAATCTATATACATACTGAGATATACTACAGTAAGTATGAGGGACTTGAGCATATACTATATACTGAGATATACTACAGTAAGTATGAGGGACTTTAATGTAATCTATATACATACTGAGATATACTACAGTAAGTATGAGGGACCTGAGTATATACTATATACATACTGAGATATACTACAGTAAGTATGAGGGACTTTAATGTATACTATATACTTAGTTTGAGATATAGACTACAGTAAGTATGAGGGACTTTAATTTATACTATATACATAATTTGAGATATACTACAGTAAGTATAAAAGACTTTAATGTATACTATATACTTACTTTGAGATATATACTACAGTAAGTATGAGGGACTTTAATGTATACTATATACATACTTTGAGATATACTTCAGTAAGTATGAGGGACTTTAATGTATACTATATACTTACTTTGAGATATAACGAAGGCACTTCAGTATTTACTTTAGTATTTAATATACTTACTTAATTTGAGTAATAATGAAGTAAGAATGAGAGACATTAGTACTTACTAAATACTTACTTACTTGGAGTAATAATGAAGTATAAATGAGAGACATTGGTACTTACTAAATACCTTCTTTGAATAATAATGAATTATGTGTGAATGACATTAATACTTACTAAATACTTTCTTACTTTGGGTAATAATGAAATATGTACGAAGGACAATTATACTTTCTAAATACTTACTTACTTCGAGTAATAATGAAGTATGTATGAAGGACATTTATACTTTCTGAATACTTACTTACTTCGGGTAATAATGAAGTATGTATGAAGGACATTAACACTTACTAAATTCTTACTAACTTTGGGTAATAATGAAGTATGTATGAAGGACATTTATACTTTCTAAATACTTACTTACTTCGAGTAATAATGAAGTATGTATGAAGGACATTAACACTTACTAAATACTTACTTACTTCGAGTAATAATGATGTATGTATGTAGGACATTAACACTTACTACATACTTACTTACTTCGGGTAATAATGAAGTATGTATGAAGGACATTAACACTTACTAAATACTTACTTACTTCGAGTAATAATGATGTATGTATGTAGGACATTAACACTTACTACATACTTACTTACTTCGGGTAATAATGAAGTATGTATGAAGGACATTAACACTTACTATATACTTACTTACTTCGAGTAATAATGATGTATGTATGTAGGAAATTAACACTTACTAAATACTTACTTACTTCGAGTAATAATGATGTATGTATGTAGGACATTAACACTTACTACATACTTACTTACTTCGGGTAATAATGAAGTATGTATGAAGGACATTAACACTTACTATATACTTACTTACTTCGAGTAATAATGATGTATGTATGTAGGAAATTAACACTTACTAAATACTTACTTACTTCGGGTAATAATGATGTATGTATGTAGGAAATTAACACTTACTAAATACTTACTTACTTCGGGTAATAATGATGTATGTATGTAGGAAATTAACACTTACTAAATACTTACTTACTTCGGGTAATAATGATGTATGTATGAAGGACATTAACACTTACTACATACTTACTTACTTGAGTAATAATGATGTATGTATGTAGGAAATTAACACTTACTAAATACTTACTTACTTCGGGTAATAATGATGTATGTATGTAGGAAATTAACACTTACTAAATACTTACTTACTTCGGGTAATAATGATGTATGTATGAAGGACATTAATACTTACTAAATACTTACTTACTTCGAGTAATAATGATGTATGTATGAAGGACATTCATACTAACTAAATACTTACTTACTTCGGGTAATAAGGATGTATGTATGAAGGACATTAACACTTACTACATACTTACTTACTTCGGGTAATAATGAAGTATGTATGAAGGACATTCATACTTACTAAATACTTACTTACTTCGAGTAATAAAGATGTATGTATGAAGGACATTAACACTTACTACATACTTACTTACTTCGGGTAATAATGATGTATGTATGTAGGACATTAACACTTACTAAATACTTACTTACTTGAGTAATAATGATGTATGTATGTAGGAAATTAACACTTACTAAATACTTACTTACTTCGGGTAATAATGATGTATGTATGAAGGACATTAATACTTACTAAATACTTACTTACTTCGAGTAATAATGATGTATGTATGAAGGACATTCATACTAACTAAATACTTACTTACTTTGAGTAATAATGAAGTATGTATGAAGGACATTAACACTTACTAAATACTTACTAACTTCGGGTAATAATGATGTATGTATGAAGGACATTAACGCTTTCTAAATACTTACTTACTTTGGATAATAATGAAGTATGTATGAAGGACATTCATACTTACTAAATACTTACTTACTTCGAGTAATAATGAAGTATGTATGAAGGACATTAACACTTACTAAATACTTACTAACTTCGGGTAATAATGATGTATGTATGAAGGACATTAACGCTTTCTAAATACTTACTTTCTTTGGATAATAATGAAGTATGTATGAAGGACATTTATACTTACTAAATACTTACTTACTTTGAGTAATAATGAATTACTAAGGACTAAATCAGGAATAGGCTATGTAATGATTGGTCATCAGACTCAGATAACAAAAACTGATTTCCATTTGTACAAATGGTACTTGTGTTACAGTTATAAATGTAACATAAAAGGACATGTATACAAAACCAGGTAACCCACAGTTTCTGTGTGTGCATAGCAAACAGGCTGACATTGTCTAGCTCTACCAATATACAGTTGACTTGGAAATCTATCTATTAACATTAATCCCCCCCCCCCCCCCCCCCCAGCTGAGGTCAGCTACAGCATAATATACAATGATTGATTCTAGTTGTTTGTAGCCTACTATAAAAATAAAATAAAAAAATCTCAGTCAGTGCTAGTTCCACACACAGATGTTTTCAATTTGGCCTGGTGAAGAATGATCAATCACAGAATCTGATAAGATCCTATTGATTTATCTACACCAGTGTGTTGAATGTGTTGCCACAAAACACATAGGTAATTGATTTATCTTGGTGGTGCTAACTGTGTCAAACCTGTGTGGTGTGACATGAAACCAATAATCAGCCAGGGTTTCTATAATCTTTACTTTTCCTTACATCCCATAATCACAGTTTATTCACAAGGAATGGTAAAAAGTAATTAAGGTGGGTGGATGGGGTAAGGATAGAGTGTTGGCTGCTCATGCTAGGGGTTGCGGGTTCAATACCAGGCTTATCCCCCTGGTGGCCTTGCAAAAACAACACTCAGTTCTGAGGTTCTAGAAAAAGATCTGAGATTGATTGTAGGACTCTGTGTTATATGAGATTAACCTCATTGGAGATCATAACCCGTACAGTCATTTCATTATTCTGGGTCATTTTTATGGAACAATATACCAGTATGCCTTCTGAAATTCCATCTTCCAGTCTATACAGCTTCAAAAATAGTCAAAAAGTTTATCTTCTGAAACTCAATTGTTGCCGGTAGTTTTAAAGTACAATTTTTCATTGTAAGCATTCAATAAACAATATTTATGTCATTGGATTTGTAAGCATTATGTGAATGTGAAAAGGATTAGTTATTTATTATCATTATTATTATTTATCTATTATTATTTTTATTATTATTAATATTATTATTATTTTATTATTATTGTTAATATATTTATTATTTTATTATTATTATATTACATATATTATCATTATCATTGTTGTTGTTGTTGCTGCTGCTGCTGCTGTATTTGTTATTCATCATTATTATTATTATTAAATTAATGCATGCTAACAACAATTTACTGACTGACTGAGGATCACGACAACATGTAGACCTGATAAGAAGATAAAGACCCGGGTCTACATTGTTTGTAAATGGTAGAACCATTGACAGTGGCATAGCTGTCTTTACGCCACAACTCCCAGGCTTGCACATTTTCTTGTGAATACATCATCTCTTGAAAATACCATTTGAGAATTTCTTCTACACTACGCTGTTTCCCCATCTAAAGGCTTGGGTGTCTTCCCAATTTCCAGAAGAAATTCTCTGGGCATGTCTTAGCAAACAGAACTTGTTTTGCAATAGATTAAAAAAAACATATACCAGTAAATTAGTTAAAAAGAGATTGTGTAGAGAGTTGAAGTTCAGTAATATAATCGCTTTCGCAGTTAGAACCAGCGACTTCACAGTGGTACAGTGTGTCTGGTAACCACCTAATTAAGACTCCCAGACTGGTGATTATGTGTACTGACCACCGTTAAATAACCGAAGTATTGTTTTGAAAAAATGAGAAAAAAAAAACATACAAAAAAAGATATTTCGTCAAGTCAAATGCTCCGCCTCTGCCAGTGTTTCTTTTTGTTTTGTGGGAATGGGATTGGTCCCTTTAATAGGGAAAATAGCATCGTAATGATGAATATGGGAAAAATGCATTATGATCAATATAGGGGAAATGCATGGTAATGATGAATATGGGGAAAATAGCATCGTAATGATGAGAATGGGAAAAATGCATCATAATGATGAATAGGGGGAAAATAACATCATAATGATGAATATAAGGAAAAGAGAAAATAGCATCGTTATGATGAAAATAGGGAAAAATCAAAACACTGCAAATTTATCATAATTTATTTAAAACAGTTTACAGGTCAACATTCCTGTTCATCAATGTTTTTTAACCATTAAACTGATGTTAAACCTTATATACCAACAACAGTCCTGTCCTGATAAAGTTAAAAAAATTTTTTTTTACATTTTTTGTCTGTAAAGATGTGCTTTTTTTAAAAATAAATTCTTATTTCTTTCCCTGTTCTTTCAGAGGCTTTACCGTAGGTCCAAGTGCCAATCGAGTGGAACCATTTGTAAGGGGAGATAACTGAACTTTCATAATACCATAAGGCAGCACACTTTTAGAAGGGAGATAACGGGAATTGGCTTAAATTATTTAGAAAAGGGGAAGAATTCAATGTGAAACTAATACACAGTTGAGAGAGAGAACAGCAACTAGATGATTCCAGCATTAAAGTCTGGTATGACAACAAATATGCAATACAAGTAAGTGGCTTTGAAGTATTTGTTAAATAAATAAAATAATTAAACAATTTTTAAATTTATATATTTGAGAAGCTTTTTCCAGAGACCTCTGCTGGAAACAGGCATAATTAGTAAGTTTGGGTTACTTTTACTCACTATTATAAATAGTGGATTTATTTCTGGTGGCAAATTTCAATATTCTGCATTATGAGCATAAGAAGGAAAGATAGTTGTGCTTCCAAAAATATTCGGGGAAGCATAAAGTTGCCGCTTTACATGATGTGTGTCCATCCTTTCATCACCGAATCCTTGTCCATGCTTTTTTCAATAAGAATTATAATATAATATATAGACTATATTCTCTTGTTGGAATTTCATGAGACTTGCAAGTGAAGATGCTGGTATTGTTTTTGTTTGTATTGTTTCATTGATTTTTCTTCAAGCTGTGGCCCGTTGACTCTTCACTATTTCTCTACAAATTTTAGCTGGAAATTCATGAAACATGCTAGGATGCATCACTACTAATTGGTGATGTGCATACATTTGCGAATTGGTTCAGTGATTGTCAGGGCTGGAAAATGCCACTCGTCCGCTCGCCATGACGAGTGAACATTTGGTCAGGACGAGTAACATTTTTAAAAAACTGACCTTAATATTTCTTAGATTGTAAGCATTTAATTAAAAAAGGGAGGATTAGTAGTTTTTATAAGAAATATCAAGCCGTGATTGTTCTTAGAGATTTGGCCCTTTTATTCTGTCCATTAATTACCAAATCGTTGCTAAGGTGATATATATAATATAACAATTGTCAGCCAGTATTGTATCATCAGTAAATAAATTGACTGATCATGTTCAATGCAAAAACAAATCACCTGTAAGCTAGCTGTGGGCTTACCTTTGTACATGTCATGAGTCAAATGATGTCACAGAGTGTTTGTCTTTTTAGGTTTGTTGGGGATACAGATAGAATCCCGTCTTGTTCTTTAGCATTTTCGTTGCATAGCACCGTCACATGGGTCATCCGTTTAAGGTCCCATCTGAACAAGGATAACGAACAAGCAACCCTGAGACTAGAAGTCTCTTGCTCTACTAACTGAGTTTATATTCTGGAAACAGTTACCTTCAATTAACACCTGTGCGCCATCTTACCAGCTTTGTTTCACCATTATCAGAACATTATCTTTGTTTTGCCACAGGTTTAATGTCTAACCTACAACATTAACCCAAGCAGTGGATTTTGCTTATATAATAACAAATTGCTTTTTTTGATATGTTTGACACATGTGAGATCATATCAGGACATCAACCTCTGCTGGAGCTGGGATGATTTGAGTTGGAAGGTTGAATACAAAACTATGGTATTTTGCATTATGTACTGATCTGCTAATCCAAATATTGGCAGGTATCATCAGACAGAAATTATCTTAAGTAAAAATCATCATAAGGTAAAGATTGGTGTTATTATCCAGATCAATGTTAGTTGGTTTCTTTGAATATTTAGTATTATTTTATGTCATTGAGGGCTAACAAATGATCAGGGGCTAACCACTAACCATTCCTGGTATTCTCGAAGGTTAAGCAGTACTCGAGCACACCATTTTCTGCAAGTAATTGATAACTTTCCCACTTGAATCAGCAGTGAGAGAAGAATGATAATGAGATGCAATTTCATATAGGATTTGTGATGGAGAATGTGGCCTGGCAGGGTTTCGAACTCTTGATCCCTTGATTGATAGTCAGGCATGCTACCAACTGAGCTAACTGAATCTATTTCAAGCAAGACTAAAAAAAAAAATATTGGTTTTGTTCTTTATTAAATATATTTATTCTATTTTAAACTGACTATCAACTTTCTATTCTCCAGCATAAAATCTACACTTAAGTTTTAAATATCAAAATTATTGAACCATGAAAAGGCTAAACCTAGTTTTGCACATTGCATAAAAATTATTTGCATGAAAAATTCAATAAAATGTTATTCAGTAGGACAATTCTGACATAAAACACTTGTTAATAAAATAAGTTTCTGAATAATAGTGCAGATAGCATTTAGAATGCCTCACGCTTTGGAAAATGTAGGCTATATGCTATCGTCATTCTGACTGGCCTGTATTAGAACTGACGGTGATTGTACCAAATATTGAATATTAAATTTTGTGAATTTTTACTGCATAGGTCTTCTGAATCACTTTCAGATTTTATTTAAGGACGATTTCTATAGTTTTTCTGCACACAAAGGGAAGCAATTTTGTTAAGACCTGCCAGATTCACTATATATTACTATACTACAATTGACCCTATTTCGGATGGCACAATCATTTACAGATATGCCAGAAATTGGTCACTTATATTGTGTTCAATGTATGAAATATGCATACATGGTGTAAAATAATTGTTTATAGCAATTTAACCTGAATATAAAATATAATAGAAATCTTTTTTCGCATTGCTTATTAAATCTACATTTTTTCACCAACTTTCAAGAACAGGTATGTTTATGAAGAGGTAATACCAAAAAATCGGTATGGGAACATGTGATTTTTATGTCTGATATTGCATGAACATTAAACATAAATACTGGGAAGTTTCATTAAATTCTATCCATAGGAAAAATGTGACAAAAACTATAGATATCGTCCTTAAATAATATCACATTACATTATGAATGTATTGATTTGTCATACTGAACTTATATTGATTTAATTTGTTTATTTGAAAAACAGATCTGTGTGATTCTGTGCAAGAATAGAATCACTGTCGATCTCTGCAGAGTGGCAGTAATCCTCCGAATGGGTGTCCTGTTCATTTTATAATTTTTTGTCATGTTCATTAATGTGGTTTAATTACCAACCCATGTCTTTTTCCTGGGAGCCATATGAATGATGGCAAGAATACGATCACTGTGGGTCATGCAGTTCTGCAGCTATCAAGGTTCTTGGTTCAATCTGCATGTTCATTTATTCAATGGTGTGATTTTTTTTAATCTATATATTAAGTTGTTGTTTTTGTACATGTAAAATGAACCTGGAATTTTCCTTCCTATTGGTGTAGGATAATCTACAATGTGTTGGTATGCAATGTGTTGAGTGGTCAAGATAACTTACCTCTCGCCTGAGGTCAATGATTTGAGCTGAATAATGTTCAAGATCTTTAGCCAAAAAGGTTTGCCAGTTACTTACGAAAAGACATTGGCTCTGCTGGTCAGATTTATATAATATATGCATCATGGGTCTTTTGCCACCAATAAAACTTGTTGCCACATATTTATATATATCATATTATAACTATATGTTCTTAACATAGCCCAGTCAAAAAAATTATAAAGCCATGATATTGTGATTTTATCATGAGACTGCAGTTGCACCAAAACTTGCATTGGTCATTTCAAGGGTTAAGTGTAAAACTGTTCTATTTACATACCGACAGATAAGGAAATAGAGCAGTGATGGGAAGAACCCTGATTTGACATTTTACAATAGACTCTTATGAGAACAACACAAACATAAGATTCAGTATGTTTCAGGTGATTAAGGAAGACTGTTCTTGCTGTTCCCATTTGTTTTTATAATGTTTGTGATTGTCTAACCATCTGGGTATAATGTTATTTGTTGGGAAACATTTTTACTTATGTTGATAGGTGTCGTTTCAAGATACCTTGAATTACCATTATCTCTCACCAACTTATATTTATATTAATAGATTCCTTGGAGATTCAACAAGAATTTCCTCGTTTTATAACTAATTGCCAAGGAATGTTCAATGTCTAGTTTGCAAAATCGGGACATTTTACTATGGGTCAATCGGGAAACCGTAAACACAACATTTATTTTTTAGGCCTTATACAGATTAAAAAAATCACACCATTGAATGAATTAATATGCAGATTGAACCAAGAACCTTGATACATGCACAACTGCAGTGTCTCTGTCATTTTACCCAAATTGTCAGTATAAATGTTTAATATATGTTCTTGCAACATCAGACATAAAAAAACACATGACTGTTACCATACAGATTTTTTGTGTTACCTCTTCATAAACATACTGTTCTTGAAAGTTGGTGAAATAATGTAGATTTAACAAGCAATGCGAAAAAAGATATCTATTATATTTTATGTTCAGATTAAATTGCTATAAACAATTATTTTTTACCAGTATGCGTAAATTGCATACATTGAACACAATATAAGTTACCAATTTCAGGCGTATCTGTAAATGATTGTGCCATACGATATTATAGTATATGGTGACACTGGCAGCTCTTTAGAAAATTGCTTCAATTTGTGTGTGGAGTTGGTACAAGCATGAAAAACTATAGAAATCGGCTTTAAATGAAATCTGAAAGTGATTCAGTAAACCTGTGCAGTTAAAATTCGCAAATACTCAAATTATTTGGTACGATTGCCATCAGTTCTCTAAGATACAGGCCAGTCAGAATGACGATAGCATATAGCCTACATTTTCCAAAATAAGAGGCATTCTAAATGCTATCTGCACTATTATTTAAAAACTTATTTAGAGCAAGTGTTTTATATCAGAATTGTCCTACTGAATAACATTTTATTGAATTTTTCATGTAAAAAATTTTTCATGCAATGCACAATACTTGGTTTTCGTCTTCTTCACAATTCAATAATTTTGATATTTAAAACTTAAGTGTAGATTTTATGCCTGATAATAGAAGTTTGATAGTCAGTTTAAAATAGAATAAATCTATCTAATAAAGAAAAAAATCTGTTTTTTTTTAGTCTTGCTTGAAACAGGTTCAGTAAGCTCAGTCAGTAGCATGCCTGGCTATCAGTTCAGGAATCAAAAGTTTGAATCCCTGCCAGGCCACATTCTCCAACACAAATCCTTTATGAAATTGCATCTCATCATTCTTCTCTCGCTGTTGATTCAAGTGGGAAAGTTATCAGTTACTTGCAGAAATTCGTGTGCAAGTACTGGTTAACCTTATAGGATACCGGGAATGGTTAGTGGTTAGCCCCTGATCATTTGTTAGCCCTCAATGACATAAAATGATGATAAATATTCAAAGAAACTATTGCTTACATTGGTCTGGAGAATACAGCAATCTTTATCTAATGATGTTCTTGAGATAATTTCTGTCTGATGATACCTGCCAATATTTGGATTAGCAGATCAGTACAGAATGCAAAGTACCATAGTTTTGTATTCAACCTTCCAAGTCAAATCATCCCAGCTCCAGCAGAGGTTGATGTCCGATATGATCTCACATATGTCAAACATATTAAAAAAAAACCAATTTGTTATTATATAAGCAAAATCCACTGTTTGGGTTAATGTTGTAGGTTAGACATTAAACCTGTGGCAATACAAAGATAATGTTCTGATAATGGTGAAACAAAGCTGGCAAGATGGCGAGCAGGTGTTAATTGAGGGTTACTGTTTCCAGAATATTAACTCAGTTGAACAAGAGAATCTCAGTGTTGCTGGTTCCTTCTCTGGGCTGGCCAACTAAAAATACTAACAGTTGTTCAGATAGGACCTTAAACCGATGACCTGTGTGACGATGCTATTCAACAGAATGCTAAACAACCAGAAGAATCTTATGATGGGATTCTATCTGTATCCTGCACTATCCCCAACAAACCTAAAAAGACAAACACTCTTCTGAAGGCATCGCCCACATAGAAAATAGGCTTATATAAAACAAACTCCAGAATATTGCTCATTAAGTTACCAGGATATCAACTGAACTGTGAGACTTCTTAGACTCATGACATGTACCAAGGTCAGCTCACAGCTAGCTTAAAGTTGATTCGTTTTTGCATTTAACACTATCAGTCAATTTATTAACTGATGGATACAATATTGTCTCACAATTTTTATAACCGGAAGGGTGGAAATTTTATGTCTTCAGACAGGTGGCTGCCTTAAATAGAGGTGACCATTTACGCAAGTTTTACTGTATAACCTTAAATGTGTTGAACCCAATTAAAAAAAAAATCACTGAACACAAATAAAATTAATAGTCTATGATGTGTTGGAGATGATTTACATTTATAATAAGAAACTTTGCTTTGACATAAAAATCAAGTTCTTGTGTGTTACCTATAGTTGGGCTCCACCTGAATGGTGTGATGAAATACAGATGTTAACAATAAACAATACTACTTTAAGTGTTCATTGTATTGATGACCCTGGAGTTGCAGATTTTCGGCAGTACAGCATTTGGTACATATTTCTCTCTGCTGTATGACTTTTTTGTTCTTGAGTCATACCTTTGCTGAACACTATAACAGAAATAACTGATTTTCTTCACAGTATATGGTATACAGTGTGGTACATATTAAAAGGACATGTTTTTTGTTTTATGGTATTTTTTTTAGTAATATCATGGCAGTGTCAACTTGAGACAATATTCTGAGTGTTGCCACACTGGAGTATCATGCCACAAACACATGGTATGATACCCCAACCTGTCACATTATTATGACACCAGACCTAGAATTATCCTCTAAATGCTGAATGCCATGCGAGGAAGTTTCTATTACCCTTTTTCAAGACTTTGGTATGACCCTGGTATGGCTGGGGATCGAACCGACAGCCTTCCACATGTTAGCAAGATGCTATACCTTTAAACCACTGGTGTGAGTTGAAATGACACATTTGCCATATGTAGTATAATTATGACATTCTTGGTTCTTGATTTATATTCGGTTGTACACTTGATTGAGTTGATTATATCTATGACTATTTGGTGTTCATCTGAAGTCATACTTTTTCTTGTAAATTATAGCAGAAATAGTTGATACATAATTGTATTTGGCTCACCTGTACAAAGCTCCTGGTGAGCCTTTCTGATTGCCTGTTGTCCATCATCCGCTGTCCATCCGTTAACCTTTTTGTTGTGTGCACTCTAGCACTGGCATTTTTCATTTGGCTTAAAAGTGAGTTATTAATGTCTGAGTAATGGCCCTTGAAACATTGAAAATTGCACTATTTGATTGTCTAGTACTTGCAGTTTTAATTTGATCTTCATTAAACTAACACAGTAGTTATATAACTATAATATATAGGACAAGTTTTTGAACATGCCAAATAAGATTAGTGTTTGGAGTTATGGCCCTTGAAATGATAAAAATTGTATAATTTGACCTTGTGTGCATCTAGTACTTGCAGTTTTCATTTAATCTTCAACAGACTTACAAAGTTATTATGTAATCATAATATATTGAACAAGTTCTTGAACTGGTCAGTTGGATTAATATTGTCAGAGTTATGACCCTTGTTTTGTCAAAAATTGTGTGATGTAGTGTGCACTCTATCACTCACAGTTTATATAATAAGTTGATCTTAATTAAACTTACACAGTTGTTATATCTTAGACAAGTTTTGGAACTGGCCAAATTGGATAATTGTCGGGTGTTATGGTCCTTGAATCATCAAAAATTGCATTATATGAATATATGTTCTGTTTAGCACCTGCAATTATTGCTGTCTTCGGCATTGTCTCCTCTGCCACAGGTGTGTGATTTAGGGTCATTCTGGTTCTTTTGTTCTGCCGAAGGCTCACAGGTGAGCGTTTGTGATCGCCTGGTGTCTGTCTTCTGTCGTCCGTCATTAACTTTTAGCTTCTAACAACTTTTCCTCTGAAACCACTGGGCCAAATTTCATATACACAGAAATGTTCTTTGGGTGAACCTCTTCCAAGTTTGTTCAAGCTATCTTGATTCATCAAAATACATGACAGCCAGGAGGAAGGGCAAGTTTAATTAGTAAAAACTAAAAAAATCTTCTTGTCAGAAACTACTGGCTCAATTTTAAAATAATTTTACAGAAATGTTCCTTGGATGACCCTCTACCAAGTTTGTTTAAGCCATCTCAATTCGTCAAAAAACATGGCCGCAAGGGGGTGGGGCAAGTTTTATTAGTAAAAACTTAAAAAATCTTCTAATCAGAAACTACTGGCTCGATTTTAAAATAATTTCACAGAAATGTTTCTTGGGTGACCCTCTACCAAGTTTGTTCAAGCCATCTTGATTCGTCAAAAAACATGGCTGCCAAGGGGCGGGGCAAGTTTAATTTATTTGTAAAAAAACATGGCCGCCAGGGGGCGGGGCAAGTTTAATTAGTAAAAACTTAAAAAAATTTCTTGTCAGAAGCTACTGGCTCAATTTTTAAATAATTTCACAGAAATGTTCCTTGGGAGACTCCCTACCAAGTTTGTTCAAGACATCTTGATTCTTCAAAAAGCATGGCCACCAGGGGGCGGGGCATTTTTAATTAGTTAAAACTTAAAAAATGTTATAATAAGTAAAAACTTAAAAAATCTTCTTGTCAGAAACCACCAGATTGATTTTAAAACAATTTTGCAGAAATGTTCCTTGGGTGACCCTTTACCAAGTTTGTTCAAGCCGTTGTGACTTGTTAAAAAACATAACTGCCACAGTGAGGTGCTAGTTTACAAATAGGCAGCTATAGTAAAAACTTCAAATGCCTTCTTGTCAGAATCTAATGACCTGATTTCAATGTAATTTCACTGACATTTTCCATGGGTGAACGTTTATCAAGTTTGAACTCTTTATGAATCTGTTAGATCTTCAAAACAAATCAAAATTCTAACTACTCACCCATCTTTTTTTCCTGGAATTTGAGTGTACATGTATTATACAATCTACTTAAGTTTGGTTACGCAAGGTCAGTCAGGTGAGCAATATAGGGCCATCTTGGCCCTCTTGTTTTTAAAAAAATTGGAGTGTCACTGCAATGTCTTTATAGCCGGGCTTGATTAGCTTAATATATTGCCAGGCCCGATTAGCTCAGTATGTTTGTTACCCATCTGACTATCAATCCAGGGGTCGTAAGTTTGAATCCCCGCCCAGCATCAGTTTCCATGATGGTTGATATATGACATTGTGTAACATTATCATTTGTCTCTCACCACTGATTCAAGTGGGAATGTTATCAGTTACTTGCGTAGATGTGCTCGAGTACTGGTTAATCTCAGGAAACAGTGGTAAGGTTAACTTATCGTCTGTTAGCCCTCGATGGCATAAAAATTATGCTAAATATACAATCAATCTGTCATTGTAATGTTATTACTGGTATGCATTTTATGGGTACATTCCTGCTATGGAAAAAATTACTTTAAAAACTTCTTTCTATGTGAACATTTACTTAGACCTATAGTGCACTGCATAGTGTATCTATAGCTGTAACACAAAACATATTGGAAGGATATATTTTTCTCTGCAGTATACTGATTGGCCAGATACACTATAGCAGAAGCAATTGATACAAATAATCGTGTTGGTTGTTGAGTAAGTGTAACTTTTTCTGTGCACTGTAGTAGAAATAATTGATAACATTTTTTTCTTCTGCAGTATACATAGTGTGTATATTTATATATATTGGAGAATGAATATTTTTGGTTCTCTGGCACAGTTACTTACTGAGATCATGGGGATGCTGGTAGATAGACAGTGATTATCGGCCTGGCTTGTTTTGATAATCTATTGATTATGGCAGAGTAATTGTGCGTCTGTGATTATATATATACATAACCCTGTTTTCTGGGATAAATTCATCTGGAGTAAATACCTTGTGGAATATAATGGCAACCAATATAAGATGCAGGTAATTAATTCTTATATTATGTATGAATAATACAAAAATCTTGATTTTTTTTCATATTCATATATATATATATATATATATATTTATTATTATTATAATATACATTTTTGTTCCTTTCTTTTTCTAGTTTTTAAGATTTATTATTTTCTGAGGTATTAAGAATCTTTCATGGGTATTAGGCTGAGATTATAAGAATCTTACATGGGATTGAGGTTTGGATAGAAAATTCTGCCGCGAGGGTTCTGCCAAGTGCCCACCAAAAGAGTTATCCCAGAGTTTAAAAATTAAATCAGAACTGAAAAAGTCATGAATTATAGTTTTTCTTGCATATCAAACACTGTTATATTTATATTTAAATTTAATTTGTAATATTTTTTAACTACAATCACGCTTAAGTTGTCAAATCATAATTAATTTACATCATAGCTTGAGGAGGGTAGAAGGTATAAAAGCATGAAGTAGGTGTAGTTTAAAAAATCTGTACTCAGTAAAAAATAATCAGATATCCTTATCCGGTATGCAAGAAAAGGATATTCCAACACTAGGTTTCAACACTGTTTTAATTGCAGCTGAGGCTCCAAAGAGGTGCCTATTGATCCAGGTATAGTGGGTTGCAGTCTCGGTCCTTAGATATACACGATTTGTCTCCACAGTTTGCCTCTAATGTTTCTTTTTTATATTTTTGTTTGAAACAAATACATTGATGTATCATCTTCGTGCATGTAAGTGTTTTTCATTTGCGTGTGACTATTATCTTAACCCTAGGGTGAGATACTAAGAAATATCTGGCACAGATAAATGGCAGATGTACATACCCGGTATGTGAGAAATTTAAATATTTGAATACGAGTTGGCAATTAATTTGTTTGGATAATTCTGCACAGTGTTTGTGGAAATACTAGAAAGACTCAACTGTATCTTTCCAAAAATTATCTTGCTTACTGATCGTATTGATTACTACAGAATGACTGAAATCCATTTTTGTTTGTTTTCCATATAACAGTGAAACAAATAAAAAAAATTGACTCTACATTAAACCATATTAGGTCATATTCCCCTCAAATAACAAGGTTTTTGTAATTTATTCACAAAATTTAGATTTGCTGATGATTGACTTTTTAATAAGATATATTCATTTTTGGAAGACGTATGAACAGAGATGAGCAACTGCAGGCACTTAAATATTTTGAAGAAAAAAAATCGCAACATTTTTCATTTTAAACATGCAAAAGTTCTTTTTCAGAAACTAATAGGTACCAGAAATAGTCAACATTTTTGTCAGCTTTATATTGCTACCAAACTTACTAAATTCAGACAAATATTCAAAGTTACTAAGAAATACTAAAGGTGTACCTGAAATTTCAGCTTGAATGTTAAATTGATCATAACCTGACAATCTCTGCAATTAAATCACTGCTTATGGTCAATATTATCTAAACATTGACAATAAAGTTGCAGTTTGGTGTTGAAATAGAGATAAAAATATTCACAGAAAGACACTAATATGGAAAAGATGAAATATATGTGGAAACTCTGCCTAAAACACGTAACTTTAAAACTAAATAATGACAAAAGTGATCGATATTGATGTTGAAATATCAGCAAAACATAATTATTTGCATTGTGCAGGTTTCAGTTTTGGCAATATGTACATTTTATCCTTCGCAATGTGCATACCTATTCCATCACTGTTTTAAAATATCTGGAGCATGGATTATCCATTTTCTTAAATCAGGCTTCTGTTAAAGCTGAGTTAGTTACAAAATGTTCCACTGTTGGTTTTAACAAAGATTTATTCTTTGCCTCAACTGTTTTTCATCCTTGGCACAGTTTGCCATTTGCTTTTATTTTTTTGCCTTAGGTTTGGTCTTTTTTTGCCTATAATTTTTCCTTCATTGGCCCTAAGCAGGTTTTGTAGTTGATCTTCATGCTTTACCTCAGGTATGTTCACCCTTTGCTAAAAGTATGTTTCGACTTTTGCCTTCATTCTTTGCCTATAGTGTTATTTTTCATTGGTCCTCTTAAAGTAAGTTTGGTGTGACTCCTCGCCTTAAATTTGTATCTTCATTGTATCTTAAAGTAGGTTATTTAATTTCTCTCACATTCGTTCTTTCTTTGTCTAAAGTTTGTTTCTTTCAATGACTGTAAAGTAGGTTTTGTAACAATTCCTAAAGCTTGTTTCTTCATTGGCCCTGAGTAGGTTTAGTAGTTTGTAACAATTCCTAAAGCTTGTTTCTAGTTTGCCTTTCATTCTGTGTCTAAGTTTGTTGCTTTTGTAGTTTGCCCTAGGTTGCATCAGTACTATCCTTTGTTCACAGTATGATCCACTGTATGGCTTATTGTCCTTTGCTCACAGCATGTTCCACTATTTGGCTTCATCAGTACCATCATTTGCATGCATGATGTTCGGCTATTTTGGCTATTAAAAGTTATATCTTTTACCTCAGGTCCATTTACAGAGAACCTAACCACTGAAATTGCCTTAAAAAAATACGATTTGGATTGCTGCACCGTATACACAAAAATAAATGCTCCTTCCCATTTTTATGGAAAATAAAATAACTTCACTGTAATGTCTTTACTCATGTAGGTTTCAAGTTTGTTAACTGTGTTTTTTAACTTAATAAATGCCAGGCAGCATGTTTTATTACATTTACTGGCAGTATGTTTTATCATATTTACTAGCAGCATGTTTTATCACATTTACTGGCAGTATGTTTTATCACATTCACTGGCAGCATGTTTTATCACATTTACTGGCTTATGTTTTTTTTCACGTATACTGGCACATGTCTTATCACATTTACTGGCAGCATGTTTTATCACATTTACAGGCAGCATGTTTTATCGCATGTTTTATCACGTTTTCTGGCAGCATGTTTTATCACATTTACTGGCAGCATGTTTTATCGTATGTTTTATCACATTTTCTGGCAGCATGTTCTATCACATTTACTGGCAGCATGTTTTATCATATTTTCTGGCAGCATGTTTTATCACATTTTTATCACATTTTCTGGCAGCATGTTTTATAACATTTTACACACACTTCTTGCAAAATGTAAATTCAATTTCTCCGGGGCCCATTATAACTGGTGCCCCAATTCCCAGTGAGCTCTTATTTAAATGTATACGGCATACATTTAACAGCATTAAATGCCTGAAGCACATTGTACTCTTTGCCAATGAAATTATTGGAATCGAACAGCTTTGAGCATAAATTTTCAATGAAACCTGCTGAAGCTCTCCATAAACTACCATTCCAACTTTGAGAATATGGCCATAAATCTATAGAAAACTAATCATCATTATGTTAGAGCCAACTGTTATTTATTTTCATGCATTAAAACTTGAAGAAGCAACTTGATAGAAGTTGGCTCTAACACTTCTGAAGTACTGTAAATCAACGGTTTAGTTCTAATTAAAGTGCCGGTACATGAGTGCAAGGTTGTAATTTTAGTATATGTTGCACCTTGATTACCCCCACCATGATTGAAGAAACAATCTCACAATGGAATAAAATTATTAATTGATAAATAAGTGAAAGCAATCTACCAATTTTGGTGTGATATTTTATAAACACTGGCAGATTTAATGCTTAATATGGGAGAGGGTAGAATGTTGGGATATGAGCAGACTCTGGGACTCCCTGAATATAAAAAAGGTACCTTAGAATTGCAATGAAAAACGTGAACAATTGATACCTGCTCAAACGCACACCCTGGAACTTGAGGATATCCTCTTAGATTAGCTGTACATTAAAACTTACCATTAGGGTAAGAATTAATTAGGGAAAATAGAATAATCATTTGAAAAAAGTGATTTATTTTGCAACATTTTTGTGTGGCATTATTTCTAATTGTGTAACAAAAAAAGGAATTTAACCAACAGAGCTCTCGTTTGTCCATTTTTGGGGCCGTTATTCTGCCCCATTCCCAATGGCAAATAGTATCTTTTTTTCCTAATCCAAAATAACAAAGTTCCAAATTTTAAAATGCAAAAAATCAAAAGAAATACTTGGGAGAAAAGTTTGGAGATTTTTTGATATTATGATTTAATGTAGTCGGTTCCAAGAACATCGCATTTTTTATACATTTAATATAAATTAAATCAACCTGTGCTATGAATTTTCCCAATTTTATTCAAAACAACGCTGATTCTTCACAAATTCCCCATTCACCATTCCAAAAAGTGTAAGCAAGAGCAGTGAGGCTGACTGAGAACTTTTTCCCCTTGCCATAGTCAGTACATCACTTTTATAAGTCTGCATGAAGGCAACTGTGTTGTTAATTATAGCCATTTTCTCATCAGCATTCTTCATCCCATCACCTTATTCTCACTGAAACCAATCTAAGACAAGTAAATGAGTGGTTGCATTTCTGTCACCATAATATTATATTGGTTCACACCACATGACCATCTCCAGGTGCAGACTACATGCCACATGCAATGTGATGGTTATTTTCATGAAAACCTCCACTCCACAAGTAAGAATAGGACCACTGCCTGATTCTTCTCCTTCAAATGAGTGTTATGTTCATTATGTAGTTTTTGTCATTTGTGTGACTGAAACTAAATTAAACTTCTGTGGTTTCTGGGTGCAACATGAGTGATGGCAAGGTAGGATCAATGTTGCTTTACGTTGAATTTGCTGAAAATATGTTACTCATGATATATCATGGTACAGCTGGTACCAGCATGTGTTATATCTTCACACACAGATATCATGGTACAGCTGGTACCAGTGTGTTCACACAGGTATATCATGGTACAGCTGGTACCAGTATGTACACACAGGTATATCATAACACAGCTGGTACAGGTATGTACACACAGGTATATCATAGCACAGCTGGTATCAGTACGTACACACAGGTATATCATAGCACAGCTGGTATCGGTATGTGCACACAGAAATATCATGGCACAGCTGGTACCAGTATGTACACACATGTATGTCATGGTACAGCTGGTACCCAATTATGTGTTATATCTACAAACAGATTTATGCTGGTACAGCTTGTACCAGCATGTGTTATATCTACACACAGGTTTATCATGGTACAGCTGGAACCAGCTTGTGTTATATCAACAAACAGGTTTATCATGGTACAGCTGGTACCAGCTTGTTTTATATCTAGGAACAGGTTTATCATGGTACAGCTGGTACCAGTATGTACACACAGGTATATCATGGTACAGCTGGTACCAGTGAGTGTTAATCTACAAACAGATTTATGCTGGTACAGCTGGTATCAGCTTGTGTTAATCTACAAAAGGTATATCATGGTACAGCTGGTACCAGTATGTACACACAGTTATATCATGGTACTGTCTCCAGGTACCAGTATAATGTCTACACGACAGTCAGTATCATGGTTCACTCCAATAGAAATCTTGACTATGTAATATCACTATTAGAAATATTTATTACAATGCTCGTAGTAATATTGATGTTTCTCACTACATTCAGAACGATAATTATTACAGGTTAGTAATTATCATTACATGGATAAAGTAATAAACACGCTGACAGACATTATATTGTACAATGCTGCATTGCTCAACTAATCGCCTCACATCTTTAGTCTAGCATGCTATGGTGACTTGTTGCTGGGGCCAAACTAAATTGTAGATGTTTCCTGTGTCACTCACTATATAAAATGTACAGAATGATAAATGAAGGATAAAATGATACTAACTTGTGCTTGGTCAAATTTTAACAGTGTATATTACTAGTAACATATTGTTACGCCTGGGTCCAGTTAGCTCAGTCATAAGCATGTCTGACTATCAACCCAGGGGTCCTGAGTTTGAATCTCCGCCCGACCACAATCTCTGTGATGGTTGATATACAACATTATTTCTCATTATCATTCGTCTCTCACCGCTGATTCAAGCGGGAAAGTTATCAGTTACTTGCAGAGATTGGGTGTGCTCAAGTACTGGTTAACCTTCCAGGATCCCAGAAAAGAGTGGTTAGGTTAACTGACCTGTGTTAGCCTTCGATGGCATAAAAATAATGCTAAATATTCAATCAATCAATCAATCAGTCAGTCAACATATTGTTACCTTCCCTGCTGTGCATTCTATTTATTTCTGTATTGAGAGGACCATTGTCAGACCATGGTCAGCAATGTTTAAGCCATGTCTGATAATTGTGGTTGTATGATCTTTGACAATCATGATCTGACCTTTGTCAAACCAATTATTAGTAGGCCGTCCCTGGTATATGGCATGGTACTATAAGAAAGGGATCTGACCACGGTTTGATCATTGCCATATGACCATGATTTACCATGGTTTACCATGATTTACTATGGGCTAATGGTAATGAACAACCATAGTTCAAACATGGATAACCAAGGGTTGACAGTGATCTTCTTACAGGGATGTCAGAGCATAATATAGAAGTGGACAGAAGCAAGGTTGACCATGGTAAAGATTTATCATTGACCATGGTCAAACGTGACACAGGCACTGCTGTTGTTTTATAAAGAAAGAAACAACTTGTTTATGAACAACAAATGTTTTTCGTGAATTCTCATGGCCTTGGGTGCATTTATAACAGCTGATACCTCTCTTTACGTGAATAAATCATGTTTTAAATCTTAATTCACTGATCAGTAATTCTAATATACAAATTAGCTGCTTAGCTGACAGAAATTAGCATATAACTTCTGATTCAATCATCCTTACTTGGGCAGTTCCATCATTAGAATGGTCACTAGCTATATACAATGATACAAGAAGCACTATAGGAATAAATAGTGTTGCTAGGGAAATGAAAAAAAATAATCTTGTTACATGGTTTGAACTCGGGTCAACCGAGAGACAATCAGCAGGTTTATTTACTATGCCATGGAGGAAGATATGAATATCGGCAATATAAATCTAATTGAAACTTTACCGTTTACCCAGATTTAATTGATGATGCGGGGCAGAAATTCCCACATGTTTATGTATATAACTACCAGAAGTTAATCATTTACACTATTCTATGTCATGTCTTATTCAAATATTGGCAATAAAAACAACATGTTTTTTTTTATGGTAATCAACAGTTTGACAGACATGATCTAGATACAGTCACAATTTAAAATAAATATTACAATTATAACAGTTTTCAATTGATTTGAAAGGACAAAATGCCTGATTGGTGCAAAAAGGTAGTAAATGGCTACTTCTTTCACACACATTTGGTACCTTATTGCACCAATGGGATGATAAATACTGGTTATACCACTTTAATAACACACTACCGTTTTGTCATTGAACTTCCTTTTGTTGTGTTAAGTTCTTAGAGTGTTTGCTTAGCACACAGAAGGTGAGGGTTCAAATCCTTGCTGAGGTAACTGATTTTTCAATATAATCTTTCAGGTCACATATAATTGTGTATTTTTTTTTCATTTGGGTTCAATGGCATTGTGAATGCTTTCCATATATGTTGACAACCATTTAAATACCATGCAGTTTAAAGTGCTATATTCTGGGTGCATTAATAACATATGTTTGTTTGTTTGTTTGGATATTTAGCATCATTTTTGTGATATCGAGGGCTGATCATCTATTAGTCTAATCATTATTTTCTGGGATCTTGGAAGTACTGAAGCACACATATCTGACTTGTAATAACGTTTTAGAAATGATTGATTGATTGATTGATTGAATATTTAGCATCATTTTTATGCCATTGAGGGCTAACAAATGATTAGTTAACCTAACGGCTTTTTCCTGGGATCCTGAAAGGTTAACCAATACTCAAGCACACCCCATCTCCACGAGTAACTGATGACTTCCCCACTTGAATCAGCAGTGAGAGACAAATGATAACGAGACACAATGTCGTATATCAATCATGATACGGAAACTATTGCTGGGCAGGGGTTCGAACCGATGACCCCTGGATTAACCGACTGAGCTAATCGGGCTCGGCTTTTAGAAATGAATGACCATGACAAATTAGTGATCTTTAGTTTTTACTCAACCAGCTTTGATTCGAATATGTGCTAAAACCGGCTTTCATATTTTACGTCCTTTTTTTTACCTTTGTAGATAATGAAACTTAATTGTGTTATAATATATGTTCTATTTTATATCATCCATGTAACTGTAACATTTCTCCGTTGATCCAATCAAAGATGATACTCAGTGTTATAATGATTTTCTGAATTGGTGCGATAGTGCCCATAATACAAGTTTTACAGTTTTATTGCATATTTTAAATCATAAGCAAATACATACACTCTGATCCCGTTATAACGCGGTTCTTGGAGTCCACAAAACAAAACCGCGTTATAAGCGGACGGCGTTATAGTGATAATAACCTCGAAAAAAAATCAATGTTGGTTATTCACACCTATCGTGCTGTCTGACTCTAAGTGGTATTGTTTGCATTATACTATGATACAACGTGTATTTGGTTACAACAGATACATTTAGATATATGTAAATATTAATACAAAAAAAAAAGAAAGAAAAACATTTTCACGCTCTGGTAAATCTACTCAGAATTATTCTGAGGTCTTCCTCCACCGATAAAACTGGATATGCCATATAAGATTATAGCCGGTTTATAAACAAAACTTCCTGAAACATGTTCCCACTAGCACATATTTAGCCATGGTCCTCTTTAACTGTTTGGGTTTGCTATATAGGACAGGTAATGAGAAACAATTAGTTAGTGAAGAATGCTCCACACATATTCAAGGCTTCTCTGTTACAATGATTATATAATCAGTGTCATTTGTTTTGCAATATTGTTTATAAATACTTCTTCTAATTGGCGCTCTTCAGACTGTACTTTTATAATTTAGGGCACGTTTTGGGATGAAAAATAATAATTTATTCTGTTCTTTCTAATAAGAAATATGTCGGTACTTGTAGAATATTTTTATTTCGGAAATCCTAGACCTTATTTTAAAGAACAAAGAGCAAACTTCAGCTTTGAAAAGATACCTAAATTCAAAGTCCAGTTTTCAAAAAAGTATTAAGAAGATGATTTCTAAAATGAATTAATGAAACATGGACATTACTTATGAGCCAGAATTAAAATCTCAGTCATTGGAACTGCAATTCACCAATACCTCTTTGTTTTTTGTGCCCGTTTTTGTGTGTAGAAGTGGTGGTGACAAAATTTACAAGACAGCACAATTCAGTGCCTTTTTAAAACTTATAAAAATAATGATCTTAGTAGTTGAACATACTGCATGACAGGCTGGTTGGAACAATGTCTCATTTATGCGGACGGAAAAGAAAGCTTGATGGAAATAGTGTTAAAATCATTTTAAAAAAAATAATAAAACTAGTGAAGTTTACTGGTTTTTGAAATACATGACTGTATGATAAAAAAATATCTTAAAATACAAACTGATTTTTTTTCTGTAATATTGATATACAATAATAATTCTAATATAATTCCCACACTTTGTTGCAAATAAATAATCACAACTCTTTAAAAAGAGCCATCTTTCAAACATTTGCCAGAGTTATGCCTCTTTGCAGTAATAGATTAAGGTTCTTAATACATACAGGGTTAAACTTCAAATTTTTATTTTGCACCATGTAGATAAATATTTTTTAAAAAATAGTATTGAATGAAAACTAATGTCTTTGTTCTTTTAAGATAATCATTTTCTCCTAAATGCTTAGTGCACAATGTGTGCAATAATTGCTAACATTATAATTATAAATAACACAAAGTGTGTTTATACATACACTTTGATCTGGTGTAAATCTGACATTGATAGATGCTCTTCCTTTGTTGGTAAATTCTTGAAGTAGTAGAAGATAATTAAATCTGTCTTAAATCCCTGGCATAATGCATGCTGATTTCATTTAGTTTAGCTTCTTTTGAGCCAACTTTTGTAAATTTCCTTTTAGTTGGGACCATTTAGCTCAGTCGGTAACTGTCTGACTGTCAATTAAGCTTGAATTCCTGTCTTGTCACAGTCTCAGTAACAATAGGTCATGGACTACGTTTTGTGGCCATTATCACCTTCTATCTCTGAATATACGGGGAAGTAGTCAGTGACTTTCAGAGATAAGGTGTATCTTGTACTGGTTAACTGCCTAGCACCTAGCCGATCCCAGGAAGGATGATTAAAGGATGATCGACTAAAAATACTGTTGAAAAAAGGCTAAAACTTCATACAAACAAGCCTGGCCCAGATTAGCTCAGTTGGTAATGCATCTGACTATCAATCCAGTTTGAATCCCCGCCTGGCAACAATCTCCGTGATTAAAGATATATGACATTGTGTCTCATTATCATTCGTCTCTCACCACTGATTCAACTGGGAAAGTTATCAGTTGTTTGCAGAGATAGGTTGTGCTCTAGTACTGATTAACTGTTCAGGGTCCCAGGAAACAGTGGTTAGGTTAACTGATCATCTGTCAGCCCTTGATGGCATTAAAGTGATGCTAAATATTCAATCTATCAATCATACAAACAAGCAAACTTAATCTCCTGAGGTACGAATGGTTTATTTATATGACAGTTGTACATGGAAATAGAGTCATTTAGTTACATTTCAAGATGACCGCTTCATTATCTAGTGGTAGAACTTCCACCTTGCATGCAGAAGGTCGTGGGATCGATCCTCAACCAGGTCATACCAAAAAAAACAAAAAACTAAAAGATTCTTCACTTTGCATTCAGCATTTAGATGATAGTTCTAGGTCTGGTCAGTCCATTGTCAGTATTATGTGATGGAATGAGTATCATACCATGTGTCTGTGGTATGATACTCATTGTGGCAGCGCTTAGAATATAATTTATTATCTCAAGTAGACATTGTCGTGATATAATTGAACAATTGGTGAAAGCGACGCTAAACACTATACAACAAATGATCCCTGGAACTGTACCCCAGGTCTGGATATGCCAGTGTACGACCAAATTCAGAAAACGATATACATTCCATCATAGAAATGTAGCCAAGGAATGGATGAAGTAATTTGTATGCAAAAAGGTGCTAAAGTTTAGTTTTGTAATATCAGTGTAATAAGACAAACTGTGTGACTGCAGCTGTTGTCCAGGGATGGAGTGTCAACCATGCATGCGGAAGGTCATGGGTTCAATTCCTGACCGAACACTGAAAAATGATACTAGAAGCTTCCTCGCTTGGTACTCAACATTAAGAGAATAGTTCTAGGTCTGGTTGGCAAGATGACTGGATGGGTTATCATACCATGTGTCTGCAGTATGATACTCCAGTGTGGCCGTGCTCAAGTAGACACTGTGGCGATATGACTGAAAAATTGTTGAAATTGACGCTTAACCCCATACAACAACAAATGATTCCATTGTACCCCAGGTCTGTATATTATGCCAGTGTATGACTAAATTTAGAAAACGATATAAATTTCATCATAGAAACGTAGCCAAGGAATGGATCAAATCAATTGTATGCAAAAGGGTACTATAGTTAGTTTTGTAATATCAATCTAATAAGACAAACTGTGTGAAAATCACATCAATTATTTATGCCTGGTCCAAATAAGTGTCAGTATTGATGGGAAACTGCAAGAACTGTTTGTGATATCGATAGTAAACCTTCAACTCTTGAGAGTGCCAGAATGTATGTATCTAAGTGTTAGGTAAACAGTGCTTAAGTAAAGTTCTCATAGAACTGCACTTGTAACAACTATAAATTTTGTACTCTGTGGCATAACAATTTATTCACTTCTGGATCATTTCAAACATTAATAATTGTTATTAAATTGTCTTGTTTAGCATGAAGAGATCTGGCTTATAAATTTATCGTCCATTAAATGATTCAACTGTCTAAAAGAAAATCAATTTTTATTGTTACTTGGAGAAATCAATGCGATTTTCTATTTTTAGTAAAACTAATTTGGGAACAAATCTGAACACCTTTCTTAAATTTCTTTGCACATTCAGCTGGGAATTGTCAGTTTCATTTGAATGGTTGTTGTCATAGATTTAAGAACTGAGTTGAACTGTAGCTGTGGTTTATTTGTAGAGTGGTAACCTGACATAATGCAGAAGGTCATAAGTTTGATCCTTGGCCAGGTCATACTTAAAAGAAAAATGGTACTGGAAGCTTCCTCACTTGGCGCTCAGCATTTAGACAATAGTTCTAGGTCTGGTCAGTATAATGTGACTGGGTGGGGTATCATACCATGTGTCAGCGGCATGAAACTCCAGCGTGGCAGTGCTAAAAATAGAATATTCTAGAAGTATTTCCTGAGGTAGACTCTGTCACAATATAGCTGAAAATTGTTGAAAGCGATGCTTAACACCATACAACATTATTGATCACAAAAATACATCTTACAGAAACAGAAAAATGACATGTGAAGTTACAACAAAAGGTTCATAACATATTGTAGCTATATATAGGATTGCATTATAATGATTATTATTTAATTGTTTACATACCTTATCTCACCTTTGTAACAACAGTAACTGTTGTAAGTTGGAGTTCCCCTTTGAATAATTTAAAAGTATACCTAAGCAATCACACAACTTTTGAAATAATGATCATTTTTCAGAAAGATAAACAGATTAACAGTGATATGCAGGGGAAGTAATTTTAATTTACCTCTGGAATTCCAGTCCTAAAGTCAAGATTTAGAGTCGTTTTTATGGTAACAAGATAGAGCTTTGCCTACCCCATGGGATGATATTTTCGGTGCAAGTTCTCAACTACACTACTTAAATACATTACTATCCCAACATAACTTGTCAGTGATGACATACCATTTATAAGACATTCATAAATACAGGGAAGACTGGGAAAACTGGTAATTTAGCTCCGTAAATCTTTAATTACTGCTTGCTGGTACCTGGCTCTTATATTAGCATGCAAAAACCACTTTGTTTAGTTGGGTTTTGATTTGTTTGTTTGTACGGGTTTTTTGGCCATCATTCTTGGGATCCACAAGGTGGCCAACCATAACTAGACATAAGTTATTTGTGCAAGCCTCTGACTACTTCCCCACATATTCAGAGGTGGGATCCACAAGGCAGCCAACCATTGCTAGACATACTTTATCTGTGCAAGCCACTGACTACTTCCCCACATATTCAGAGGTGGGATCCACAAGGCGGCCAATCATTACTAGACATACTTTATCTGTGCAAGCCACTGAATACTTCCCCACATATTCAGAGGTGGGATCCACAAGGTGGCCAATCATTACTAGACATACTTTATCTGTGCAAGCCACTGAATACTTCCCCACATATTCAGAGGTGGGATCCACAAGGTGGCCAACCATTACTAGACAAACTTTATCTGTGCAAGCCACTGACTACTTCCCCACATATTCAGAGGTGGGATCCACAAGGTGGCCAACCATTACTAGACATACTTTATCTGTGTAAGTCACTGACTACTTCCCCACATATTCAGAGGTGGGATCCACAAGGTGGCCAATCATTACTAGACATACTTTATCTGTGCAAGCCACTGAATACTTCCCCACATATTCAGAGGTGGGATCCACAAGGTGGCCAACCATTACTAGACATACTTTATCTGTGTAAGTCACTGACTACTTCCCCACATATTCAGAGGTGGGATCCACAAGGTGGCCAATCATTACTAGACATACTTTATCTGTGCAAGCCACTGAATACTTCCCCACATATTCAGAGGTGGGATCCACAAGGTGGCCAACCATTACTAGACATACTTTATCTGTGTA
Source organism: Panopea generosa (assembly GCA_029582155.1). Taxonomy (NCBI): domain Eukaryota; kingdom Metazoa; phylum Mollusca; class Bivalvia; order Adapedonta; family Hiatellidae; genus Panopea; species Panopea generosa. The sequence goes on along the minus strand of CM055910.1, from coordinate 38,336,608 downwards.
AGTCACTGACTACTTCCCCACATATTCAGAGGTGGGATCCACAAGGCAGCCAGCCATTACTAGACAGACTTTATCTGTGTAAGTCACTGACTACTTCCCCACATATTCAGAGGTGGGATCCACAAGGTGGCCAGCCATTACTAGACATACTTTATCTGTGTAAGTCACTGACTACTTCCCCACATATTCAGAGGTGGGATCCACAAGGCAGCCAACCATTACTAGACATACTTTATCTGTGCAAGTCACTGATTACTTCCCCACATATTCAAAGGTGGGATCCACAAGGTGGCCAACCATTACTAGACATACTTTATCTGTGTAAGTCACTGACTACTTCCCCACATATTCAGAGGTGGGATCCACAAGGTGGCCAATCATTACTAGACATACTTTATCTGTGCAAGCCACTGAATACTTCCCCACATATTCAGAGGTGGGATCCACAAGGTGGCCAACCATTACTAGACACACTTTATCTGTGTAAGTCACTGACTACTTCCCCACATATTCAGAGGTGGGATCCACAAGGCAGCCAGCCATTACTAGACAGACTTTATCTGTGTAAGTCACTGACTACTTCCCCACATATTCAGAGGTGGGATCCACAAGGTGGCCAGCCATTACTAGACATACTTTATCTGTGTAAGTCACTGACTACTTCCCCACATATTCAGAGGTGGGATCCACAAGGCAGCCAACCATTACTAGACATACTTTATCTGTGTAAGTCACTGACTACTTCCCCACATATTCAGAGGTGGGATCCACAAGGTGGCCAGCCATTACTAGACATACTTTATCTGTGTAAGTCACTGACTACTTCCCCACATATTCAGAGGTGGGATCCACAAGGCAGCCAACCATTACTAGACATACTTTATCTGTGCAAGCCACTGACTACTTCCCCACATATTCAGAGGTGGGATCCACAAGGCAGCCAACCATTACTAGACATACTTTATCTGTGCAAGCCACTGACTACTTCCCCACATATTCAGAGGTGGGATCCACAAGGCAGCCAGCCATTACTAGACAGACTTTATCTGTGTAAGTCACTGACTACTTCCCCACATATTCAGATGTGGGATCCACAAGGTGGCCAGCCATTACTAGACATACTTTATCTGTGTAAGTCACTGACTACTTCCCCACATATTCAGAGGTGGGATCCACAAGGCAGCCAACCATTACTAGACATACTTTATCTGTGTAAGTCACTGACTACTTCCCCACATATTCAGAGGTGGGATCCACAAGGTGGCCAGCCATTACTAGACATACTTTATCTGTGTAAGTCACTGACTACTTCCCCACATATTCAGAGGTGGGATCCACAAGGCAGCCAACCATTACTAGACATACTTTATCTGTGTAAGTCACTGGCTACTTCTCCACATATTCAGAGGTGGGATCTACAAGGCGGCCAATCATTACTAGACATACTTTATCTGTGTAAGCCACTGACTACTTCCCCACATATTCAGAGGTGGGATCCACAAGGCAGCCAACCATTACTAGACATACTTTATCTGTGTAAGTCACTGACTACTTCCCCACATATTCAGAGGTGGGATCCACAAGGCAGCCAACCATTACTAGACATACTTTATCTGTGCAAGTCACTGACTACTTCCCCACATATTCAGAGGTGGGATCCACAAGGCAGCCAGCCATTACTAGACATACTTTATCTGTGCAAGCCACTGACTACTTCCCCACATATTCAGAGGTGGGATCCACAAGGCAGCCAACCATTACTAGACATACTTTATCTGTGCAAGTCACTGACTACTTCCCCACATATTCAGAGGTGGGATCCACAAGGTGGCCAACCATTACTAGACATACTTTATCTGTGCAAGCCACTGACTACTTCCCCACATATTCAGAGGTGGGATCCACAAGGCAGCCAACCATTACTAGACATACTTTATCTGTGTAAGTCACTGACTACTTCCCCACATATTCAGAGGTGGGATCCACAAGGCAGCCAACCACTACTAGACATACTTTATCTGTGCAAGCCACTGACTACTTCCCCACATATTCAGAGGTGGGATCCACAAGGCAGCCAACCATTACTAGACATACTTTATCTGTGCAAGTCACTGACTACTTCCCCACATATTCAGAGGTGGGATCCACAAGGCAGCCAACCATTACTAGACATACTTTATCTGTGCAAGCCACTGACTACTTCCCCACATATTCAGAGGTGGGATCCACAAGGCAGCCAACCATTACTAGACATACTTTATCTGTGCAAGTCACTGACTACTTCCCCACATATTCAGAGGTGGGATCCACAAGGCAGCCAACCATTACTAGACATACTTTATCTGTGCAAGTCACTGACTACTTCCCCACATATTCAGAGGTGGGATCCACAAGGCAGCCAACCATTACTAGACATACTTTATCTGTGTAAGTCACTGACTACTTCCCCACATATTCAGAGGTGGGATCCACAAGGCGGCCAACCATTACTAGACATACTTTATCTGTGTAAGTCACTGACTACTTCCCCACATATTCAGAGGTGGGATCCACAAGGCGGCCAACCATTACTAGACATACTTTATCTGTGTAAGTCACTGACTACTTCCCCACATATTCAGAGGTGGGATCCACAAGGCAGCCAACCATTACTATACATACTTTATCTGTGTAAGTCACTGACTACTTCCCCATATATTCAGAGGTGGGATCCACAAGGCAGCCAACCATTACTAGACATACTTTATCTGTGTAAGTCACTGGCTACTTCTCCACATATTCAGAGGTGGGATCCACAAGGCAGCCAACCATTACTAGACATACTTTATCTGTGTAAGTCACTGACTACTTCCCCACATATTCAGAGGTGGGATCCACAAGGCGGCCAATCATTACTAGACATACTTTATCTGTGTAAGCCACTGACTACTTCCCCACATATTCAGAGGTGGGATCCACAAGGTGGCCAATCATTACTAGACATACTTTATCTGTGCAAGCCACTGAATACTTCCCCACATATTCAGAGATGGGATCCACAAGGCAGCCAACCATTACTAGACATACTTTATCTGTGTAAGCCACTGACTACTTCCCCACATATTCAGAGGTGGGATCCACAAGGTGCCAACCATTACTAGACATACTTTATCTGTGTAAGTCACTGACTACTTCCCCACATATTCAGAGGTGGGATCCACAAGGCGGCCAACCATTACTAGACATACTTTATCTGTGTAAGTCACTGACTACTTCCCCACATATTCAGAGGTGGGATCCACAAGGTGCCAACCATTACTAGACATACTTTATCTGTGCAAGTCACTGACTACTTCCCCACATATTCAGAGGTGGGATCCACAAGGCGGCCAACCATTACTAGACATACTTTATCTGTGTAAGTCACTGACTACTTCCCCACATATTCAGAGGTGGGATCCACAAGGCGGCCAGTCATTACTAGACATACTTTATCTGTGTAAGCCACTGACTACTTCCCCACATATTCAGAGGTGGGATCCACAAGGTGGCCAATTATTACTAGACATACTTTATCTGTGCAAGCCACTGAATACTTCCCCACATATTCAGAGATGGGATCCACAAGGCAGCCAACCATTACTAGACATACTTTATCTGTGTAAGCCACTGACTACTTCCCCACATATTCAGAGGTGGGATCCACAAGGTGCCAACCATTACTAGACATACTTTATCTGTGTAAGTCACTGACTACTTCCCCACATATTCAGAGGTGGGATCCACAAGGCGGCCAACCATTACTAGACATACTTTATCTGTGTAAGTCACTGACTACTTCCCCACATATTCAGAGGTGGGATCCACAAGGTGCCAACCATTACTAGACATACTTTATCTGTGTAAGTCACTGACTACTTCCCCACATATTCAGAGGTGGGATCCACAAGGCGGCCAACCATTACTAGACATACTTTATCTGTGTAAGTCACTGACTACTTCCCCACATATTCAGAGGTGGGATCCACAAGGCGGCCAACCATTACTAGACATACTTTATCTGTGTAAGTCACTGACTACTTCCCCACATATTCAGAGGTGGGATCCACAAGGCGGCCAACCATTACTAGACATACTTTATCTGTGTAAGTCACTGACTACTTCCCCACATATTCAGAGGTGGGATCCACAAGGCAGCCAACCATTACTAGACATACTTTATCTGTGCAAGCCACTGACTACTTCCCCACATATTCAGAGGTGGGATCCACAAGGCGGCCAACCATTACTAGAAATACTTTATCTGTGCAAGTCACTGACTACTTCCCCACATATTCAGAGGTGGGACCCACAAGGCGGCCAACCATTACTAGAAATACTTTATCTGTGTAAGTCACTGACTACTTCCCCACATATTCAGAGGTGGGACCCACAAGGCGGCCAACCATTACTAGAAATACTTTATCTGTGTAAGTCACTGACTACTTCCCCACATATTCAGAGGTGGAAGACTCTTGGCCATAGAACAAAGTGACTGTGACTGGGCGGGGATTTGAACTTATGACCCAAGGGCTGACAGTCAGAGGTGTTACCCACTGAACTAGCTTAAGGCAGTTAAAGATTGTTGGGTATTGACAAGAATCCATCAATTGAAATTATGGTTGGAACATGTACCAGGACTGGGTTTCACTAACATAACAAAGTTCAGTAGATACTGAACTACTCATAGCATGAAAAAATGTATTCTGGTCTAAATTAAACAAACTCCCTAATCTCCAGAGGGCAGAATCCAAATATGTTTCTCACCACTTTCACTGAATGATAAGGTATCTTTTCTTAATATTCAAAAATCACATGGTGCGCCATTGCAATGCCTTTATAAACATTAAAACTTGTACTGTTTTAAAGTATCTTCTTAGCAAAGCCTCTCTCATTTAGTTGGTAATTATGCATCTGTCTGCCAATCCAGGGGTCATGTGTTTGAAACCACAGTCTCTGCCATGGTCTTTGTTCTACAGCCGTGAGTATCCCACCTCTAAACATGTGAGTAAGTAGTCAGTGAATTGCAGATATAAGGTGTGTAAAACTCCATTCAAATGAACAATTAAACACATATACTTATTATAGATAAGTAAATGTTGGTGAAATATGACCCAGTCACCTAGTCTTTAAGGGAGAAGTTATAAAGACTTACATTCAAAAACATAATTGCATCCAAACTTGAGTGTAACAACAGAGTAGTAGAGTGACAGTCTGGGGAGTGGGAAAGGGGGAGGTCATTTGTGGGTTTGATCTCAAACAGAGTTGTAACAAATCACAACAAAAAAACACACCTGACAAAAACACCACTGTTTGTGTTAATTTTAACTCCAAAAAAAAATCATAATATTAAGTAAATAATATTTCTAGCGGGTCATCCATGGCTCACTGGTCTTATATGCCTCAAGAATCAGTTGCCAGTTTTATCTCTGAGGTAACAGATTCAAGTCCAGCTCAGCCCAAATAGTTTAACACAAAATGGTCTTATGCAACCATCTAGGGAATGAGCAAAATGACTTTTTAAGATAGGCTGTTGTTTAATACCGGTTAATTTGCTCTGTCTGGCCTGATTAGCTCAGTTGTTAGTGTGTCTGACTGTCAATCCAGGGGTCATGAGTTAGAATCCCCGCTTGGCCACAATCTCTGTGATGTTTGATATACGACATTGCGTCTCATTATCATTCGTTTCTTATTGCTGATTCAAGTGGGGAAGTTATCAGTTACTTGCATAGATGGGGTGTGCTCTTGTACTGGTTAACCTTCCAGGATCCCAGGAAACAGTGGTTTGGTTAACTGAATGTCTTTTAGCCCTCGGTGGCACAAAAATGGCGCTTAATATTCAATCAGTCAATCAATCATTAATATGCTCTGGAAAATAGCAGCTTCTTCCTTTTTTTTTAATGGGGTTTAACACTATTTTTAATGCATTTTAGGTTATATATGAATGGTTATCCAGAAGTTTGTGGATAAATTTAATGAAATCCATATTTATGCAAGTACATCTCTATATTTTGCAAAACTTAAGTGTTGGTGTATTTGTCATCAATTTACAGTATTTAAGTTCATTTCTTATGTCAATAATAATGTTATGGTATCCATAGCAACATGCATACATGGTTAGTGCCGCAGCTTAAAATGTTGGACAGATAAATATGTGGAAATTAAAAAAGCATTTTCCTGTGAAACTCACAGTAAATTGTATATTATTAAGGACATGTCATCAGTGTCTGCATAGGTCATTCCAGTAATAGCATTGCCCGCAAGTAATAGAAGTTTTAATAAACTAATATAAAAAAAAGACACATTTGTAAGCAAAAATTGCATCTGAGGAAAAGGTGAAACAACAAGCAGCAGTACAGTTTTATAAATGTCATTATTAGCAAAACACTGATCCAGACTGAATATGCTTAGTAAAGCTCCGTGAAAGTTATTTGTAGTGCGTTTTAATCTATAAAAGGCACAAATGGTACAGTGAAAAATGAGAAACAATAATGGATGATAACAAGTATGATCGCCCAGTGTCAAAATTGTGCAAAAGTCACGTCAACGTGGTAACAGTGTCTCAGTAAGGAATGCTGTAATACAATTCATGAATTACACTGCAAGCTAAGTATAGGTTACGGTAGAGATGATAATTAATAATGAATAACATGCAAAGTAGAGTTGCAATGATTCACTAAGATGCATCGAAAACCGGGTTCAAACCTGCCGATTCGATTTTCGATACCGACACCGCAAATTATGATTCAATCCGCATTTTAAACAACATGTAGCTGGTATCCGCATTCTAAGTGCATCGATCTCACTTGTAACGAGGTGCACGATTGGTCAATAGTAATTCAGGTATCAAATTAGTAATTGTATAACGTCCTCATTTTGGTAGGCTTTAGAATGATGGCGTCCATAGAGCTGCGAGATGCACCGAAACATTTAAAATCCAAAGTTTTGAAGTATTTTGGGTTCCGCAACAGAATGGACATCAAAGGGGACAAAGCTAAGTTAAAGCTAAATTTGTTACACAGATGTAAATTATCTGAAATCAGGGAGCACGACTAACTTAATGCAACATTCCATCGATTATTTTAATGTAAAAGATCATACGTCAAGTGCGTCTAATATAGAGTAAATGTCTAGCTCCGATGGTCATTTTAAACTAATGGATTATAAAGCCAAAATTTCTTCAGACAGGGAAAACATGATATCTAAATCCATTGCTGGTTCTCAAACAAAACCTTATCATTCCAGATGGCCTATTCTAATCATTTTTGCAGTGGGTTTACTTGATTATATTACTAGAAATCTGTGAGACTGTGACAGTGATAACAGCTATTTTGCAGTATTTTAAACAGTGACATTTTCATGATCAAAACATTTTTAATTGTGCGACTGATAAAAGTCAGATGATTTTAAACTTGCATATTACTTCCTGTTTATGTCTAATATTCAAGATTTTTTTTTTAATTATCAGCAGAAATTTTCTGTTATACTTATAATTATTAATTTGTTATACTATATATTACTAGTCATATGATTTTGTGACGTTTTGTTTAATTAAAATTTGTTCCTGGTAATACACCATATTAAACTAGTTCTTTTTTTCATATTTCTTGAAATAATATTAAAATACACTTTAAATATTCAACTCAATAATTATGTAAACAACAAGTATGGCAAGACAGGACTGGTGTTCATGTCCTGGGGCATATGAGCAGTTAGTATCAACCAAACCATGGAAATCAGAATTAAATTTAGAAGAGATCAACAAGTCAAATATGAATCGAATCGAAATTAATCGAATCGAGGTATCTGATATTGAAATCGAATTGGATGAATCGTTACAGCCCTAAATTGCAAAATTCCCCAATTGCTAAAAGAGTATGAGTGGAGCAACAAGTAAGAGTGAAGAAATTACTTGTGAAAAAAATTGATGCCGTGAAGACGTAGCGAAAATCTGATCTGGGGCTGACAGGATAGGCGTACATGACATGTTTCAAATACATGTAACTGTTTTATTCGAATATGTATTTTCTTCATATTTTGCGTACTGTTTGCAGTAAAAATGTGAAACTCCATATAAATCTGACATGTCTACAAACTTCTGGTTAAGTCCTCGTATGGAATACCCAGTTGTATTAGTGGAGGAGGACTGCAGTCTCTAAGCAGAACCATCGTCCTTCCTTATATAAGTATTTAGCAAACTTTCTCACATAAAGTCTTTACAGCAAGCTAGACTATGACCAGTGAGAGGTAATTTCAGTGATCTTCAGACAGAGCCTTGGACAGCTCGGTAGCGGAGGACCCCCCTGTAACCACTTTCACAGGTTTACAGTACTTACAAAAGACATTGTCTCTGTATGGTTTCTGATGTTTTCCACTAATAATAAAAAATCTCTCTGGATGCTTTTTGTAATCTAGTGTGATGAAAATGGCATAAAATAGTATTGAGTAAATGAATAAATATGTAAGTTCCAGACAGATTAGTACATCACCGTCTCCATGAATCCTGTAAGAGAGTCCAAGTAACAATTTATTGGCACTAGATTGAAAAACAATAGTTATTGTACAACTAAATAGAGCTATCTCAGTTTTCATTAGTTATTTCTCCCATTATATCTGATTTATTTTTGCCTGTTATTGCTTTCTTCAGACTTTCTATTAAGTAATCTTCTTTGCATCAGTTATAAAGTACCATGTAATGTTTTGACCTCTGTTTGAAAAATACAATTAAAGCAAGTGCTACTGGTAATTGGCATTTCTATTGGAATGGGAACATTGAGATTTATTATGAAATAAATACATATACTGTAATGTTCAGTCATGGGTATAGAGCATGAGTGTGTGTGATACAGTTGGTATATAAGTTATACATGTGAAGGCCCTCTCAATTCGATGTCATTGCATTTGCCGTTTAGTTACATTGTTTACACATATTTTTATACGGCCACCCACACCCACCCACACCCACCCAAAAGAGCTCAGAGTTAAGAACATGAAAAGAAAACATGATGATTATGTGGTATTTTATACTGTATAAATGAGATTGATACTGTGGTTATGAATTAATTATATTTGAAATTTGGTATACACAATCTGCCAGATGTTGGACATTTTTGATAAGATTGTAATTTATATGAAATTGTATATTGACAGATAACCATTACAGGACAAGCATGCTTCATGCCATTAAAAACTACATTATATCAGCTGTTGCAGATCCTCTTATTATGCCAGGATGCTATGCAGATTGCTTTGTGCATCTTTACTGCAAAAATATGTTATAACAGCAATGCCAATGACAATCCTATACATCGTCTTGTTCTCTTTAATACTCTGAGTTTGCTTTCAAAAGAAAATGAATGATTTATTTTCGTTTGAGCAAAGCAATTTAGAAAATTAAGATTGTGATCACCTCAGCCTGTCATAGCCAGGTCACTTACTTGGTAATGCATCTGTCTGCCACAACAGGGGTCATGAAATTGAATCTCCACTTAGCCACAGACGTTCACTCCCACAGTGCCTTAGTGTGGCAAGTTACTGTGAAAGCATGCATATCCCTCATAGGTGATTTAAAGTAGTCGGTCCCATGTATAGGGAGAGCTGTAAACTTCTATGTTAATCAGTGATTTAAATGTCCAGAGAAGAGATTTATAATATTTTATCTTTGTTCGTCCATCAAACACGGATGGCGGGAACACCACATACAGCTCGAACCACTTATTTGGTCCCAGACGAATTGCTTTTTAGATGTGTATTATATGTACATGTATGGTAATCTAATGTTGAGCAATTCTTTGCTCAAACAACCCTCAAACTAGTTTGTCCATCAAAGTTCTTCTGTAAAAATAACCATAACATATCAGACAAGTTCTTGAACTTGCCAAATCAATAATTTATGTGTGAGTTATGGGCCGGAAATTAACAGAAACTGCACTATTTGACAGTCAGTCTGTGCTTTATTTTTACTTATTATTATTTAAAATGATAAAAAAGAAACAGTACAATTAGAGTTGAGTCTCAAGATCACCGCCAGTCTCGGTTACTGACAGCTATTGTAACAATCTGAGTATGTATTTTATTTTTTGCAGAAACCTGGGTAAATCTGGGCTGAGAGTGTCCATTGTTGGTTTAGGTAAGTCATTACTAATATCATCCTTTAACATGGAGCGCATGGCCAAGTGGTAGAGTACCGAACCCAGGATCAGAGGGTTGCGGGTTCGATCCTCTGCTACACCTATGTGTGGTGTCCTTGAGCATGACACTTTTTCCACATATGCTTAGTACTGGTCATACCCAGGACTTTGAGCATGATTTGCCTAAGTTGTAAGAACTTGTTTCACAATCCAAGAAAAATAAATAAGTTTAAATAATGTTCTTGAGCTAGACACTTTTTTTTGCATATGTTTAAGTATTAGTTCTACCCAGGAAGACATTAAGCCTGATTTGTATAAGTTATAATAACTTGTTTTGCAATTGAAGTGAAATAAGTAAGTCTAAACTTTCCTTTAACATTAGGGTGTTCTTCCCTGGTCAAGTGGTCTTAAGTAACCACTTCAAAATCACTTACGTGTTTTACCAGCTCAGCCAAAACCCTTAATTTTGTTAAAATTTCCCAGTAACTTGTGAAAGGATGGTACGTGTTTTTTCTCAGATTCATGCAGACTCAAGATTTTATTGTAGCAAAATGAATGCCATATATGACTACAACCTGCACTCTGTTAAAAATGGCGTTAAATCCCCATTAAAAAAGTAATGTCTTATGCTTTTCTTTTGTTGTAAAATAATAAGTAAAATATGATCATGAGAGTCTGTACCACCGCCTGGATCAATAGAAATCCCAGAATCTGTAGTTTTCTGTTCATTATGATTCACTTCAACATCTTCTGTATGTCCCAAGATAATAAATCTGAAGCCATAAATTGGATTATTTACTTGCTCCAGCTCAGTTTATAATTTGGCTGGGTCTGACAAACACGCTATGAATATTATTGGCATTTAAAGATCAAGATTGTGCAATAAAGGGTTAAACATAACTTCTTTCCAATTTTCCTGCATATTATTGGCATTTAAGTCTTGGCGTGATCAATGTGCGATGTTGAGACATTAACGGGTCCAGACTGCCCAAGGCTATGCTAAATTACCTCGGGCTATCATAAAGTTCATGTTTTTGGACCATCACGGTCATGATAATTATACGTTTAATTCTTTGAAAAAAAACGTTGGAGTGTGCAGCATTAGCAGTGGAACATAATTTCCACTGACACTGTTTGAGGGCCTGAGGACCCCAGATTTTGAACAGGAACACCAATTTCTAAAAGCTGAGGATTTTGTCAGGATACCTGATTTTGAGTCGTTGTTGTATAAAAATAAAGATGAAAAGTGCAAAATCTTTAAACTTTTTTATTTACTTTCCTGTTTAAACAATTGAAAATTTACTAATGATGATATTTGGGAAACTTTTCATTACAAAATACCCACCATTTTGCTTTATATTAAGGATGGGGACTTTCTAATTATTATTTAACCTTCCAGTTTTTTTAGTTGTCTGGCCAAAAACCAGGAGGGCTTATCTTGTTATGGTAATTTGTCAATCATCGTCCAACGTCCATAGTCTAGGATTTTTATATCAATGAATGCTTGCACGAGTTCTTAAATGGCTATATTGGACTAGAATTTACAGACTTATGGCCCTTGATTGATGTGAAAAAGCTGATTTTTGTCACATAAACGCTGTAAGTACCTCAGTTTTGTCTGATTCTTATCAAACTTGGTCCGAATGTTTATGTCCGTGAACATTCAGATAATTATGTTCTTGGACTGGCTATATTAGACAAGATTTGTGGCTTTGCTTTATGGAAAATGCTGATAAATAAAACTGGACGAGTTCTTGAACCAATCTTATCGGTTAAAATGGACAGAGTTTAATTTGGCCCATGATTGATTGAAAAATGTTGGTTTTTGCCTTGTTAACACTGTAATTACCTATAGTTTTGACCAACTTATTTTTTTTTTCATGAATGCTCACACGAGTGTCGATATATTGTGACTGGGTGTGGTATCATACCATGTGTCTGGGGCATGATACTCCAGCGTGGCAGAGATTAGAAACCATCGTGATATAACTGAAAAAGTGTTGAAAGCTAAACACCATACAACAACAACCTGTAATTTGTAACATTGGAATACAGTTATGCCCTATAATTTCACAAAACATACAGTGTATAATTATAAATAGAGGGAAAGAGTATAATTTCTCTTCCGTGATACCTTTTACACAATTAAGGAACATGATACTACAAACACTGCAGGAAGAGTTGTAGAATATACATAAATAGAACTGCAAGTGATGTGTTAACCAGGTTCAAGTAGTCTGTTTCATTAATAATGAAGAATTTATTTATAGCCCATGTGGGAAATGAAATATTACTGGTAAGCATGAAGCAGCCTTGCACTATGTAGGTGTTTACTATATATCTTCTGTCTTGTGGTTTTACCAAATCGCAAATTGCCTATTTTTAGACTCATAAATTCATATATATGTATTTCGCTGTAAGTCTTGTTAAAGACTGTTTGTATACTATTAAGGCTTTTTGTAATCTGCATTTCTATATACTTTGGCTCTAGTGAGTTATTTTGAATGTTTTTTTGTTCATCCATTTGTCCGTCCATCAAGAATTTCTTTAAATGAATTCTTTTCTGAAACTGCATGGCAGATTTTTACCAAATTCGGTGGAAAGCTTCTTACATGCAGCTCGCTTTAAGTGTTTAGATCACGACAATGGCGTCAAATCTGGTCACGCCCAAAGGATTTATCAGTTTTTTTATTATTCAAAATTTCAAAACTCTTTCGAAAAGTGCACGGCCTGGAGCTTTGGTATTTTGTATAATTACAGTATCTCCTCATCATGTTCTCTCAGACTTGTTCAAGTTATGACCATAGGAGTAAAATTGGCCTGCCTGGGGACTTACCAGTTTAGCATTAGAAAACAATTAATTTCAGAATCTTCTTCTCAAGAATGAAACAGCCATTTGTTCATATTTGGTATAAATAATCACTATGAGTAGAGGTTTTAACAGTGAACGAATAATTTAAAGGTGCTAGGATCAATTGGTGGGGGAAACAGGAAATCTTGTATTTAAGGTATAATTCAAATTATTTTGATGTCTGGTGCATTGTGTACACAAAGTCATAAAAGATAAACATAAAAAGATACAAGATTTTATTTATAGTTAGCATGAGATATGACATAATAAACATTTAGCTATTTATAGCTGGTGACCGACATTGATTCATTTAAAGTAGAGTAATTTGTAACATTGGAATACAGTTATGCCCTATAATTTCACAAAACATACAGTGTATAATTATAAATAGAGGGAAAGAGTATAATTTCTCTTCCGTGATACCATTTACACAATTAAGGAACATGATACTACAAACACTGCAGGAAGTGACCGACATTGATTCATTTAAAAGGGATTCGACGTCCATAAGGATGTCAGTATGGGCCCAAAAAGAGATAAAGTTATGAAATTTCAAAAATCAGCTTCTCAAGAAAAGATGAGCCAAATTTGTTCATATTTAGTATTAGCGATCTGTACAAATAGAGATTTCAAATTTGTTCAAATAAAGGATCTGCATACGAAAAAGGGGACTTTAATATTTATACATCTATAGGAATACAATGGGAATACAGGAAAAAAATCTCATTTGTTTCAGGTACTATTTTGTTAACAGGTTTCACATAAGCATTACTGTTTAAAATTGGCCCTTAACAAGGGATTTGATATCCATAAGGGGTCAGCCAGGGTCCAGAAAGGGATAATTTTTTTAATTTTCAAAAGTCTTCTTCTCAAGAATCAACCAGCCAGATTTGTTCATATTTGTAAACATGAACCCTATGAGCGGATGTTTCAAGTTTGTTCATATGAAGGGGCTAGGGATCTATTTGGGCCCAGTAAGGAGATTTTGATTTTTAAAATAGGAAAACCGGAAAACATGGTTTCAAGCCATCTTTATGTGTTTAGCATCAGTTGTCCTCATTTAAACAAATATGTACTTTTCAAAATGAAAGTTTCAGTAAAAGTTTCATTTCAAAAACAAAAAAAAGTGCAAAATGCGAACCAATGTCATGCCTTCGAAAAATAAAAGACATTTTGTAAAAGTTCAAAAGCGTCAGTAATATTAATGCAGCAACTGAACGTGCAAGTTTCTCTAAAGGAAATAATCTTTAAATGTCATTTGAAATTTGTCAAACAACAATTTACAATTCAGTATGAGTTGATTAGCAAGTAATTGGTTGTATGAGTCATTTATAAACTGTTTTATACTTGCACTGAAATGAAACACAAGTTCAATATTACTCATATTTACAGTTAACATTTATGTTCATTATTGCCTTCTTTTCTGGTTTCAGGAACATGGGTAACCTTTGGTGCACAGACAACAGATGAGGTAGATTTCTTTCATTTTTAGTGCAGCATAATTATGTTCTATTCATTTATTCTGTATATTATCTTGCTTGTAAGGGTCATTCGTGGCCAAGTGGTCTAAGGCCCCATCTCAAGATCACTTACCCCTCACCACTGAGGTTGTAGAACTTCCATGTTAAAATATGAGCCATTTACACTGTGGTCCTGTTATTATGTGTTCAGATACAAAGCGAATTCCGTTATATATAGTGTGGTTTTTCCTTGGCTCTCATATTTTTGGCAAGGGGGTAAATTGACGAGATATAAAACTTGATCAAATAACAAAAATGACAATCAAACAACATCATCGCTGCTGTTCTACTAGCCAATTAGTTTTGTTTAGAAGAAACTGTTATCATTAAACCTTACCTCATGTTGGTTTTAAGGATAGTTAAATTGATTGAATCGTTCCATCATTAATTATTAACATTTAGTAATAATCAGAGTGACACGGCCAAACACCAAATATAAAAAAAATCTTTATTAAGAAGTCTTGTATGTTTCCTTGGTAAAACCAGTACATTGGGGTTTAAGCCCCCTCCCCCTTTAATAAATGCACACACCCCATCCTTATATTTTTATGAAAAATAAAATTACTTGCCTGTTGGGAGATTGGTCTGATTCAAACATTTAAAGTTGAATAATGCTTCATTACTGGCAGCATGTTCTATTAAATTTTACACACACTTCTCGGTGGGGCCCCCAAGGGTCATTTATTAGGACTGTATACGATATTTATTATGCACAAAATTGATGTGATATTTGTTTCAGCATGTTAAATATTAATTTGCAGCCAATATATGGAAATAAAAACTTTAATTAGAATATTGCATTTCTGTCTCTGCCATCAGGCCGTTTCAATTCCCTGTTTAAAGGCCTGTTACTTGTTGATGATCAGATGTCACTAAAGTAGTATAATTGTCATGTTGTTCATCATTAACAGTTGCTATCCTCTTTACATTGCTCAGGTTTTAGTCCTTTGGGGTTTTCTCTCAGTGAAACTAAATATTAAATACTTCATCAAGTATTTACAATTGACCTGACATGAGAAAGTCTGTATTGCTCCTCCGCCCATTGGCCACATGATATTGTTTGTCCAATTAAATACAAATCTTTTGTTTGTCTAAGGAGAATAGCAACCAATATCGATTGCTGATTGGATTATCGACTTGTTATGTTGATACCAAAGTGAAGGTCATAGTTAAGATCGATAGTAATAGTTATATTCAAGAGAAAAGTCAAGGTCATTGGTCTTAGTCAAGGTTAGAAAGTTATTCTGGTAACAATCTTTATACACAACTCAGTTGTTAGTGTTGGGGTGCAGGGGATGTGGGGTGGAGGTTAAGGAATCGTCATATCGTCACATTGTTTGGATCTCATCAGCTTCTTCTTTCTCTGGAGCAATCTCGCACATTGGGACTCAAACCCAAGACCTTTCACTGACAGGATAAATACCCTACCAACTGAGCTAGCCTGATTAAGACATTGAATTGAAATGAAGTATAACTTGATCCTCGTAATAAGTAAGTGATACCTTTCTTTATTCTCTTTCTAATTTACTTTACCAGACTGCCGAGGAAATCCTTACCTTGGCCTATGAAAGCGGGATCAATTTTTTTGACACAGCTGAAGTTTATGCTGCTGGAAAGTAAGTAGCTCATTCATTATTTATAACGATCTAAGGGAAGTCACTCTAGCATATTGCGTCATAAATATTCAGGGGAAGTTATTCTTATATTGATTGTAATTATGTAACCCCAAATGTTTCATAGCGAGACCTTCACAATTTTAAAATAATTATACGATAAAATTAACTTTTTATTTCAGTTTGACACATTGATATATTGACAGAAAGTTGTTTCTCTTTAAGAATTCTCATCAATTAGAATTACTTCCCTTTATTGTAGAATTGTATTTAACTTGTTGTTTATTTGTTATATATAACATTTATGATATAGCTGCTTTGCATTGATCAATGTTTGTTTTTGTGTTCAATTTGGTTGTTCTTAAATTTTCATTTCCATTTTGATTTTGAAAGAAAATAAATTATGAAACTTGAGTTCAGCTTTTTGCCAGCAAAATTGTGTGATGAATATTCAGTTTTTAAGTGTGAAAGCAATTTCTTGTTGATTACCTAACTACCAAGCTCCTTTTTTACCAACATATAACTTTTCTTAGGTACTTAAAATCTTGAATCAATGAAAAGTATTCAGATGACAATGATTTTAGACTGACTAAAAAAAGCTGTATTTGGCTTCATTGACATTGATATTGACTAAGGAATATATAGATAACCTGTCAAAATGAAGTTAAGTTAAACAGCCATTTAAGTGTTTAGAGCTTTGCTTGGGACTTTTATTGATGAAATGAAATGAACCAATAGATAGTTTTATATGACGGCAGAACATCCCTGTGGGCTACCATCCGTATATTTAAAAGGGGTTAGTGGTGAAGTCGATAGGGTGTAAATTGGCCACTTAGCAAAAGGTTCAGGCCATTACATTAATTTTTTATTTCACTTGTCCAGTAGGACAAGTATTTTTTAAAATCTGCTTGTCCTGATCAAAAACAACTTGTCCTTACTTTAATCAAGAATTATGGTACTAATCCTATGGATATAAAATTTAGAATAACTAAATAAACTGTTTTATTAAAGTTAAAAAAACAGGGGATGTGCAAAAAAGAGATGCCATGTTTAATTTTTGAATTTTCATTTGTCCAGTCAGGCTAGCAGCTTTATGTTTTACTTGTCCGTATTCACGATTCAGTTGTCCCAGACAGATCGGGCGAGCGTTAATGTAAAGCCCTGAGGTTGCAGCCACAGCTATTTTTATCTGTTGGTGTTTTGGTGGCAGCTACAGCTGTTTATATCTGTTGGTATTCTTGGTGGCAGCTACAGCTATTGATATCTGTTGGTGTTTTGGTGGCAGCTACAGCTGTTTATATCTGTTGGTGTTTATGGTGACAGCTACAGCTATTTATATCTGTTGGTGTTTTGGTGGCAGCTACAGATAAGATAATGTATCAGCTGGTGTATAGTTTTAATGATCTAAATCATTATCAACATAAAGGTGTCCATCTAATACATGTGGGGTGTGGGGTGGGGAATTGTCACAATGTGTAAAGAACTTGTTAGGAGAGAAATAAATGTACGCTTAGGGCTTGGCTTTTTCAGTCGGCAGTCTGTTTTGTTTTTAAGAGGTATTATCGGGTCAAGCTGGAGATCATACCTGCAACCTCTTGCTTGAGCGGCCAACACTCTATCCACTACACTACTGCTCTGCTTAAAGAAATGTTCAGAACTACTGCAATAACCGCATTGTTGTTTTTTTACTTTTTATGTATACTCCTAGATGAAGAAAGATTTATTATTTGTGGTTTGTAAATAAAACTGCTATTCTGCACCTGTTTTATAAAAAAAAATTACAGGTGATTGTTGGTAAAGAATATGGAGGAATTCAGCGTGACCTTGCCAATACAGATAGCCTCTGGCTGATACAAATAGCTCCTGGTTAACACAGATAACCTCTGGCTAATACAGATAGCATGGCTAATACAGATAGCCCCTTGCTAATACAGATAGCCCCTGGCTAATACAGATAACCTCTGGATATTACAGATAGCCTGGCTAATACAGATAGCCCCTGGCTAATACAGATATTCTGGCTAATACAGATAGCCCCTGGCTAATACAGATAGCCTGGCTAATACAGATCACCTCTGGCTAATACAGATAGCCCCTGGCTAATACAGATAACCACTGGCTAATACAGATAGCCCCTGGCTAATACAGATAACCTCTGGCTAATACAGAAAGCCTGGCTAATACAGATAGCCCCTGGCTAATACAGATAGCCTGGCTAATACAGATAGCCCCTGGCTAATACAGATAACCCCTGGCTAATACAGATAGCCTGGCTAATACAGATAGCCCCTGGCTAATACAGATAGCCCCTGGCTTATACAGATAGCCCCTGGCTAATACAGATAGCCCCTGGCTAATACAGAATGATAGCTACCAAAATGGCTCAGAGGGAATGAGTTTGAGAATAGCAGAATTTGACCTTATTAGAAATCTCCTAAACTCGAAATCTCGTGAAAAGAATCTAAAATGTTAACCACAGACTTCCAATCAAACTTTTGCTGTTCATTTATTCACAATGGTGATATTGATACATAATCCACGACATGTTATAACAAACAAAGTACATAATAAAAGTTAATTTGGCACTTACTACTAACACATTACAAGCTGTTGTTGGTTAAATGTAAACTGTTCTGCTTCATAAACAATTACTTTGGCAAGTGTTTCTTTTACTTCATAATGTTTAGATGGTGCATGGACGAGGAGTGCTTCCTGTAAGAGTGCAAATGTATGTGTCATTTTCCCTGAAATTGTATCTTAACCCTTTACTCCATAGATACGCGTTTTCCCGCACCAATCACAGAAGGTCATTGAAAACAGTGCAGGAAGAGTTCAGATTGCTCGTAATGAGCAATCTGAACACTTCCTGCACTGTTTTCCACTCTGTCAGTTAATATAAACACAATTCATCCATTTCTGATATGTGTTGAATTAATGCTTTCAATATTAGAGGTGTCCAAAGGCGTCTATATGAAGTAAAGGGTTAAAGGAAATATAATTATTAGGATTTTGGCTAAAAACATTTTTTTTTTCTAATATAATATCATGTCTTTATGTTACACTCATTAAACCCGTATTTCCAAATGAATATGTATTTAAACATGCAAAAATATGTATTGAAAAGGGATTTCCTAACGTGGGTCCCATGCTCAGGTTAGACTTAAATAGATTTCCCGCTTAAAGTTGCAACATATTTTGTAACATATTAAATGAGTCTATTATACAGGTGTACACAAAGTAAAAATTGTTTCATCTTAGAAAGAGTTTGTACGACAATATGTAGTTCGTCAAGCAGTATTTAAGTGCTGTCTTTTTTTATAATGGGGATTTCGTTTCAACTTGTTAACCACTCCAATTTAATAAATCGATTTTGTCAAGTTTTGGTGGATTTGACTTTCCAAACTATTCAGATTTTTTTTTATTAATGATAATAAGATGCTTTTTACCCATTTTTAAAGATAATTTTATTTTTTAGACAATTACAGCATCCTCTTTAAAGGTAGCATATCAGAGAAAAAAATGCTATAAAAGTCAAATGAATCAAACTGTGACAAAACTATATTTTAATCGGAATGCTAAACTTTAAACGAAATCCACTTTCTAAAATACAGCAATTAAATGCTGCTTGACAATCTTCACATCGTAATTCCGACTCTTTGTAAGACAAATTCTACAATATGAAATTGAGTATGATGGATGACATTGAAATCGAACTGAAATCATTTGATACTTAATAAATTGTGTTGCAGTTTTATACTGTAAATTTATTTTTATCTAACCTGTGTGTACAGACGTAGAATTTATTATTTTTGTATGGTTAAAAAGATATCCTAATGACAATAAACTCAGAGTGTTTGAAAATGTACCACTTACATACAGGTAATTTTAGTGCAGAAAATATCATCCGATTTCAAAGAAAGTTTATATATGTTGAGAGTGCCATCTCCGTCTTCTATTGTCAAAATTTCATAACTCAGAGACTTGAATTCTGATGCAATTTGTTTCCATTTATTTAAGCTACTCCCAAAAGTGGAAATTCATTAGCATCAATAATAAGCATAATTATGAACCATTCACCGAGTTACATACACTCATTATTGACGTTTGTGAATTTTTACTTTTTGGGTAGCTTTGAAAAATAGAAAAATATGCATAAAAATTCAAGTCTTTGTCATAAAATTTTGACAGTAGAAGACAGAGATAACACTTGTATCATATATTAATTTTTAGAATCAGATGACATTTTCTACACTAAACTTATCTGTATGTAAGTGGTGTGTTTTTTTGTTCGTGAGTGTATATGGCAACCTATTTGAGACAGATCTCTGGAAAACAAGGTGTTTAGAAGAGTAAAAGGAATATGCGTATTCTTAAATTAAACTCAACCACAGCAGACGGGGTGTTTTATTGGAAGAAATTGATCGATACTCATTGAATTTAAAGTAGATACAGGATAAATGGTTTGATTTGCATGTTATTTATTGAGTTCTGGAATTGAACAGAGAGAGTGGTTGAACAGAAATTGTTTTATAATGATATTTTATCACGAGACTGTATACAGAAAAAAGGAAATAACCTATTTTAGTAAAAGTACACATGAATGTAGAGACTTGTTGGTAATTACACTCTAAAGGTCTCACGATTTACAATCTGGAGTGGTTTTCAGCTTTCGCTTTACTGAATGTTTGTTATTCAATTACACCATAGATAATGTAATCAATTTGTGTTATTATGTTACTATTGGCATTTATCTGATCAATAGTTAAAACATTAAATAATCTTTGAAAAAAAGTGTTGACCTAGTAACAACCTACTATCGAATTTATAAAAATGATTTTTGACATAATATTCTATTCAGTTAGTTAAAGGTACATGTATTTAATCTGGATTTTTCAAACTTTTAAAATTGGTTAAAAACATTTTTTTTCTATAATATCATGCCTATATATACTCATTGACCCTGAATTACCAAAAATATATCTATTTAAACATGCCAAAATAATAATATTGAAAAGGGATTTCCTACAGTAGACTAAAATAGATTTCCGCTTAAAATTGCAACGTATTTTGTGATGTATTATATGAGTCATATGACTGATTCCATTTTGATTTTGATCCGATAAACAGGTTTACATGTATTAAAAACCGTTTCATCTTAGAAAGAGTCTGAATGGGGGAGGTCATTAAGCATAATTTAAGTGATACCAATATCTATTTTTAGAATGGGGATGTGTTAATTTACCACTCCAATTTAAATATCGATTTTGTCACATTTTGGTGGATTTGACATACTAGACCATTCATATTTTATTTTATTAATGAAAATGAGATACTTTTTATCCATTTTAACAATATTCTATTTTTTAAGTTGTTTTTTTCCTGAAAATTATATTTCCATTAATAAAGAAAATGATTGCTGGTTTCTCTTAGTCTGCCTGGGTACTAAGCATATATGAAGTCTTTTGCTTAAGAGTATCACCCATAGCCATTGGCAAGGGCTAGAACACATTTATACCTCAAATCCTGATGGCACTGTAGTCTATCTTACCCTTTTTCAGGATCTGTTTTTTTCCTACCAGATGGCACTGTAGTATATCTTACTCTTCTTCAAGATCTGTTGTTGTTCCTACCAGATGGCACTCTAGTGTACCTTACTCTTCTTCAGGGTCTGTTGTTGTTCCTACCAGATGGCACTGTAGTATAACTTACTCTTCTTCAAGATCTGTTGTTGTTCCTACCAGATGGCACTCTAGTGTACCTTACTCTTCTTCATGGTCTGTTGTTCCTACCAGATGGCACTGTGGTATACCTTACTCTTTTTCAGGATATGTTGTTGTTCCTACCAGATGGCACTCTAGTATATCTTACTCTTCTACAGCATCTGTTGTTGTTCCTACCAGATGGCACTCTAGTATATCTTACTCCTTTTCAGGATCTGTTGTTGTTCCTACCAGATGGCACTTGAGTATATCTTACTCTTCTACAGGATCTGTTGTTGTTCCTACCAGATGGCACTCTAGTATATCTTACTCTTCTACAGGATCTGTTGTTGTTCCTACCAGATGGCACTCTAGTATATCTTACTCTTCTTCAGGGTCTGTTGTTGTTCCTATCAGATGGCACTCTAGTATATCTTACTCTTCTTCAGGGTATGTTGTTGTTCATATCAGATGGCACTGTGGTATACCTTACTCCTTTTCAGGATCTGTTGTTGTTCCTATCAGATGGCACTCTAGTATATCTTACTCTTCTTCAGGGTCTGTTGTTGTTCCTATCAGATGGCACTCTAGTATATCTTACTCTTCTTCAGGGTATGTTGTTGTTCATATCAGATGGCACTGTGGTATACCTTACTCCTTTTCAGGATCTGTTGTTGTTCCTATCAGATGGCACTCTAGTATATCTTACTCTTCTTCAGGGTCTGTTGTTGTTCCTATCAGATGGCACTGTGGTATACCTTACTCATTTTCAGGATCTGTTGTTGTTCCTATCAGATGGCACTCTAGTATATCTTATTCTTCTTCAGGGTCAGTTGTTGTTCCTACCAGATGGCACTGTAGTATATCTTATTCTTCTTCAGGGTCTGTTGTTGTTCCTACCAGATGGCACTGTAGTATATCTTATTCTTCTTCAGGGGCTGTTGTTGTTCCTACCAGATGGCACTGTGGTATACCTTACTCCTTTTCAGGATCTGTTGTTGTTCCTATCAGATGGCACTGTGGTATACCTTACTCTTCTTCAGGGTCTGTTGTTGTTCCTACCAGATGGCACTCTAGTATACCTTTCTCTTCTTCAGGAACTTTTGTTGTTCCTACCAGATGGCACTGTGGTATACCTTACTCCTTTTCAGGGTCTGTTGTTGTTCCTACCAGATGGCACTGTAGTATATCTTATTCTTCTTCAGGGTCTGTTGTTGTTCCTACCAGATGGCTCTGTGGTATACCTTACTCCTTTTCAGGGTCTGTTGTTGTTCCTACCAGATGGCACTGTAGTATACCTTACTTCTTTTCATGACCTGTTGTTGTTCCTATCAGATGGCACACTAATTTGTCTTACACTTCCTCAGGATCTGTTGCTGTTCCTGACAAATGGCATTCTAGTTTATCTTACTCTTCTTCATGATCTGTTGCTGTTCCTACCAGATGACACTTTAGTTTATCTTATATTTCTTCAGGATCTGTAGCTGTTCCTTCCAGATGATACTCTAGTATATCTCATCTTATTCAGGACCTGTTGCTGTTCCTTCCAAATGACACTCTAGTATATTTTTTCTGTTCTTCTTGTCTGTTGCTGTTCCTTCCAGATGACACTCTAGTATATCTTACTCTTCTTCAGGATCTGTTGCTGTTCCTTCTAGATGGCACTTAAGTTTATCTTACTCTTCTTCATGATCTGTTGCTGTTCCTTCCAGATCATACTGTAGTATATTTTACTCTTCTTCTTGTCTGTTGATGTTCCTTCCAGATGGCACTCTAGTATATCTTAGCCTTCTTCATGATCTGTTGCTGTTCCTTCCAGATGACACTCTAGTATATCTTACTCTTCTTCAGGATCTGTTGCTGTTCCTGCCAGACGGCACTCTAGTATATCTTACTCTTCTTCATGATCTGTTGCTGTTCCTTCTAGATGGCACTTAAGTTTATCTTACTCTTCTTCGTGATCTGTTGCTGTTCCTTCCAGATCATACTGTAGTATATTTTACTCTTCTTCTTGTCTGTTGATGTTCCTTCCAGATGGCACTCTAGTATATCTTAACCTTCTTCATGATCTGTTGCTGTTCTTGCCAGATGACACTCTAGTATATCTTACTCTTCTTCAGGATCTGTTGCTGTTCCTGCCAGATGGCACTCTAGTATATCTTACTCATATTCATGATCTGTTGCTGTTCCTTCCAGATGACACTCTAGTATATATTAGCCTTCTTCAGGATCTGTTGCTGTTCCTTCCAGATGACACTCCAGTTTATCTTACTCTTCTTCAGGATCTGTTGCTGTTCCTGCCAGATGGCACTCTAGTATATCTTACTCTTCTTCAGGATCTGTTGCTGTTCCTGACATATGCCACTTTAGTTAATGTTACTCTTCTTCATGATCTGTTGCTGTTCATTCCATATGCCACTTTAGTTTATCTTACTCTTCTTCATGATCTGTTGCTGTTCCTTCCGGATGATACTCTAGTATATTTTACTCTTCTTCTTGTCTGTTGCTGTTCCTTCCAGATGGCACTCTAGTATATCTTACTTTTCTTCAGGATCTGTTGCTGTTCCTGCCAAATGGCATCCTAGTATATCTTACTCTTCTTCAGGATCTGTTGTTGTTCCTATCAGATGGCACTCTAGTATATCTTCTTCAGGATCTGTTGTCGTTCTTATCAGATGGCACTCTTGTATATCTTTTTCATAATCTGTTGTTGTTCTTATAAGATGGCACTCTAGTATATCTTCTTCAGGATCTGTTGTTGTTTTTATCAGATGGCACTCAAGTATATCTTATTCTTCTTCAGGATCTGATGTTGTTCCTTCCAGATGGCTCTTTAGTATATCTTACTCTTCTTCAGGATCTGTTGTTGTTCCTATTAGATGGCACTCTAGTATATCTTTTTCATGATCTGTTGTTGTTCATATCAGATGGCATTCTAGTATATCTTCTTCAGGATCTGTTGTTGTTCTTATCAGATGGCACTGTTGTATATCTTCTTCATAATCTGTTGTTGTTCTTATCAGATGGCACTCTAGTATATCTTCCACTTCTTCAGGATCTGTTTTTTTCCCTACCAGATGGTACTCTAGTATATCTTACTCTTCTTCAGGATCTGTTGTTGTTCCTACAAGATGACACTCTAGTATATCTTATTCTTCTTCAGGATCTCTCGTTGTTCCTACCAAAAGACAAGCTAGTATATCTTACTCTGTTTAAGGATCTGTTGTTGTTCCTACCAGATGGCACTCTAGTATATCTCACTCTTCTTCAGGATCTGTTGCTGTTCCTGCCAGATGGCACTCTAGTATATCTTACATTTCTTCAGATTCTGTTGTAGTTCCTGCCAGATGGCACTCTAGTATATCTTACTCTTCTTCATGATCTGTGGCTGTTCCTACCAGATGACACGCTATTATACCTAAACTTTCTTCAGGATCTGTTGTTGTTCCTACCAATAGACATGTTAGTATACCTTACTCTTCTTCAGGATCTGTTGCTGTTCCTGCTAGATGGCACTCTAGTATATCTTACATTTCTTCAGATTCTGTTGTAGTTCCTGCCAGATGACACTCTAGTATATCTTATATTTCTTCAGGATCTGTTGCTGTTCCTTCCAGATGACACTCTAGTATATCTTACTCTTCTTCGTGATCTGTGGCTGTTCCTACCAGATGACACGCTATTATACCTAAACTTTCTTCAGGATCTGTTGTTGTTCCTACCAAATGACATGCTTGTATATCTTACTTTTCTTCAGGATATGTTGCTGTTCTTCCCAGATGGCATGGTAGTATACATTACTCTTCTTCAGGATCTGTTGCTGTTCCTATCAGATGAAACTCTTGTATATTTTACTCTTCTTCAGGATCTGTTGTTGTTCCTACCAGATGTCAATCTAGCATGACTGACTCTTTTTAGAATCTGTTGTTGTTCTTACCGGATGGCACTCTAGTAAGCCTGACTCTTCTTCAGGATCTGTTGCTGTTCCTGACATATGCCACTTTAGTTTATTTTTCTCTTCTTCAAAATCTGTTGCTGTTCCTTTCAGATGGCACTCTAGTTTATCTTATTCTTCTTCAGATCTGTTGCTGTTCCTATCAGATGACACTCTAGTATATCTTTCTCTTCTTCATGATCTGTTGTTGTTCCTACCAGGTGGCACTCTAGTACTATAGATTCATTCTTTTTCAGGTTCTGTTACTGTTCCTATCAGATGACACTCTAGTATATCTTACTCTTCTTCAGGATCTGTTGTTGGTCCTACCAGATGTCATTCTAGTATATCTTACTTTTCTTCAGGATCTGTTGTTGTTCCTGCCAGATGGCACTCTAGTATATCTTACTCTTCTTCAGGATCTGTTGCTGTTCCTACCAGATGACACTCAGTATATCTTTCCCTTCTTCAGGATCTGTTGCTGTTCCTGCCAGATGGCACTCTAGTATATCTTACTCTTCTTCAGAATCTGTTGCTGTTCTTACCAGATGACACTCTATATATCTTACTGTTCTTCATGATATGTTGCTGTTCCTACCAGATGACACTCTATTATATCTTACTGTTCTTCAGGATATGTTGCTGTTCCTACCAGATGACACTCTATTATATCTTACTCTTCTTCAGAATATGTTGCTGTTCCTACCAGATGACACTCTAGTATATCTTACTCTTCTTCAGAATCTGTTGCTGTTCTTACCAGATGACACTCTATTATATCTTACTGTTCTTCAGGATATGTTGCTGTTCCTACCAGATGACACTCTAGTATATCTTACTGTTCTTCAGGATATATTGCTGTTCCTACCAGATGACACTCTATTATATCGTACTATTCTTCAGGATATGTTGCTGTTCCTGCCAGATGGCACTCAGTATATCTTTACCTTCTTCAGGATCTGTTGCTGTTCCTGCCAGATGGCACTCAGTATATCTTTACCTTCTTCAGGATCTGTTGCTGTTCCTGCCAGATGGCACTCGAGTTTATCTTTCTCTTCTTTGGGCTCTGTTGTTGTTATCAGAAAACAGATGTCTGCAAATAAATAAAATAAAGACAAAGTCTTCAATAAATAAATAAAGACAATGTCTGCAAAGAAATAAAATGAAGACTACATCTGCAAATAAATCAATAAATGGAGCGAAGACTTTTAAGGGCTGCCAAACAATTGTCAAATGTCATTGCGCCCTCATCAGATGTCAAAGCAACCTGTCTCCTGTGGGCAGTAATTAAGAATTAACAACTTAAGCCGTCTACCATATGTTTCCATCTGCAGACAGACTACATGATAGACAAATAATTGACTGTTGACACTTCTGTGTTTGTCTGTTATCTCTTGTTTTAATTAGTGCATGATGAGTTCCTTAATTTCTCCTGAGGTTTAAAATTTAAGTGATAATTGTTCTCCATGTGCCAGTAGCTGATTAAAGTGTGTTTGCTTCTAACTTTATTGTTTTAGTTTCACTATACAATTAGATTACTGCTGTTGTTGTATGGTGTTTAGTGTCGCTTTCAACAATATTTCAGTTACATCACGATGGTGACCAAGATAATATTTTTAATGCTGCCACACTGGGGTACCATGCCACAGATATATGTTATGATATCCCACCCAGTCACATTATACTGACACTGGGATGACCAGCTTCTAGTACCTTTTTTCAAGTCTTTGGTATGACCCAGCCAGGTTTGGAACCCAGAGCATTTTGCTTATAAAGTAAGGACATTGAGAGTAAGTGTATTGTACAAGAACCATAACTCTACCTTGCTTACTTTTTTAATTATCTCCCTTTATTAAATTGACTTGTCCTGGGCATAACTCTAAAAACTCTAAAACTGCTGAATTTATTCAAACTGCATACAAAGAAAGAGGACATTAAGGGAAAGTGCAATGTCTTAGAACCATAACTCTACCTTGCCTCATTTTTCAATTATCCTCATTTATCAGTTTTAGAATACTTGTCATAAAGGTTACTCAAGAACTATTCAAGGGATTTGGTTCATATATCACACAATGATAGAGGACATTAAGAGGAAGTGCAATGTATAAGATCCATAACTCTACCTTGTTTCATTTTTTAATTATCCTCATTTATCAGTTTTAGAATACTTGTCATAAAGATTACTTGAGAACTATTCAAGGGATTTGGTTCAGATAGAGGACATTGAGAGGAAGTGCAAGAACTATAGTCCTACCTTGCCTATTTTTTAATTATCTCCCTTTATTATGCTTGTCTGGAACCTATTTATTATATTACTTTAATACTGTATGAATACATAAGATTTTGGTTAAACATGATTTCTTAATTGCAATTTTATCTTGCACAATTACATACTAAACGATCAAAATGATTTCAACAAACTACACACATGTGGTCTTATTTTAGTTGATTGTTTCTTAGAATGATATTGTTGTTTCTTGTATGTTTTGTTAAGAATCATGTAATGTTGTTTTTTGTATGTTTTGCTTAGAATGAAATTATGGTTTCACATATGTTTTGTTTAGACTGGTATTGTTGTTTTTTGTATGTTTTGTTTTGAATGATATTATTATTTCTCATATGTTTTGTTTAGACTGGTATTGTTGTGTCTCGTATGTTTTGCTTAGACTGGTATTGTTGTTTCTTGTATGTTTTGCTTAGACTGGTATTGTTGTTTTTTGTATGTTTTGCTTAGACTGGTATTGTTGTTTCTTGTATGTTTTGCTTAGTCTGGTATTGTTGTTTCTCATATATTGTTTTGTGTGGTCTGATATTGTTGTTTCTCATATGTTTTGCTTAAACTGGTAATAATGTTTCTTGTATGTTTTGCTTAGACTGGTATTGTTCTTTCTTGTATGTTTTGCTTTGAATGATATTATTTTTTCTTGTATGTTTTATTTAGACTGGTATTAATGTTTCTCATATGTTTTGCTTAGACTGGTATAGTTGTTTCTCGTATGTTTTACTTAGACTGGTATTGTTGTGTCTCATGTTTTGCTTAGACTGGAATTGTTGTTTCTCATATGTTTTGCGTAGACTAGTATTGCTGTGTCTCATATGTTTTGCTAAGACTGGTATTGTTGTTTCTCATATGTTTTGCTTAGACTGGTATTGTTGTTTTTCATATGTTTTGCTTAGACTGGTATTGTTGTTTCTCGTATGTTTTGCCCAGACTGGTATTGTTGTGTCCCGTATGTTTTGCTTAAACTTGTATTGTTCCCTCTCGTATGTTTTGCTTAGACTGGTATTGTAATTTCTCATGTGGTTTGCTTAGACTGGTATAGTTGTTTCTCATATGTATTGTTGTTTCTTTTATGTTTTGCTTAGACTGGTATTGTTGTGTCTAGTATGTTTTGCTTAGACTGGTATTGTTTCTGATCGTATTGTTTGCTCAGACTGGTATTGTTGATTCTTGTATGTTTTGGTTAGACTGGTATTGTTGTTTCTTGTATGTTTTGCTTAATTTGGTATTGTTTTTCTCGTATGTTTTGTTTAGACTGGTATTGTTGTTTTTTGTATGTTTTGTTTTGAATGATATTATTATTTCTCATATGTTTTGTTTAGACTGGTATTGATGTGTCTCGTATGTTTTGCTTAGACTGGTATTGTTGTTTCTTGTATGTTTTGCTTAGACTGGTATTGTTGTTTTTTGTATGTTTTGCTTAGACTGGTATTGTTGTTTCTTGTATGTTTTGCTTAGTCTGGTATTGTTGTTTCTCATATATTGTTTTGTGTGGTCTGGTATTGTTGTTTCTCATATGTTTTGCTTAAACTGGTAATAATGTTTCTTGTATGTTTTTCTTATACTGGTATTGTTCTTTCTTGTATGTTTTGCTTTGAATGATATTATTTTTTCTTGTATGTTTTATTTAGACTGGTATTAATGTTTCTCATATGTTTTGCTTAGACTGGTATAGTTGTTTCTCGTATGTTTTACTTAGACTGGTATTGTTGTGTCTCATGTTTTGCTTAGACTGGAATTGTTGTTTCTCATATGTTTTGCGTAGACTAGTATTGCTGTGTCTCATATGTTTTGCTAAGACTGGTATTGTTGTTTCTCATATGTTTTGCTTAGACTGGTATTGTTGTTTTTCATATGTTTTGCTTAGACTGGTATTGTTGTTTCTTGTATGTTTTGCCCAGACTGGTATTGTTGTGTCCCGTATGTTTTGCTTAAACTTGTATTGTTCCCTCTCGTATGTTTTGCTTAGACTGGTATTGTAATTTCTCATATGGTTTGCTTAGACTGGTATAGTTGTTTCTCATATGTATTGTTGTTTCTTTTATGTTTTGCTTAGACTGGTATTGTTGTGTCTAGTATGTTTTGCTTAGACTGGTATTGTTTCTGATCGTATTGTTTGCTCAGACTGGTATTGTTGATTCTTGTATGTTTTGGTTAGACTGGTATTGTTGTTTCTTGTATGTTTTGCTTAATTTGGTATTGTTTTTCTCGTATGTTTTGCTTAGACTGGTATTGTTGTTTCTTGTATGTTTTGCTTAATTTGTTTTTGTTTTTTTCTCGTATGTTTTGCTTAGACTGGTATTATTGTGTCTGGTATGTTTTGCTTAGACTGGTATTGTTGTTTCTCGTATGTTTTGCTTTGATTCAATTGAGTATATAAAATTACAAATACATAGTTTGGTCAAAGGTCACACAAAATAAAGTATATGCAGGTGTAGATTAAGGATTATTTGTATCTGTGAGTTAAACTCAAAGTAGTTAAAAATGTTTTGTAAAAGTCTGTGAATTCTTTATTCAAAACATCTGTTTTTATGTTATTCTAAGCCCAATTTAAAACAACACATGGGTGGAGACGCAAAATAAAAATCTTTAAAAGGTTCCTTAGAGATGAGCATAATGTCACACTAGGTAATTCTTTGTTACAAATGTAATTAAACTGATAAGCCTTTCTTATATATCTTATCTAAACAAAATATTGAAAGACATGGTATACATGTACACTATGCGCCGTCAAAAGATATTGGAAATATTTAAGAATATTATGAGACGTCACATGTCTGTTGTAAATTGAACATTCCATATTTGAAATTGTACAAAATTGATCATGTAACTGGTACATTTTCTTTTGAAGTATGATATTGTAACGTTTCTATTGGATTTTAGTGGACCTTTAATATATTACGACAGTGTCTGCTAGCAGTGAGACATTGATTCTTAGTTCTTATACAGCTGAGCCATTCCTGCAAGTTGACTTAAATGTCTTAAAAAATAAAATAATTATCAAAATTGATAAAAAGCTTCTCATTATCATTAATAGATAAAATCCAAATTTTTCATCCATGTGTACAAAAAAACTTCTTTTAAAATTTGAATCATTTCTGTTCATAACAAATAGCTAAGAGTGTTTGACTGAAGTTCTGTCAAATTAAAGGGCGGGGTTGTGTAAGGGTTCTGTACAGGGGACTATATTTTTTTACAGATGAATGGTATGAGAATTTAAAGTATTTCCTTTTCATAGCAGTTAAGTTTTTGTTCAGTGTGGGTGTGGTTGGGGTATTTATCCATAAGTTGTTTAGACAAACCCCCAAAGAGGGTAAATATTGTGGAAATTCAAAAAGTGCTATGGCCACTATGAGTCAGTAGAGTGTCCTCAGGCCCTCTTGGGCCTCTTGTTGTTGTTATCTCTGACACATATTGACAGGTGCATTGAAAAAATATGTGGACTTTTGTAATATTTTCAACTTTTCATAAAGCACATGAATAAAAATTATATTGCTATAAAAAGTAATATTTCCTCTCTGCAATCTTTGTAATTCATATTGAATACGGTTATGTAGCAACAGCGCAAGAAGATTATGCATGTAATGGCTACCTGGAGCAGTCTGATAACGTCAGCACAATTATATTGTTGCAGTATGTTTGATCATCCAAATCACATCTTGTCCAAGTACCTACCTGTCTCTAGGATGCTCTAGGATGCTCTTTATGTCTTTTCACCTATTTATCATACAAATCTGTGTATCACTCTTCCTTAAACTTTCCAATGATGCGATGAGATTGAAACTGAAATTTGATATGAACATTCTCAATTGGATTGAGGTCAGGACTTTTGGCAGGCCATTGTATAATTTAAAATGTTTGGGATTAACACAAATGTCGGGTTAAGGCCCTTCCACTACCTGCCATGCTCAAATGTCAGGTTAGGGCCCTTCCACTACCTACCATGCTCAAACATCAGGTTAGGGCCCTTCCACTACCTGCCATGCTCAAACGTCAGGTTAGGGCCCTTCAACTACCTGCCATGCCCAAACGTTAGGTTAGGGCCCTCCCGCTACCTGCCATGCTCAAACGGTGATGGGAGTGTAGCTGAAGCTGATAATGTGATTGTAGCTGAAGCTGATGGTGTGAGCATAGCTGAAGCTGACCATGTGAGCATAGCTGAAGCTGACATTGTGAGCATAGCTGAAGCTGACGATGTGAGCATAGCTGAAGCTGATGATGTGAGCATAGCTGAAGCTGACAATGTGAGCATAGCTGAAGCTGACAATGTGAGCATAGCTGAAGCTGACGATGTGAGCATAGCTGAAGCTGACGATGTGAGCGTAGCTGAAGCTGACGATGTGAGCGTAGCTGAAGCTGACGATGTGAGCGTAGCTGAAGCTGACAATGTGAACATAGCTGAAGCTGACAATGTGAGCGTAGCTGAAGCTGACGATGTGAGCGTAGCTGAAGCTGACGATGTGAGCGTAGCTGAAGCTGACGATGTGAGCGTAGCTGAAGCTGACGATGTGAGAATAGCTGAAGCTGACGATGTGAGAATAGCTGAAGCTGACGATGTGAGCGTAGCTGAAGCTGACAATGTGAGCGTAGCTGAAGCTGACGATGTGAGAATAGCTGAAGCTGACGATGTGAGAATAGCTGAAGCTGACGATGTGAGCGTAGCTGAAGCTGACGATGTGAGCGTAGCTGAAGCTGACGATGTGAGCGTAGCTGAAGCTGACCATGTGAGCGTAGCTGAAGCTGACGATGTGAGCGTAGCTGAAGCTGACGATGTGAGCGTAGCTGAAACTGACGATGTGAGCGTAGCTGAAGCTGACGATGTGAGCGTAGCTGAAGCTGACGATGTGAGCGTAGCTGAAGCTGACGATGTGAGCGTAGCTGAAGCTGACCATGTGAGCGTAGCTGAAGCTGACCATGTGACGATGTGAGCGTAGCTGAAGCTGACCATGTGAGCGTAGCTGAAGCTGACCATGTGAGTGTAGCTCAAGCTGACAATGTGAGCATAGCTGAAGCTGACGATGTGAGCGTAGCTGAAGCTGACAATGTGAGCATAGCTGAAGCTGACCATGTGAGTGTAGCTGAAGCTGACCATGTGAGCATAGCTGAAGCTGACGCTGACAATGTGAGCGTGGCTCAGTCTATAGATGTGAGCATAGTTTAAAGGTTTTTATGCTCCCCCAAAAGGGGGAAGCATATAGTCGCCGCTTCATCCATGCATGCATGCGTGTGTGCGTGTTACCAAGTGCAAATGCGCATAGTGTCTTTGTGTTCCGATTCAATGATTTTTCACGGAGTTATGGCCCTTTGATTCTATTTGTGACCAAATTCTTGTCAGGGCTATTTCTCTACAACCTCTAGTTGGAATTTTATGAAACTTGCTAGGATGCATCATAACCATGTGCAGATGCGCATACTGTCTTTGTGTTTCGGTTCGATGATTTTTTATCGGAGTTACGGCCCTTTGATTTTATTTGTGATTAAATTCTTGTCAGGGCTATTTCTCTACAACCTCAGGGTGGAATTTTATGAAACTTGCTATGATGCATCATTACGAAGTGCAGATGTGCATATTGTCTTTGTGTTCCATTTGGTGATTTTTCACGGAGTTATGGCCCTTTGATTCTACTTATGACCAAATTTCTTGTCCGGGCTATTTCTCTACAACCTCTGGTTGGAATTTTATGAAACTTGCTAGGATGCATCATTACTTAGTGCAGATGTGCATTCTGTCTTTGTGTTCCTGTTCGATGATTTTTCACGGATTTATGGCCCTTTGATTCTATTTGTGACCAAATTCTTGTCCGGGCTATTTCTGTACAATCCCATGTTGGAATTTTATGAAACGTGCTAGGATGCATCATTACCAAGTGCAGATGCTCATATTGTCTATGTGTTCCAGTTCGGTAATTTTTCAAGGAGTTTCGGCCCTTTGATTGAGTCTGTGACCTAATTCTTGTCTGCTATTTCTCTACAACACCATGTTGGAATTTTATGAAACTTTCTAGGATGCATCTTTACCAAGTGCAGATGCGCATATTGTCTGTGTTTCGGCTGATGATTTTTCATGGAGTTATTGCTCTTTCATTGAGTCTGTGACCTAATTATTGTCTGCGCTTTTTCTCTACAACCACACGTTGCAATTTTATGAAACTTGCTATGTTTGTATTTCAGTTCAATGATTTTTCACGGAGTTATAGTCCTTTGATTCTGTCTGTGACCAAATTCTTTTCTGCTCTATTTCTCTACTACCTGTGGTTGGAATTTTATGAAACTTGCTAGGATGTATCATTACCAAGTGCAGATGCGCATATTGTCGTCATGACCTATTTCCCTACAACTTCTGATTTTAATTCTGTAAAACTAGCTAGGATCTACGCATATTGTCATTTTGTTCTTGTTAAATGATTTGTGAATTAGTTCTGTGAAGTGCAGAGCCACATATTGTTACTGCTATACAGTTTGGTATTCTTCAACCAAGCAGCCCGTACAGAGGTAAACACTCACTTGGGGAGCATCCATCAGTTCCACCGATATTTTCTTGTTTGGATAGAACCAATGTGAAGCATATGCAAATAAATTGCTTTGCTTAAGGACAAGGTTGTGGAGCGTGTGTTTGATGTTCAACCTCTATAGACTTCACACTCATATAGTAGAGAGAATTACCATTTTACAATGCTAAAACATATAAAAATTATCCTGAGCTTGATTTCGGCTTGTTGCCTTCATTAGAGAACGAGAAAAAAACAACACAAACATAAACAATTTTCTAGATCTATACAGTAGTGAAATGACAGTTATTCCACTAAACTGTATAGATAGAGAATTGTTTATGTTTGTGTCGTTGTTTGTTTATATATTATAATGTAACCAATAAATGCATGTCTCAGTTGGATGTCTGTTTATTTCTTGCTGTTTGAAGTAATTTTCTTTTGGAGAATGTTTACAAGTTAATATATACAAATTAAGAATTTATATCAAATATCGTAAAAGACTACCGGTACATTAAGTCGACAAATTAGATATCTCGTAGCTTAAGAATACATAAAAAACTTTTCAGACAAAATAAACAAATGTATGCTTTTTATATGTTCCCCCCCACTCCACCATCAACCAGCTATTATGTAAAGTTTGTTCAGTTCAAAATCATTAAATGATAGCATAAGTTTTATATATACAGTGCAGCAGGTGTAATTCTGTGTTGTTAATTTTTTTACTAATTTTGCAGGTACATTAAGTTTTATTGACTTTCATATAATAGGGAATAATTGTGTTTTGATCAGTTGAATATCTGAAGAATGCTCATGTTATATAAATTGATAAAGAAATATGCCATATTTTCCCTTATAAACGCCCCGCTCAAATAAACGCCCCCCCCCCACCTATTTTTCTGGAAAATTAAAAAATAAAACGTATATCGGGGAAAGATGGGCGAATACACACTCAAATCGCCCATCTTTCCCTGATCGATTATTTTGTTACACAGACAACAATAAGCGAGTGATTATTACCTTTGAACTCTTTAACCCATTGTTTATTTCTTGGGTGACCACTTAACTGCTTTTAGTTGAACAAATACTTCCCCATATTTGCTGTTTTATACTAGTAAAAATACTGTCTGCTGATTAAAACATTACAAAATGTCGGAAAATGCGGTAAGTCTGTGTAATGCTGAAAGCTCATTGTTCCACGTTGATAAGAGCAAGCGTCCAAGTGATTTAAAGTGAAGAGTACACTGACCATAAATTCGGATATTCCAGTATGCACACTAGTAATTTTATACAGATTTTGAGCTTTTTTTCATCCTATGTGGATTATTTCATTCACTCTCAAATAATTCTGAACCACTTTTTCGGGGATTTAAACCAGATTTAAGGTTTTTTCCATGGCTTTATTGGTTTTATTGTTTTTTTAACTCTTGTTAAATTTGCTTTTTTTTTTGCTTTTTTTATAAACGCTTCCACCTTGTAAAATGTAACGCCCCTGGGGGCGTTAATTAGGGAATATATGGTACTAAACAAAAAGGCAACCAGATATCTATGATTTGAAGTCAGATTTTATCTAAATTTGGAATAATAAGAAAATTTTAATTTCATTTATTTATCTTAATTAAATCATTGTTAAATGGTAATTTTAATGACAGCAGTACTCAAATTCATTTTCGTAAAATTCGATAATCAGCATTAGTATTCAGAGTGCGGCCCCCTGGGTGTTTGGCCAAATAACTGCTTGGCAGGGACTCCTTCTGGAGTTAAGGTAGTTCTGCAGGTACCGCTGAAGTTACAAACCAACTACTATTGTGTCTGCTTGAGACAATATTCTACTTTAAGTGCTACTACTTATATTGCCATGTATACCATGAATTAAGTGAATAAACTATTGAATTGAATTGAATTGCTTCACTAGAGTATCATGCTACAGACATGGTATGATACACCTCCCTATATACTGACACCTGGCTAACCTACCCTGGAACTATTAATATTGCTCAATGATAGCCTAGTGACTTTATAAGGGAACCATTTTTCAAGTATTTGGTATGGTTTGACTGGAGATTTAGGTCACAGCCTTCTGAATGTGAGGCTGGCACTCCACATCTAGGCATCCAGTGTTGAATATTACAGGTCTTGAAGTTGAATATTTGATTAATATAAATAAAAAAATAAATATGAACAGTTGTGTGGGTGGAGTGTGATGTGGTGAGTGAGTGAGTGAGTGAGAGTGTGAGTGAGTGAGGCAGCGACATACCACTCTTTTAGTTGCATGTAAAATAATATAAAAAAACAGGAACAAATTATATTTGTTAAATATGAACAGTTGTGTGGGTGGAGTGTGGTGTGGTGGGTAGGTGAGTGAGTGAGTGAGTGAGTGAGTGAGTGAGTGAGTGAGTGAGTGAGTGAGTGAGTGAGTGAGTGAGTGAGTGAGTGAGTGAGTGAGTGAGTGAGTGAGTGAGTGAGTGAGTGAGTCGGTGACATACCACACTTTCAGTTGCATGTTAATTTTTTTAAAACCAGGAACAAAATGTTTTGTTAAATTTTCATCTTCAAACGGAAAGACGAGTGACATGAAACAAAAGAAAAGCATTTATCGTATAAGAATTTAGTTTGAGAAACTTAAGTCTTATTTAACAAATATATTTTCTTCCATAAACAGGTTGCCTCATACATATTAGAGCCATAATGATCCTATTCATGCCATCACTCATTTAACACGCAGTACAACCCCACCCTCAATTTGTTGATAGAAAAATAATATTAAAGGACATAGGTGCACAACCATGTCAGCAATGTAAGGAAAGCACATTGATGTTAATATTGCAAGGGGGCATAACTGTTTTAAGGTTTTTAGAGAGTTCAACCTTTTGAAGAGGAACACAGGAGAGAGAGGGTATTTGTTTTGAAATTAATGATTGTTCAATGGTAATATATCATATTTTAGGAGTACTAGAATCAGAAGACCGAATCAAGCCATGTGTGAAGAGATTGTTATCTCAGAGCATGTTAAAGAAGCATATGACTGTTATTTATATTATCATAAGTGCAGAGTTTTAAGTTATATACATGCTTTATACCCTCTCATGAGAAGTTCAACATGATCTGTTTGTGCAGCTGGCTTTAAGATTTAGTAAATATCAGTTAAACATAAAACACTTACTAAATACCATTTATCATTAAACACTTAGTTAAAATCATAAAACACTTAGTAAATATCAGTTAGACATAAACCACTTGGTAAATACCAGTTATCATAAAACACTTAGTAAATATCAGTTAAACATAAAACATTTGGTAAATACCAGTTATCATAATACATTTATTAAATATCAGTTAAACATAAAACATTTGGTAAATACCAGTTATCATAATACACTATATGCTATAATTAGTAAACATCAATAAATCATAAAACACTTAGTAAGTATCAATTAATCACAAAACACTTAGTAAATATCAGTTAATCATAAAACACTTACAAAAAATCAGTTATCCATAAAATCATAAAACACTTACTAAATATCAGTTATCCATAAAACAGTAAGTAAACATCAGTTAATCATAAAACACTTAGTAAACATCAGTTAATCATAAAACACTTAGTAAACATCAGTTATACATAAAATACTTAGTAAACATCAGTTATAAATCCATAAAACACTTAGTAAACATCAGTTTTAAATCCATAAAACACTTAGAAAACATCAGTTAATCATAAAACACTTAGTAAACATCAGTTATCCATAAAACAATAAGTTAACATCATTTAATCATAAAACACTTAATAAACATTAGTTATCTATAAAACAATAGGTAAACATCAGTTTATCATAAAACACTTAGTAAACATCAGTTTTAAATCCGTAAAGCACTTAGTAAATATCAGTTTTAGATCCATAAAACACTTAGTAAACATCAGTTAATTGTAAAACACTTAGTAAACATCAGTTATCCATAAAACAATAAGTAAACATCAGTTAATCATAAAACACTTAGTAAACATCAGTTATCCATAAAACAATAGGTAAACATCAGTTTATCATAAAACACTGAGTAAACATCAGTTATAAATCCGTAAAACACTTAGTAAACATCAGTTTTAAATCCACAAAACACTTAATAAACATCAGTTAATCATAAAACACTTAGTTAACAACAGTTATACATAAAACACTTAGTAAACATCAGTTAATCATAAAACACTTAGTAAACATCAGTTATGCATAAAACTCTTAGTAAATATCAGTTTTAAATCCATAAAACACTAAGTAAACATCAGTTTTAAATCCACAAAACACTTAATAAACATCAGTTAATCATAAAACACTTAGTAAACATCAGTTATGCATAAAACTCTTAGTAAATATCATTTTTCCATAAAACAATTAGTAAGCATCAGTTAATCATAAAACACTTAGTAAACATCAGTTAATCATAAAACACTTAGTAAACATCAGTTATACATAAAACACTTAGTAAACATCAGTTATAAATCCGTTAAACACTTAGTAAACATCAGTTATACATAAAACTCTTAGTAAATATCATTTTTCCATAAAACAATTAGTAAACATCAGTTAATCATAAAACACTTAGTAAACATCAGTTATACATAAAACACTTAGTAAACATCGGTTTTAAATCCATAAAACACTAAGTAAACATCAGTTAATCATAAAACACTTAGTAAACATCAGTTATACATAAAACTCTTAGTAAATATCATTTATCCATAAAACAATTAGTAAACATCAGTTAATCATATAACACTTAGTAAACAACAGTTATACATAAAACACTTAGTAAACATCAGTATCAGTTATAAATCTGTAAAACACTTAGTCAACATCAGTTTTAAATCCATAAAACACTTAGTAAATATCAGTTATACATAAAACACTTAGTAAACATCAGTTATACATAAAACACTTAGTAAATATCATTTATCCATAAAACACTTAGTAAACATCAGTAAATCAAAAAACACATAGTAAACATCAGTTATGTATAAAACACTTAGTAAATATCATTTATCCATAAAACTCTTAGTAAATTTCAGTTTATCATTGAGCACCATTTTGATTAGCTTTTATTTTCCCACATGACAGTATATTATGGCTATTAGAGTAAAGAGCTTGCATGTATTAATATACTTGTTTATAATATTTGTTTATAATTCTTGTTTATATAGCACTTAAATAGATACAAACTAAAACTGCTGGTCTGCTGCTTCATTGTGTATTTTAATCTAGGTTTGGACATTTAAAATAATCTTTGTTGCTGTACATATACAGGGGTGCTAAGTCAACTTGACTTTTTCGTATCAAACATGGCTGATTTTTCTAAAAATAGATCTTGCTTTAAGTAAGATTTTCCATAATAACTTGCCCATTATTAAACGGATTTTTACAAAACAAAATGCAGGTACAATCAGAAAATAAGTGCTACCTACATCATTAGTAGTTTTCCAGATCTCGTATTCAACAGTTTTCCCAAATACGTGACATTATAGTACTTCTCAATAAGATGAACTTATTAGAATGTATATATTATATTAACGATACCAAGACATTCCATGTCGATTGAAACAATCGATCAAAGTGTTTGGGGCAAAGAAAACAATATATCTTGGTGACTCTAAGGTAGCACTTATTTTCTAGAAGTATACCATATTCCACCAAACAAATAAACATTACAGTTATGATTCTTACTGATAATACTTTTAAAAATTTGAAGAAGAAAAAAATTTGGACCAAAATTAGGTTGAGGGTGGGGTGGGGGCGGGGGAGGGGATGATTATTTGGGGGAATACAATATCTGCACTTCATTTGGTAATTAGAAAGTGATTAAGTAAAATCATAAAGGAAGTGTAATCTATTTTTAGAACATTAGATGTGTTTGATTCAAAAACGTCATGTGTGCTTGCTGTCCTTGTTTATTCACTGTTTCAGTTTTTGTTGCTATTTAATGTAATCAGGGCCTTTTCGTCACATGTGTCATTGCTAAGAATTGCAGGCACTATCAGAGATGATATACTTTCCTATTCTTACATCAGTTTTCCTATTTGTATAATTTCTATAATGAGAAAATTTATTATCTAATTTGTAAATGTAATTTTTCACTATGGGTAAATTTAAATGAAGCACCAATTAAAGTTATTTGTGAAGTGTGGAGGGAAACAATCCCCAAGGGAAGTAATCAGCTAGCCAATTCTTTTGAATGAGGGATGAAATCATCTATCCAATTCTTTCTACTGAGGAATAAATCAGCTAGCCAATTCTTTTTTCTGAGGAAGAAATCAGCTAGCCAATTCTTTACCTCCCCTCCCCCACCCCAGGGAAGAAATTAGCAAAGGGGTAAACCTTTAGATAGTGTATGAGGATTTTGTTCACTTAACCTTCATTACTTCAATCATGTGGCAAGGTCAGAGTGTATATTTAAAGGTAAATTGATCACACATATTCATAAATTCTTCTGTTTCTCAATCTTGTGGCAACACAAAAACTTTGGCAAGTTCATGCTGAGGTTTGGGTCCAATTAATTTATATCACAAAATATATAATATTAGTTAAAATAATTCTTCAATCTAGTGATATTATCGTATTGTGATGTAAACTATTAAGTTTAAGGTCACATCATGTTCATTCTAACATACAAAGGTCAAGTCAGATTTGATAAGGATTTTACATTAAACATGTAGATTGCCAAAATATTATCACATGATGACACTTTTTTTATTTATTATTAAATTTATTATTTAGAACCTAGTTAAATAAATAGCTGTATATCGAGATGAGATAAGGTCACCAAAATAGGTCAAGGTCATAGTCAAGTGCATAGCCTGTTTAATTATTTTCTTTATCTAGAAAAAAAGTCCATCATGCCCATATTAAAAAGGGTTAAAAAGGTCCTGATCTTGTTATGCATTTGATGAGCTTTGTTTAAGCTTAAAGCTAACATTGCATCGTTTACTTTACAGAATCCATTTTACAGACCACTTAGCGATGAGGTAAGCTTGAATTGCATGTAGTTTTTCCCTTTGTTTAACGCATGGAATTATTGCTTTTACTAAAAGTATTACTCTCTCGCTTTGGTCTGTTTTAAAGCCCCCCTCCCCAAACTTTCTTTGCCCCGGTAGAGAGAAATTGTAGGAGTGGTTATCATACAACAGCTGTTGTTTATGTTTTATTGTGTTAAAAATATACCATTAACTGGCTGTGCTTAGCCTGCTGTAGCTATATATATACTTCCAATTATATTTGTTTACAATTTCGAGTACATGACCTCACAAGCTCCTCCAAAGTTAAGCATTTTTTCAGTTGGAGCCCAACTTGTTTTCAAACTGCATAAATTATAACAAATACCTTTAACGAATTATTCTAATGACAATCGAATATATAAACCATAATTTACAAGTGTACTGATTCAATTATAATAAAAGTAATGCAGGGATGACTGAAATTTAAGAAAAAAACTCTCCTGATTAATGAATCTTGTATAGAATTATATTAAAGTCTGCCCAGAGCCATCTTGTGGATGATATGTGTATATTATGATTGGGGTTTATATAACCGCAGGGGTTAATATTATTATAATTGCATGTTTTTAAAACGATTGTTATATATTGCTATTCATCTCAAATTCTTTATCTCCAATTGTTTGAATATTGTGTGTTCATTGGAAGTTCACTGAGAATTTCTTTTGAAATAATTATCTTAGGCCAAGATTGATAAAGAAATTTTACACATTTAATTTACACTAATTTTTCAAGCACAGTTGTGAAGAAAGCTTAGTGTAATAATAAACCGCTCTCAAGTCCACTTGCTGGGTAGAATCAGTACAAGTGTTGTTTTTTGAGAGGCATTGGGTCAGCTAAGGATCAATTTCTACTAGCAACCTTTGGAGTAAGTGGCCAATTCTATCCACTACAATACTGCTTCACTTCATTATTACACATTTAAACCAAGACTCATAATTTTCTTAACTAAACAAAATTTTTATCGGAAAGTGTATAAAAAGGATATATTGGAAACTAGAAAAAAGGCTTTTGTTAAGTTAGCGTAAGACGATAAATTAAATGAAACATGTTTTAGGGACATGCAGCTGTATGTGTTTTAGTCACAAATCATGACATAATTATTACACTATGAGTCTTGATGTAAATTCCATCAAATTTAACAGACATTTTTCAGATAATGAGAAGGCAACGATCACCTTTTGAAGGTATTGGTTTATAAAGTAATAAATCTTGTCTCTGCTATTACTGTTATGCAAGAAAAGTGTATTGCATCAAACTTTGTAAAAAAAAGTTTTGGACAATGTGAGAACGTACTGTCTTGCCACAAAATTTAAGTGCAAACTTTCAAGGTCAAGGTCAGCTTTGAAGGTCAGAATATATTTAAAACATGGAGATGGTGCAACACTTTCAGTAGAACAAACTTCAAAGGTCAAGTTCATTTTTGGTGGTTAAAGATTTGAATGTTGTAAATCATGGCTATGTAACTGTAAAACAGTCAAAGGGAAATCCATCAAACCTTACAGGCATATCACATGCAAAAAGGTTTATAATATATGTTCAAGGTCAAGATCAAGGTCAACTTTGAAATTAAATTTAAAACTCATTTCTTGGCTAAAACAAGAATTTATTGAATGGAAAAGTTTTTGACAATGAGAATGTATATCACAGTTGTACAAAACTGAAGTTTTTATGTTTAAGATTAATTTCACCTTTGAAGGTCAGGAGTTGTTAATCAATTAGTTATATTTCTGTTATTGTAAAAGAGCAAAAGAAGTTCTGGGAATTTCACATAAATATTCAGAACAATTGAGCTGATGAGTCGAACAAGTTGATTATCCAAGCAGCAATCAATATTGGAAGAAAGTGACATTTTCCTTAGACAAGCTAATGGTGTCTAAGTAAACACTTTAATGTATTTACTTATTCGGTTTATTTAATAGTTTACATTAATACCTCAGTGGTGGTCTGGAAGAACTGCATCAACATTGCTTGTAAGAGTATATTGATATTATCCTGCATTGCGAGATAAGGTACTTTAAATTGGCAAATACCCAGCAATAGTTTTTGTCAACGTCTGTCAAATTTTATAGGAGTTATAGCTGCTTTTCAATTTAACTATCGGTAAAATGATAGTTTCCTATTACTGACTTTTAAGAGAGTCTATGTATTTGATCAGTATTTGGAGAGCGTAACTGTATAATCATAAACTACAGGGCAAGGTCTTTTTTTGCAAACATTGGTTAAAGGCGTTACAGGACTTATGGTCCCTTTTCAAGGCCAGTTTTGTCAAAATTTACTAACATATAGCAGGGGCATCCATGTCCTTATAGATACATGTGCTTTGTCATGTCATTTTCATTATGACCACAGTTAATATGTTTCATTAACTTTGAAATAGAATGTTTATATGTAATTGCTAATGTGCTTATATTATAGTCTTATACTTGTGTTGTACTCTTAATAAGTAAAACTACCATAAGCTGAAGGCTTAATGTGAACCTTTGTAAACAATCACCTTGTGTTCATCATCCATTCATCCGAGCAAATATTTGGAATGTCAGGGCTAAGGATTATAGTGTTAGAATCTAGTGAGAATATGAGTGAATCTTTGTGAACAATCACCTTGTGTTCATCATCCATTCATCAGAGCAAATATTTAGGATGTAAGGGTTAAGGGTTATAGTGTTAGAATCTGGTGAGAATATGAATGAAACTTTGTAAACAATCACCTTGTGTTCATCATCCAATCAACAGAGCAAATATTTGGGATGCAAGGGCTAAGGATTATAGAGTTAGAATCTGGTGAGAATTTGAGTGAAACTTTGTGAACAATCACTTTGTGTTCATCATCCATTCATCAGAGTAAATATTTGGGATGCAAGGGCTAAGGGTTTATAGTGTTAAAATCTGGTGAGAATATGAATGAACCTTTTTGAACAATCACCTTGTGTCCATCATTCATTCATCTGAGCAACTATTTGGGATGTAAGGGTTAAGGGTTATAGTGTTAAAATCTGGTGAGAATATGAATGAACCTTTGTGAACAATCACCTTGTGTTCATCATCCATTCATTAGAATAAATATTTGGGATGCAAGGGCTAAGGGTATTAGTGTTAGAATCTGGTGAGAATATGAATGAACCTTTGTGAACAATCACCTTGTGTCCATCATCCATTCATCAGAGCAAATATTTGGGATGTAAGGGCTAAGGATTATAGTGTTAAAATCTGGTGAGAATATGAATGAAACTTTGTGAACAATCACTTTGTGTTCATCATCCAATCAACAGAGCAAATATTTAGGATGTAAGGGTTAAGGGTTATAATGTTAGAATCTGGTGAGAATGTCAGTGAACCTTTGTGAACAATCACCTTGTTTTCCATTGTCCATTCATTAGAGCAAATATTTGGGATGTAAGGGCTAAGAGTTATAGTGGTAG
This sequence comes from Panopea generosa, assembly GCA_029582155.1. Classification (NCBI taxonomy): domain Eukaryota; kingdom Metazoa; phylum Mollusca; class Bivalvia; order Adapedonta; family Hiatellidae; genus Panopea; species Panopea generosa. The sequence goes on along the minus strand of CM055910.1, from coordinate 38,291,613 downwards.
AATCTGGTGAGAATATGAATGAATCTTTTTGAACACTCAATTTGTGTCCATCATATATTCATCTGAGCAACTATTTTGGATGTTAGGGCTTAGGGTTATAGTGTAAAAATCTGGTGAGAATATGAATGAACCTTTGTGAACAATCACTTTGTGTTCATCATCCAATCAACAGAGCAAATATTTAGGATGTAAGGGTTAAGGGTTATAATGTTAGAATCTGGTGAGAATGTCAGTGAACCTTTGTGAACAATCACCTTGTTTTCCATTGTCCATTCATTAGAGCAAATATTTGGGATGTAAGGGCTAAGAGTTATAGTGGTAGAATCTGGTGAGAATATGAATGAATCTTTTTGAACACTCAATTTGTGTCCATCATATATTCATCTGAGCAACTATTTTGGATGTTAGGGCTTAGGGTTATAGTGTAAAAATCTGGTGAGAATATGAATGAACCTTTGTGAACAATCACTTTGTGTTCATCATCCATTCATTAGAACAATTATTTGGGATTTAATGGCAAAGGATTATAGTGTTAGAATCTGGTGAGAATATGAATGAACCTTTGTGAACAATACATTGTGTCCATCATCAATTTATTAGAACAAATATTTGGATTTAATGGCTTAAGATTATAGTGTAAGATATGAAATGAATGAACCTTTGTGAACAATCACCTTGTGTTCATCATCCAGTCATTAGAACAAATATTTGGGATGTAAGGGCTAAGGGTTATAGTGGCAGAATCTGGTGAGAATGTGAATGAACCGTCCGTCTGTTGACCTTTTTCTTGTAGACGCGATAGTACCTTCATTTTTATGAATCTTAACCAAAATTATACAACCATTATATCACCACAAGATCTCGGATGAGTTCTTGAACCAGCATGATTTGGCCACACATGCCCCGGCCATAAGGCGTATAAGCACATTTAAAGTGAAACTTTAAAAAACAATTTCTCTGAAAGTTCAAGGCCTAGACTATTTTACATGTAGCATTGCATGGTGGTCTCCTAAAAGAGTTGTTGAAGAGGAACTGAAATGTTCATCTGTACATTTGTTGCCAGTAGTGCGAATGAGGCCAACTTGGACCTCTTGTTTTATTTTGCCGCAGTTCTGTCTCTTAATTATAGTTAACCATTCTTTAACCCAATATACATAAGTGATTCTTAATAATCTGTTTCTCTGTGTTCGGTAATATTGTTACTAAAGATTTAATTTGCATGTTTTCTCATTATCATACTTAATTACTTTATTCAAACAAAATTACTTTTTAATGTGTTGACGGATTATAAAACAGGATTAATTCATACAAACATGGGAATAAATCTTTTACTTTATTAATATGACTACTTTTTAAGCAAGTAAAACACCTCAAGCATTTTTCTTTCTTGTCTAGCCAAGCCCGATTGGCTAAGTTGTTAGCGCGTCTGACTATCCATCAAGAGGTTGTGAGTTTGAGTCCCTGTCCACGCACAGTCTCCGTGATGGTTGATATACAACATTACATCTTATTATCATTCTTTTCGCATCACTGATTCAAGTGGGAAAGTTATCAGACACTTGCAGAGATGGGGTTTGCTGGTTAACGTTCAAGGATCCAAGGAAAGAGTGGTAAGGTTAACAGACTGTCTGTTTCCCTCATTGGTATAAAATGATGCTAAACATTCAATCAATCAATCAATCAGTCCTTCTCGTCTATTGTGATGCTTTCCAAACCAAAACACAGAATTATTAAGTGAATTGTTTCTCCCTCTGGTTGGCATTTATAATGGACAACAGGAAAATAGTTTTCATAATGGGTAGTTTGTTCCTGTTGTAAACTTTGAAAGATAATCATGAATGATCACATTTTCCTCTACTTTGATAGAACAACATGGTATAACATTTTATTACTAAGCCTCCTAGTACATCTGTTACTTCGATTCAAATTTGAGAAGCCTCAGACACATTTTTCTATATACCTGCAATATTACAACATAAATAAGCCGGATTTAGTATGTAAATGGTATAAAAGTGGTGAAAGGAATCTTGAATGATTTGAAACTCTAATCAAATTGCAGATCTTGGAATGGCTTGCAAAGCGAACAAAATTCTTCAAATTTATCCTCATCACAAACGCAGCTGATTTCAATGATTTTTATGATTTAGTGACGTAATTAGCCATAACACATTTAAAACCTATTCATTTTATTTCAATAATAACCTGCTCAAGAAATAAAACATGATTACTTGTTGAGATGCCAAATCAAGAGTTCACGGTCATTATGATGCTTCATTTATAGGGACACTTGGCAAGATTGATGAATTCCATTATACTACCATAAAATTGTTTTGTATTAAATTAAATATTCTGCCCCATTTCAACAACTGGTGCAGGTTCAGTATTGTTGTGCATCCCTTTAAATAACATCCCTATCATTTAAAGTGTTTGACCTAATTTGTTTTTCCAATCTGACTGGTTTAATAAAACAGTACATTTATTTTATAACATTAGCTATCACAGTAGATATTCATTTAGTTATATTTTATTAGTTATCACAGTAAACATTCATTTTGCAACATTAGCTAACTCAGTAGACATTCGTTATGTTACATTTTATAAGCTATCACAGTAAACATTCATTTTGCAACATTAGCTAACTCAGAAGACATTCATTTAGTTATATTTTATTAGTTATCACAGTAAACATTCATTTTGCAACATTAGCCAACTTAGTAGACATTCATTTAGTTACATTTTATAAGCTTTCACAGTAAACAATCATTTCACAATATAAGCTAACTCAGTAGACATTCATTAAGTTACATTCTATTAGCTATCACAGTAAACATTCATTTCGCAACATTAGCTAACTCAGTAGACATTCATTTGTTAACATAAGCTAACTCAGTAGAGATTCATTTAGTAACATTTTATTAGCTATCACAGTAAACATTCATTTTGCAACATTAACTAACTCAGTAGACATTCATTTAGTTATATTGTATTAGCTATCAAAGTAAATATTTATTTGTTAACATTAGCTAACTCTGTAGACATTCATTTAGTTATATTGTATTAGCTATCACAGTAAACATTCATTTGTTATCATTAGCTAACTCAGTAGACAGTTACAGTGTATTAGCTATTACAGTAAACATTCATTTGTTATCATTAGCTAACTCAGTAGACATTCATTTAGTTACATTGTATTAGCTATTACAGTAAACATTCATTTGTTATCATTAGCTAACTCAGTAGACATTTGTTTTGGAACATTAAGTAACACAGCAATCATTTGTTTAGTGACATTAGCTTACACAGCAATTATTTGTTTAGTAACATAAGCTTACACAGTAAACATTTGTTTGGTAACATTAAGTAACGCAGCAATTATTTGTTTAATGACATTAGCTAAAGCAATTATTTGTTTAGTAACATAAGCTTACACAGTAAACATTTGTTTGATAACATAAACTTACACAGCAAATATTTATTGAGTAACATAAGCTAACACAGTAAACATTTGTTTGATAACATAAACTTACACAGCAATTATTTGTTTAGTAACATAAGCTTACACAGTAAACATTTGTTTGGTAACATTAAGTTACACAGCAATTATTTGTTTAGTTACATTAGCTAACACAGTAGACATTCGTTTAATGCCATTGACTAAAACAGCAAATATTTGTTAAGTAACATAAGCTAACACAGTAAACATTTGTTTGATAACATAAACTTACACAGCAAATATTTGTTAAGTAACATACGCTTACACAGTAAACATTTGTTTAGTAACATTAACTTACACAGCAATTATTTGTTAAGTAACATTAGCTAGCACAGTTGACATTTGTTTGGTAACATTAGCTAACACAGTTGACATTTGTTTGGTAACATTATTCAACAGCGAATATTTGTTTAGTTACATTAGCTAGCACAGAAGACATTTGTTTGGTAACATTAACCTACACAGCAAATATTTGTTTAGTTACATTAGCTAGCAGAGTAGACATTTGTTTGGTAACATTAACTTACACAGCAATTAATTGTTTAGTAACATTAGCTAACACAGTAGACAGTTGTTGGTATCATTAACTAACACAGCAAATATTTGTTTGGTCACAGCAAATATTTGTTTAGTGACATTAGCTAAAACATTCGCTAATACAAGTAGACATTTGTTCAGGAATATTAACTAACACATCAAATTCCATTTTGATAACATTAGCTAACCCAGCAAATATATGTTTGGGAATTCGATTATGAAATGTTTGCATTCAGAATGATAATTTCCGGCTTTACTTGTACCGATTTACCTGTACCGTGCAATTATCATCAAACTTTCAATGCTTTTTGATTTGTTTATGTTGATTAGTTGTTATTTGTAAGATGATGTTTACTGACACAACAAATTAATGTGAAATGTAGTTTTTAGCTTACTTGATTGTAAGGTCGAAGGTGAATTATTCTAATCATTTTGAGTCATGTGTATGTTAACTTTTACTTTTGTGCACACTAAAATCCGGCAAATTTCATTGGAACTTGACAAAAGTAGATAATAACATCAAGTGTAGCTGTGTTATGACATTGACTTAATTCTATGCAAGGCTTATGTACTTGCACATAATGCTGATAATATTGATGTATTTACCATTCTGCAATTATTGCAGAGTTATCTACTTCAACAGTTTTCAGCTTTTCAAGCAATTGATTTCATACTTTGCATACATGATCAACATTAAGGGCAGATGTGCATGACACAATATTTGTGAGGTTGATTAAATTAATGAATTCATGGGAATAAATCACCTTCAGTGATAAGTTATGTTGAAACTGGCCTAATATGATAATGTTTGTCTGACCTTTTTCTCTTGAATCAGCAAACAGGAGAAAAACTCGTCTTTACATATGCGTGTTTTACCAGAATATCATCCAGCTTGTGCATTGCATAACTTATAATGTAACCATGATATCTAAAGCAAGATCTTGAACTGGAAAAATTGTAATATTTATTTCTGAGTTATGGTCCATGCATTATCAAAGTACTCCTTTATATGCCATCATTTCTTAATTTCTTATGTCACAAGTGCGCAGTTCAAGGATTGATGTGAAGGACTGAACGTGACCTCCTCTTATTGAACTAATTGATGCATTCCTCTCTCTCTGTCGGTAATCCATAATATAGCCCCCAGGTGTTGCATGTTGATGACGTGATGTAGGCTACTGACTCTCCAGAAACAAAAGCCACATTTGATCTCATCATTAAGATATGAGTGCAGATCAATAAGTCAGTGGATGGTTACAAACTCTGTTTCAGGGTCACCTGGGAACAGAGACATAGCATGCTGCTAATTACATGAAAAGGTAATACAAATCAGCCACCAGTAACAAAACGCGCAATTACCTCTTTACTGTTCATGTTGAATTACAACATTTTGAAACAATGTGGATCCAGATCAGGCGGCTGGTGAGAAATTCAGACTAACTCTTAGTTTGGTCTACATTGTTTGGTTCTCGTTCAGTAAGTCATAATAACTGCTTTTATATGTAAAAGAGTCAGGCCAGGTTCATTCAGTCCGTAGTGCGTCTGACCGTCAATCTAGAAGTCACGAGTTTGAATTTCTGATCATCCAAAGTGTCAGTGATGATTTATATAGGGCAAATCATTCGTCTCTCACCACGGTTTCAAAATGATGGAAAATATATCAGTTACTTGAGAAGATAGGTTTGCTATAGTACTGATTAACCTTCCAAGATCCCAGAAAAGAATGGCTAGTTTAACTGATCTTCTATTAGCCCTCGATTGCATAAAACTGATGCTCAATATCCAAACAAAGCAACTATACGTGAATAATAAGAAAATGGTAAAAATTGTTATCGGCATTCTGACTCTTTCCAAAATGAAAAAATGTTTACTACGTGTTAACCTCTGTAACAAATCAAATTGAAATCATGTGGCTCATTTAATACATCACAAAATATGTTGCCATTTTAAATGGTCAAATCTATTTTAATCTCACCTAGGTGCACAGCCCAAGTTAGGAAATCACTTTTCAGTATATTATTTTAGCATGTTGACAGTATGGGGTCAGTGAGTCTATACAGGCATGGTATATTGAAAATTCCTGATCATTATTTATATTCCCTTCAATTCAAATTTAAATTCTCTGACAAATTGGGGAGAATGTAATGAAACTGTGTTGTTATTCTCCTTAATGTTTATTTCATTATAAACTTGCCAAGAAACATTAGATTTAAATCAATATTCATATCAAAATCGCTTTATTGGCCATTTGTATGTTTTTGTGTTTTAAAAGATTAATATTTTTTATGCCGTTTGTGATCAAACAACATGCCTTCATTCCATCTTCTCACAGGAAACAATTATGTTTGCTTCTGTTGTAATTTTTATTGATGTTCATTGCGAAAACAAATAAACAGTACTTCTATTTTGTAATTGTATTTTGTCTTTCAATTATCTTTGTTTACTATAATTAATGTTATCAGGTATAGGAATTCAACAACGAAAAAACAACTACAATCAAACCTGTATAAGCTGTCACCGCCATTAAACAGCCACTTGTCTTAAGCAGCCCCATTTGTTATTTCCCACTTATATGCTTTCATAGCAAATTGACTTTCATTAAACAACAACCTGTCTTAAAAAGCCACCTTTGCTCCTTCACTTGACAGACTGCTTAAGACAGATTTGACTGTATCTATAGGTTGATTCACACATCATTTGTAGAAGGGGATTATAGAATTTGTCTTTGACAAAATATGAGGTCAAAATTAAAAGTGATTTATTTTTGTGCGAAGATAAAATTGCAATTTTTATCAATCTTTATAATTATCATTGTTTTAGTGCTATTGTCTTAACTTACTGGGTAGAACAAGTAACTGAGTATTTATTTTTTGAGAGGCCTTGGTTCGAAATGGGATCCAACCTGTAACCTCTGGCATGAGTGGCTACACTTTATCAATAATTTGTAAATTGAAATACTTTTTCCTAGTTCTTATTTATTTTAATTATTTTCATTTAGCATATTTCTTGAGAGAGAAAATATGCCACTACTAAGATTCCGTCACACATCCTCAATTGAAGTTCAAAATCATCAATTGCATTAATGATACAACTGGATACGGAAATTTCTAAAATACAAGTAAATAATCTTAAAATGTCATTTGCAATTGTTCAAACAATATAAAAAAGTGTATAGTAAAATCTGTAGTTCAACAGATGATCTGTAAATAATTGAATGTTTTGGTATTTTTCTAGAACTGATTATTTGTGTTTATAACAACTCAGATCCCATTTTGCAGGTTTAACAAAATGTGTCAAGATTTCATAATGATCCAGGCACAAGTTTTGTTATACTATTACATCATAACAGATTGTCTGTGGCTTTGTGGTTTGAGGCACTTCCATCGTCTAGTGAATGCTTACCTCTCACTGCTGAGGTATTGAGTTCAAGCCTTGCTCTGTCCAAAAACTTTATGTGGAATAATTTGGCAGTTACTTGCAGAAGGATGGTGGTTCTACTCAGATTTGTTCTGAGTTATTCCTCTATTAAATTAACTTTTATATAACTATTTGTGTGTTAAAAATAGCATTAAACCCCATAAAATAAATTAATGAAAGATACTTTCTCATTCCTTGTACATTGATACCTTATATAATATTTGTGGCACCATTTTATTGTTTCCTGTGTTTGTGGTTATAAATGCCACTAAATAATCTATATTTGATGCTCTTGTTACCTTAAATGTAACTAATAACATACTAAATGACACTTTTTTGCTAGTGACACCATGTCTGTCTTCCTATGTTGACCACCTTCAATGTCTCTGACAATATGTTTGACACTTTGTGTTTATGACTTTAGTGTAAGTGATACATTCTCTGTATTCCTGTGTTGATGACCTTTAATGTCTCTGACAATATGTTTGACACTAAGTGTTAGTAATACCATGTCTGTCTTCCTATGTTACTGATATTTAATGTCTCTGACAACATACTTAACACTTTGTGTTTGAGACTTTAGTGTCTGTCTGTCTTCCTATGATGATGACATTCAATATCTCTGACAAAATACTTGACACCTTGTGACTTTAGTGTTCCTCCTGTCTGTCTTCCTTCCTGTGTTGATGACCTTTAATGTCTCTGACAATATACTAAACACTTGAGACTTTAGTGTTAGCATCACCATGTCTGCCTTTCTGTGTTGGTGACCTTTTAATGTCTCTGACAACATACTTGACACTTTGAGACTTTAGTGTTAGTGACACCTACTCTGTCTTCCTGTGTTGATGACTTTTAATGTCTCTGACAATATACTAAACACTTGAGACTTTAGAGTTAGCATCACCATGTCTGTCTATCTGTGTTGGTGACCTTTTAATGTCTCTGACAACATACTTGACACTTTGAGACTTTATTGTTAGCGACACCCTGTTTGTAACTGTGTTTGAGCTACTACATATGTTACACTCTTGACCGATTGAAAGTTGTTTGTTTGATAGTTGCAGAAAATTAACTCCATGTGTGAGTGCATCCATTACAGCATGATTTACCTTTTACTATACATTTCAGGGCAGAGATAGTGTTGGGAAAGGTTTTACAGAAGAAGTCATGGAGGTAAGAAAATGACTTTCCTGTTGTTTACTTAGGACATTGTAAATTAATTGCTAGATTATCATCCAATTTTTTTTAAAAAACAGGAGAGGGTGGGGGGGGGGATTTTATTTTTGGATTTTATTTTTTATTTTTATACCCCCGACAAACGAAGTTTTGAGGGGGTATACTGGAGTCACCCTGAGTTCGGTCTGTCGGTCTGTCAGTCTGTTGGTCTGTCGGTCTGTCGGACGGTCTGTCCGCAATTTTCCTTGTCTGGAGCATAACTTGAAAAGTACTGGATGGAATTTCATCAAACGTCATACAATGGTAGAATATAATGAGAGGAAGTGCAGTGTACAAGAAACATAACTCTATTCTTGCTAATTACAGAGTTATTGCCCTTTGATATTTTTTCTTGTCCAGAGCATAACTTGAAAAGTACCGGATGGAATTTCATCAAGCTTCATACAATGGTAAAATATAATGAGAGGAAGTGCAGTGTACAGGAAACATAACTCTATTCTTGCTAATTACAGAGTTATTGCCCTTTGATATATTTCCCTTTGATATTTTTTCTTGTCCGGAGCATAACTTGAAAAGTACCAGATGGAATTTCATCAAGCTTCATACAATGGTACAATATAATGAGAGGAAGTGCAGTGTACAGGAAACATAACTCTATTCTTGCTAATTACAGAGTTATTGCCCTTTGATATATTTCCCTTGTCCGGAGCATTACTTTTAAAGTACTGGATGGAATTTCACCAAACTTCATACAATGGTAGAATATAATGACAGGAAGTGCAGTGTACAAGAAACATAACTCTATTCTTGCTTATTACAGAGTTATTGCCCTTTGATATATTTCCCTTGTCCGGAGCATTACTTTTAAAGTACTGGATGGAATTTCATCAAACTTCATACAATGGTAGAATATAATGAAAGGAAGTGCAGTGTACAAGAAACATAACTCTATTTTTGCTAATTACAGAGTTATTGCCCTTTGATATATTTCCCTTGTCCGGAGCATTACTTTTAAAGTACTGGATGGAATTTCATCAAACTTCATACAATGGTATAATATAATGACAGGAAGTGCAGTGTACAGGAAACATAACTCTATTCATGCTAATTACAGAGTTATTGCCCTTTGATATATTTCCCTTGTCCGGAGCATTACTTTTAAAGTACTGGATGGAATTTTAACAAACTGCATACAATGGTAGATTATAATGAGAGGAAGTGCAGTGTACAAGAAACATAACTCTATTCTTGCTAATTACAGAGTTATTGCTCTTTGATATATTTCCCTTGTCTGGTGCAGTACTTTTAAAGTACTTTTAAAGCCATCAGTGATAACAGTTTAATAAAGTTCATGAAAGAACCAAGTTGATGAATACATGGAGTTCGAGCAAAGCAGGTTCGATATTGTATTCCTTGTGCTCTTGTTTGTTTCTTATCCATAAAATTGTTGTCCCTCAACATAACTTGAAAAAGTATAACATTTATTGATTGCCATGAAAGCTTGTACACTGCACAATAATTAAAAAGACCGTTTTTAATTTTAACAAAACCATAAAAAAATTAACAATACAAACAACTCAATCCATAACATTCTCTTTTATTAAGAATTTCTTTTGTCTGGAGCATTACTTTAAAACAATTGGATATAATTTAATAAAACTTCATACAATGGTTAACCATTTTCTGTCATGGCGGCGTTCGGGGGTATTCATCACTACAGTGATAGGTCTAGTTTATTTTCATTTTTAAATTTTTGATGTTTTTTTAATTTATTTATTTATTTATTTTTATGAAACTAAAAAGGGTCGGGGCAGGTATGATAATCTAGCAATTAATTTATTATGACCTTATATTGAGTTAAAAACTATTGAACAACCAAAAATAACTATCAATCTCCATGTTGATTGATATACAATATGCCATTTCATTGTCATTTTTATCTCATCACTGATTCAGATGGGATAGTTGTCAGTTACTTGCGGAGATGGATGTGCTAGAGTACTGGAACTTATTAACCTTTCAGGATCCCGGAAAAGAGTGGTTAGGTTAACTAATCATCTATTAGCAAGTAGACAGACTTCATTAGAGAACTACAGTCATGTTGTATGGGAAAAGTAGCTCAAAGTCACTAGAGTTCAAAATTCAAATTAATACTTCACTGTGGTGGCTGTTTGTATGAAATTGTATGCTAATTGCTCATATATCAAAAACTTGGCATGTTAATGAAATTAGAAATACTACAGCTGCTATAATTCCCATGTATTGTAATCTTGGAAGCATAATATCCTTGCAAACTTATTTAAAGATTGTGAAATTCATTATATTTTGACAAAATTTTAATCAAACCAAAAAGGAAAATTGAAGTTTAATTTTAAACACACTTTGACAAAGGTTTTATGATGCAAACAGTTCAAGTTTTACATTTACAAGAACGTTTCCATAATTTTGCGAATGTAAGATTATTACTCGACCGTGTAGTTTTTACATGACTACATGTATATCAAATATTCTGATGTACACCAGCCATTTCATTTAAAATCTATCCTTTACAACAACTTTGATATTTATAGTAGCATGTCTACTTTGACTGAACGGTGTTAGGTACCATCTAACATCACTGAACTTTGATGGCCTAGGTCGTGAGCTAAGTCAAGCTCATTTTAAAAAAAAAATTGTGAGGGAAAATGTCTCTTTTGATTGTAGACAGATTGTGCCTCTACTCAGATTTATGTATATCAATATGGGGTCCTCTTCCACCAATACAAATGGTTGTCATATAGAAACTATAATGTGTTGGAAATGGTGTCTTCCCCCCCCCCCCCCCCCCCCGATACATGTAATTACAAAAAGTAGGGCTTCACTCTTGACATTTGTCATAACATTACTGATCTTATTGTTAAACAAAGAAGTCTCCAGAGTGGTCACATCTGTCAGAGAAATCATTGAGTTTACATAAATAGATATTCTTAAAATAGCCAGAACGATATATGAGTGAATGCAAGCAAAGAAGTTACTTGAGGGTGGGGAAAGATTTACGTTCCAGCTGTTGTAAAAGATGAGGTGTCAGGACTAATCTGCTCTTGTTAACAAAAAATCTTCCAAAATGCTTACTTTTTCAGCGGGAGTTCTGCCAAAGTCTCAAAATGATCTACTATAACTGTTCCATCCATCCATTTTCTATCCATTAAAGCTGGACCCAGTTAGCTCAGTCGGTAGCACATCTGAATATTTATCCAGGGATCGTGAGTTTGATTCCCCATCTGACTGCAGTCTTCATGATAATTGATATACAACATTGCATTTCATAATTATTTGTCTCTCACGGTAAAATCTATGGGAGTCAAGTACAGAAATTTAGCCAGTAAAATCTTGGGAGTCTAGTACAGAAATTTAACCAGTAAAACCTTGAGAGTCTAGTACAGAAATTTAACCAGTATATCTTGAGAGTCTAGTACAGAAATTTAGCCAGTAAAATCTTGGGAGTCTAGTACAGAAATTTAACCAGTATATCTTGGGAGTCTAGTACAGAAATTTAGCCAGTAAAATCTTGGGAGTCTAGTACAGAAATTTAACCAGTATATCTTGAGAGTCTAGTACAGAAATTTAACCAGTATATCTTGAGAGTCTAGTACAGAAATTTAGCCAGTAAAATCTTGAGAGTCTAGTACAGAAATTTAACCAGTATATCTTGGGAGTCTAGTACAGAAATTTAACCAGTATACCTTGGGAGTCTAGTACAGAAATTTAACCAGTAAAACTTTGGGAGTCTAGTACAGAAATTCAGTAAGTAAAATCTGGGGAATCTATTATAAAAAAATTTGCAAGTAAAATTGGAGGAATCTATTACAGAAATTTAGCCAGTAAACTCTGGGGAATCTTTTACAGAAATTCAGAAAGTTTAATCTAGGGAGTGAAGTACAGAAATTCAGCAAGTCTAACCTATGGTTGTGGTTGAACACTTATTATCAATGATCACTTATCGGTATGGCATTTATCAATAGTTGCACCAGCAGAACCTATTTATGGGCGACAGACGAGAGAGAGGCTTCCAATGTTACATAATTCTTGCAGCCATCTATTGATTTTAATTATTGTGGTGGTTTGATTACAGTTAATGCATTATGTCAATATATATATATATCTGGGAAAGCTAAATCTAGTGTGCTTTTAAAATTCCTCTTATTTAAATTAGTTAAATTTAAATGACTTCCCATCATGCTGTGACATGAGACTCGTACATTTTAACATGTATATATCTGCCATTCCAGACGTTCAAGTTACATCGTATCATCGAAGATATTCTGGGGCGGAAAGTAAGTTTGTTATGAGAATTTTTGTGGTTAAATGTTAAGTTTATACTTATATTTATTTTATTTGAGTGTATGAACTTTGAAGCACCCTAGTTATGCATCTTAAGTAAAGGTCAACTCAGTTTGATAGTTTTCCGCTTTTAGTTTAAGTGAGTTCATCTGCAGTCCTCCGACAAAAAAATGGCAGTCATTTATGCAGAATGTTAAACTTGTAGTTTGGTATCTACAGTAATGTTATACCATAAACTTTTACGTCTCACTACATAGTTGCAACCGGGCCCGATTAGCTCAGTCGGTTACACGTCTGACTATCAATCCAGGGGTCGTGAGTTCTAATCCCAGCCCGGCAACAGTCTCTGTGATGATTGATATACAACATTGTGTCTCATTATCATTCATCTCTCACCACTGATTCAAGTGGGAAAGTTATCAGTTACTTGCAGAGATGGGGTGTGCTGGAGTACTGGTTAATCCCAGGAAACAGTTGTTAGGTTAACTGATCGTCTGTTAGCCCTCGATGGCATAAAAATGACGCTAAATATTCAATCAGTCAATCAATTCAGTACACAGTTGCGCCCCTTTCCTTAGTGATGGTAACACAATTTTTGCACAAAATAAAAATCCCTATGTAGTTTGGTCAAAATATTTGCAAAATGGTTCATAGAGCCTGTGATTTCTTGCTGCAGATGAGTAAAAACCCTGGCATAGCATATACTGCAATAAGACATCACTGGTGTTAAAAAAGTGACTTTTATTGGATTTAAACAGAATGATGGATGTATTTATGAGCATTTGATAACTTGTTTATTAAAAAAAATAGGGGTGTCACTGCACTGTCAAACAAGTTGGACAACCAACCAGTAATTGTGTTATTACATTCCTGCTCAGGAAAAATACGGATTTTTGATACTGTAGAAATTCAAGACATTTTTTATATAGAACATAGAGCAAAATTCAACTGTGAAGTGAAACCTAAGCAATACCAACCAGACTTCCTCCGGTTGACCTTGGGGTCAGTATGATCATGTGACTGGTACTATACCATGGTCAATGTTACACTGATACTTCAGTGCATGAGAGTCCACCAACATTTTTATGCTGCACCACTCAAAAAAATGGTGATATGGCATTAAGTGTTACGCCTGCTGTTCGTTCGTCCGTCCGTCCGTCCGGGCAGACAAATGGGTATTTAAGTGTCTAGGATTTAGGGTTAGTAATTTTTGTGGACAGTTGAAAAGCTGTTGAAAAAACATTACGTGGCTGTTCTAGACACTTAAAAAACAGCTCTTAGGTGACTTTTTTTCTCTTACGTGGCTAAAATTTAGCCACATAAGTAATACAATTGACGCAAAGAAGCCACTTAAATACCCATTTGTGAGAACGTCCGTCCGTCCATCCATCCAACTGTCCAGCCATCAAATTGGTTTCCATTAAATAACTTTGGCAAGGGTCTGTATATTTAGTAATATTTGGTTAGTAAGCTGTGTAGTTATAAAACATAGGCCAAGTTATATATTGTCAATGTCAGTCACATTTTACAAGAGTTATGGACACATTTCTGGTTTCAAGAAAGCAAGACATATTTATTGCTTGTCTAAAGATAAAGCATGTCTCTCTGCCAAATTGATCAAAACAGTTTGTCTGCAAACACCTGCAAACATCTAACAGCGTACACACCTGATTGTGATAAAGTTGTTATCAATGAAAAGAAAACCAACCTGTTGTCTAGTTTTCAGCCAAATTTTCTTTTATTCAGATAATTCTGTCATTCATCCATGCAAATTTAATAATCATCAATTTTTTTTTTTTTTGCATAACTATGTGAATATTTTCCTGTAGCTTAATGTTTGTGAAATCAAAACATCAGACTTCGCATACAGAAATGTTTGTAAGAGTTATCTTTCAATTAAAATTATGTCTCTATTATGTTTATTTTTTATTTGCCAATGTTCGAGTTACGCTTGGTCCAAAAACTCTATATGAGAGTTGGCCAGTTGGTGGTTCAGCTCAAATTCATGCTGAGGTTTTCCTCCCAATAAAACTGAATGTGCCATATATAAGGTGAAATGTGGTGAAAATGGCATTAAACCCCATTAAAAAACTCAACAGCGTAAATGGTAGTCCTTGTGGAGCCAAAAGAAGTGTTGAAACAAGCACTGACTGATGGTTTAAACAATTCTTAGAGGTAGATAATGCAAGTTAATATTTCCAGAAAAATATTTAAATTTCACAAAAGTTTGCAAGCATACCATGTTACAAAATCAACTACTAATGCAGTTTTTGTCCTGATTTTTTAGAGCTGAAACAGAGAAAGGCCTGTCTAGAAAACATATCATAGAAGGTGAGTGAAATTAAACATAACTGTGTCTTCATGAGGTGTATTACTATTCTTTGCGTAAGTCATAAATTGCTGTGTGCTATTCTGATGTCAGTTCATATAGTGTGAAACATGCTGTGTCTAGCCATTAACAAAAAGTGAACATATGAGCATGTTATAACAGGGAACAAAAAAGTGATCATCTGAGCCTGTCAAAGCAGTAAACAAAAAGTGAACATATGAGCGTGTCAAATAGTAAACAAAAAGTGAACATATGAGCCTGTCATAACAGGAAACAAGAAAGTGATCATATGAGCCTGTCAAAGCAGTAAACAAAAAGTGAACATCTGAGCCTGTCATAACAGGAAACTAAAAAAGTGATCATCTTAATCTGCCATAAAAGGAAACAAAAAATTGATCATCTGAGCCTTTTGTAACAGGAAACAAAAAAGTTATCATGTGAGCCTGTCATAACAGTAAACAAAAAGTGATCATCTGAGCCTGTCATAACAGGAAACAAAAAAGTGATCATCTGAGCCTGTCATAACAGTAAATAAAAAGTGATCATCTGAGCCTGTCATAACAGGAAACAAAAAAGTGATCATCTGAGCCTTTAATAACAGGAAACAAAAAAGTGATCATCTGAGCCTGTCATAACAGTAAATAAAAAGTGATCATTTGAGCCTGTCATAACAGTAAATAAAAAGTGATCATTTGAGTCTGTCATAACAGGAAAAAAAGTGATCATCTGAGCCTATCATAGTAGGAAACAAAGAAATGATAATCTGAGCCTGTCATAACAGGAAGCAAAAAAAGATGATTATCTGAGCCTGTCATAACAGGAAGCAAAAAAAGTAATTATCTGAGTCTGTCATAACAGGAAACAAAAAAGTGATCAACTGAGCATGTCATAAACAAAAAGTGATCATCTGAACCTGTCATAACAGGAAACAAAAAGTGATCATCTGAGTCTGTCAAAGCAGTAAACAAAAAGTGAACATATGAGCATGTCAAAGCAGTAAACAAAAATTGAACATAAATGAGCCTGTCATGACAGGAAACAAGAAAGTGATCATCTGAGCCTGTCAAAGCAGTAAACAAAAAAGTGATCATCTGAATATTTTATAACAGGAAACAAAAAAATGATCATCTGAGCCAGTCGTAACAGGAAACAAAAAAGTGATCATCTGAGCCTGTCATAACAGGAAACAAAAAAGTGATCATCTGAGCCTGTCGAAGCAGTTAACAAAAAATGAACATATCAGCATGTCAAAGCAGTAAATAAAAAGTGAACATATGAGCCTGTCACAACAGTAAATAAAAAGTGATCATATGAGTCTGTCATAACAGGAAACAAAAAAGTGATCATCTGAGGATAGGGAGAACAAACAAACACTATTTTATTTTAATGTACGCTAAACTGCAAGATACTGATGATTAAAATTTGTATTACATACAGTAGAACATTGTTGCCGGAACACCACACATAGCTCGAACCACTTATCTGGTCCACCGGCCGAATTCCTACTTCGATGTATATACATGTATGGTATGTTGTTGAACTATACTTGGTTTGAACAACCCTTAACTCGAACTATTTTGTCCAGTCCTGTCTGGTTTGAGTTTTCAAAGTACAGTTACTGTATACTGGTATATATAATATTTTTAATTACCAGGGTTAAAGGGCTCATTAGAGAGGCTACAACTAGAGTATGTGGACATTGTGTTTGCAAACAAGCCTGACCCTCACACACCAATGGAAGGTATGTTGTAATTATATGTAGCAATTGTATGTAGTGATTATATGGCAATTGTATGTAGTAATTATATGTGGTAATTGTATGTGGTAAATATATGTGGCAATTGTATGTGGTAATTATATGTGGTAATTGTGGTGATTGTATGTGGTAATTATATGTGGCAATTGTATGTAGTAATTATATGTGATAATTGTGTGTGGTAATTGTGGTAATTATATGTGGTAATCATATGTGGCAATTGTATGAAGTAATTATATGTGATAATTGCATGTAGTAATTATATGTGTGAATTGAATGTAGTAATTATATGTGGTAATTGTATATAGTAATTACATGTTGCAATTGTATGTAGTAATTATATGTGGCAATTGTATTAAGTAATTGTATGTAGTCATTATATGTGGCAATTGTATGTAGTAATTGTATGTAATAATTGTATGTAGTAATTATATGTGGTAATTGTATGTGGTAATTATATGTGGTAATTGTATGTAGTAATTCTATGTGGTAAGTGTATGTGGTAATTGTATTTAGTAATTCTATGTGGTAAGTGTATGTGGTAATTGTATGTAGTAATTCTATGTGGTAAGTGTATGTGGTAATTGTATGTAGTAATTATATGTGGCAATTGTATGTAGTAATTGTTTGTGATGATTAATTGTGTATCATTGTGGTGTGTGATAAACCAATATGTGATAAATGTAAATAAAAATGTATGTGGTGATTATATTTGATGAGTGTATATTTCAATTAAGTTTGGTCACTCGAATTGACTGCTGGGTGGCTGGCTGACCATCAGAGGTGAAGGGTTAGATCATTCCATCCATGACCTCTGAAAAAGAAAACCACTCAGTACTGTTTCTACCCAGGCAACACAAATGTTCTGAGTTACAGTAATCAAGCTAAATAAATTGTATAAAAAAACAAACTATTTAAGCCTGTTTGTACTGGCCAAATTGGAATGAAATTAGATATTCAAGAATATTACAGTGATTGTTTCATTTTCTCAATCTCCCAATTTAAATGTTGTTTGGCCCTTTTAATATAGAAACTCAAATTGCATTTTTACTTTATTTTCCACTGGTTTTCTTGTGTTGTCAAAATCATATCTGCTCCATTTCCCCATGATATATTTTTTCACCTGAATTTACTGAAATTAGATAAACTAAGGTCATCTGTGGCCTTTTAGGCTAGTATCCCATCTTTTCAACTTAATATAAAGATACAATGCAATGCAGAAAAAAGATTTAAAAATTCCCCTCCCTTCAGAGGGCCCTGGCCCAATTCCCCCAAAGTGAAGGAAGGGCCCTGCCGTTAGAGTATTCTGAGATCCTTATTGATTTTTAACAGTCAGTTTTCAATGTAACAATTAGTTTTGAATTTTTTTTTTCTAACATTGAAGTGATCAATTTTATTACTTTAGAGAATTGGAAAAGATTTGAGAATGGATAGAATGTAATCACATCCAGAAAATAATCAGTCACAACTTAAAAAAATATTGTTATAGTTTGTTTTTATTACAGAAACAGTTCGAGCATTTACCTTTGTGATCAACCAGGGCTGGGCCATGTACTGGGGGACATCTAGATGGAGTCCTACAGAAATAATGGTAAAGCTGTTTGTGTCATAAAGAGTGAAAACATTCAACATAGCTGTCCTAGTCATCAACCCTACTACAATAACTAAGTTAGATAACTTTTGCATGAATATAATTCAAATTATTGCCCTTGTTTGACTTAAAATTCTGGTTAAAGTTTTGCACCACCAACCACTCAATGTATTTGGTTGAAACTTTACACAAGCCTTCCCCGTCATCAACCCTACTAGAGTAACTAAGTAAGCTAACTCTTGAGTTAATATAATGCAAATTATTGCCCTTGTTTGACTTAGAAAATCTGGTAAAAGTATTGCGTGCAATTACCATCAAGTCCATATCTCAGTAACAAATGCATGTATTGACTTGAAACTTTACACGAGCCTTCCCAGTCATCAACCCTACTACAGTAATTAAGTACGATAACTTTTGCATGAATATAATACAAATTATTGCCCTTGTTTAACTTAGAAATTCTGGTTAAAGTTTTGCATGCAAGTTCCATCAAGTCCATATCTCACCAACCACTCAATGTATTTAATTGAAACTTTACACAAGTCTTCCCAGTCATCAACCCTACTACAATAATTAAGTTAGGTAACTCTTGCATGAAAATTATGCAAATAATTGCCCTTGTTTGACTTAGAAAATCTGGTTAAAGTTTTGCGTGCAAGTACCATCAAGTCCATATCTCAGTAACCATTGCATATATTGACTTGAAACAAAAAGCCTTCCCAATCACCAGCCCTACTACAATAACTAAGTTACATAGCTCTTGCATGAATATAATGCAAATTATTGCCCTTGTTTAACTTAGAAATTCTGGTTAAGTTTTGCATGCAAGTACCATCAAGTCCATATCTCACCAACCACTCAATGTATTTGATTGAAACTTTACACAAGCCTTCCCAGTCATCAATTCTACTACAATAACTAAGTAATACTCTTGCATGAATGTAATGCAAATTATTGCCCTTCTTTGACTTAGAATTTTGGTTGAAGTTTTGCATGCAAGTACTTTCAAGTCCATATTACACCAACCGCTCATGTATTTGATTGAAACTTTACATATGGCTTTTTAGTCATGAAATCAACTAAATAAATCAAGTCAGATAACTCTTGCCAGATTTTTTGCAAATTAGGGCTTTTGTTTTACCTTGAAATTTTATAACTTAGCAGTCACTGCATGTATTTGATTGAAATTCATACAAGATATTGCATTTATGAGAGCTACTCAATTTTGTCAATTTTGTAAGTTAGATAACTCTTATTTGCTTGGATTTGTCATCAGTTTCAGTCATATTTGTACTTCTGTGACTGATATTTGAATAGTTGAGCGCGCTGTCCGAGTTATATTTTGCACATGGTCACATGGTGAAAAAGACCTGATCTGATTGGATATCAACTTTGTCGTTTTACACACAGGTGCAGTATAAATACCCAGACATTTTAATGCAAAGTAACAAAACTCTCTAAATGGTAAATTCCGCACTTTGAATTGAGAACAACAAAATTCTTTTCACAGGTAGATTTGGTCCTGGTTCAGACAATAATATTCAGATTTTTGGCTAATTTTCCACATGTAGGAGTGGGGAGTTGGGATGTGGACTGGGGATCTCGGAGTATGTTCAGGATTAGCCAGATATACAATATGATTGTCTCTGAAGTAGGTATCATTTGTAAGTATTTTGGAAATCAAAGGGGGGAATGGAACATCTGATGATTTTTTATCTTCACTAATCATCAACCCTTTGAATTTATTTTCAGGAGGCATATTCTGTAGCGAGACAGTTTAACCTGATACCCCCTGTAGCTGAACAAACAGAATATCACCTGTTCCAGCGGGAAAAGGTCGAGCTACAGATGCCAGAGTTGTATCATAAGATAGGTGAGTTGTTACATTATACATTATGTGAGTTGTTAAAATTGTACTGTAGAAAAAAGGTGAATTGAGACAATTGTATGATCAAAAGGTGAATTGAGACAATTGTATCATCAACATGGTGAATTGAGACAGTTTTATCATCAAAAAGGTGAATTGAGACAATTGTATTATCAAAAAGGTGAATTGAGACAGTTATATCATAAAAAAGGTGAATTGAGGCAATTGTATTATAAAAAAGGTGAATTGAGACAGTTGTATCATCAAAAAGGTGAATTGAGACAGTTGTATCATAAAAAAGGTGAATTGAGACAATTGTATTATAAAAAAGGTGAGACAATTGTATCATCAAAAAGGTGAATTGAGACAGTTGTATCATCAAAAAGGTGAATTGAGACAGTTGTATCATAAAAAAGGTGAATTGAGACAGTTGTATCATCAAAAAGGTGAATTGAGACAGTTGTATCATCAAAAAGGTGAATTGAGACAGTTGTATCATAAAAAAGGTGAATTGAGATAATTGTATCATCAAAAAGGTGAATTGAGACAATTGTATTATAAAAAAGGTGAGACAATTGTATCATCAAAAAGGTGAATTGAGACAGTTGTATCATTAAAAAGGTGAATTGAGACAGTTGTTCATAAAAAAGTGAATTGAGACAATTGTATCATCAAAAAGGTGAATTGAGACAGTTGTATCATCAAAAAGGTGAATTGAGACAGTTGTATCATCAAAAAGGTGAATTGAGACAGTTGTATCATCAAAAAGGTGAATCGAGACAGTTGTATCATCAAAAAGGTGAATCGAGACAGTTGTATCATAAAAAAAGTGAATCGAGACAGTTGTATCTTCAAAAAAGGTGAATTGAGACAGTTGTATCATCAAAAAGGTGAATTGAGACAGTTGTATCATAAAAAAAAAGTGAATTGAGACAGTTGTATCATCAAAAAGGTGAATTGAGACAGTTGTATCATAAAAAAGGTGAATTGAGACAGTTGTATCATAAAAAAAGTTGAATTGAGACAGTTGTATCATCAAAAAGGTGAATTAAGACAGTTGTATCATTAAAAAGGTGAATTGAGACAGTTGTATCATCAAAAATGTGAATTGAGACAGTTGTATCATCAAAAAGATGAATTGAGACAGTTGTAGCATCAAAAAGGTGAATTGAGACAGTTGAATCATCAAAAAGGTGAATTGAGACAATTGTATTATAGAAAATGTGAATTGAGACAGTTGTATCATAAAAAAAGGTGAGTTGTTGGATTTTTATCTTAAAAAGTGAGGTATTAGATTTGTATCATTAAAAAGGTGAGTTAATAGATTTTTATCATAATGATAAAAAAGGTGAGTTGTTTTATTTGTATCATCAAAAGGTGAGTTGTTAGATTTTTATCATTAAAAAGGTGAATTGTTAGATTTGTATCATCAAAAGGTGAATTGTTAAAGTTGTATCCTGTACCATATTTGATATTTTTTAAAATGTGAATGTTTGTTCCTATGCCATAATTATAATATATATTATTGTCAATATTAACCTCTTACAGGTATAGGTACTGTGATCTGGTCACCTCTGGCCAGCGGTATACTGACCGGCAAGTATGATGACGGTGTACCTATATATTCCAGGGCAGCACTCAAGGTTAGTTTATTAGTTTAAACAATCTATTTTACATATATTGCAAAAAATGTCCTTACATATTAGACACCTCATACTCAGAATCTTTAAACTTATCTATTTTACATAGATTGTGAAACAAGTCCTAACAACTTAGACAAATCACACTTGAAGTATTTCTTTGTAGAGTTAAGCATATACAGAAAAAGTGTCTAGCTTAAGGATACCACACATAGCCGTGATGCAGAATCAAACCCATGACCTTCAGATCCTGTTCTTTCAGTATATCACTTGCTCCATAATTAGTGATCATACACTCAGCCATTTGTCTTATCCTTTCAACCAGTGGTTATTTTGTAATAAGTTATTTTAGTTTGATTGCGAAGTAAGCTCTGAACTTGTATAAACCACTTTCATGTCCACTTCCTGGGTAGAACCAGTACTGTGCATTGTTTTTTAAAGGCCAACAGGTTGAGCTGGGGATCAATCCAGCAACATCGAGCACGAGCAGCCAACATTCTTTCCTCTACACTACTGCCCTACTTCAGTGGTTCAAATATCTTAACATTTGTTTCGACTTGTCTGATTTAATGTTGAGTTACTGAATTTCTTTGGTCAAAAGGCATCTTTTAAAAATGAATTTTCAATGTTATTATTATTGCTTTGCACATTTATATAGCCCCTGTAATAAGACTTTGATTTTTATATAGAAATACTATAGGAAAACAGGGAATTTTGTTTTTCTGACCTATTTCAGGTATTGTTTTAATCGTCTTGAGGTCTGGCACATTGTTTGGTATAGCTGAATCCAGTCTGTAAATGAACTTTTAACATTATTTTCATATTGCAAGATACAGTTGGTTTAATGGTATGTGATCTTGTTATGGCATCTTGGACCACTCAACAACAGAGGGCCCCAGCCTGTAAATGAACTTTTAACATTATTTTCATATTGCAGGGATAAAGTTGGTTGAAAGGTACGTGATCATGGAATGGCACCTTAGACCACTCAGCCAGGAGGACCACAGTCTGTAAATGAACTTTTAACATTATTTTCATATTGCAGGGATACAGTTGGTTGAAAGGTACGTGATCATGGAATGGCACCTTGGACCACTCAACAACAGAGGGCCCCATCATGTAAATGAACTTTTAACATTATTTTCATATTGCAGGGATACAGTTGGTTTAATGGTACGTGATCATGGAATGGCACCTTAGACCACTCAGCTAGGAGGACCACAGCCTGTAAATGAACTTTTAACATTATTTTCATATTGCAGGGATACAGTTGGTTGAAGGGTACGTGATCATGGAATGGCACCTTAGACCACTCAGCTAGGAGGACCACAGCCTGTAAATGAACTTTTAACATTATTTTCATATTGCAGGGATACAGTTGGTTGAAAGGTACGTGATCATGGAATGGCACCTTAGACCACTCAGCTAGGAGGACCACAGCCTGTAAATGAACTTTTAACATTATTTTCATATTGCAGGGATACAGTTGGTTGAATGGTACGTGATCATGGAATGGCATCTTAGACCTCTCAACAACAGAGGGCCCCATCATGTAAATGAACTTTTAACATTATTTTCATATTGCAGGGATACAGTTGGTTGAATGGTACGTGATCATGGAATGGCACCTTGGACCACTCAACAACAGAGGGCCCCATCATGTAAATGAACTTTTAACATTATTTTCATATTGCAGGGATGCAGTTGGTTGAATGGTATGTGATCTTGTTATGGCATCTTGGACCACTCAACAACAGAGGGCCCCAACCTGTAAATGAACTTTTAACATTATTTTCATATTGCAGGGATACAGTTGGTTGAAAGGTATGTGATCTTGTTATTGTATCTTGGACCACTCAACAACAGAGGGCCCAACCTGTAAATGAACTTTTAACATTATTTTCATTTTGCAGGGATACAGTTGGTTGAAGGGTACGTGATCTTGTTATGGCATCTTGGACCACTCAACAACAGAGGGCCCCAGCCTGTAAATGAACTTTTAACATTATTTTCATATTGCAAGATACAATTGGTTTAATGGTACGTGATCTTGTTATGGCATCTTGGACCACTCAACAACAGATGGCCCCATCATGTAAATGAACTTTTAACATTATTTTAATTTTGCAGGGATACAGTTGGTTGAATGTTATGTGATCTTGTTATGGCATCTTGGACCACTCAACAACAGAGGGCCCCAGCCTGTAAATGAACTTTTAACATTATTTTCATATTGCAGGGATACAGTTGGTTGAAGGGTACGTGATCATGGAATGGCACCTTGGACCACTCAACAACAGAGGGCCCCATCATGTAAATGAACTTTTAACATTATTTTCATTTTGCAGGGATACAGTTGGTTGAATGGTATGTGATCTTGTTATTGCATCTTGGACCACTCAACAACAGAGGACCCCAGCCTGTAAATGAACTTTTAACATTATTTTCATTTTGCAGGGATACAGTTGGTTGAATGGTACGTGATCTTGTTATTGCATCTTGGACCACTCAACAACAGAGGGCCCCAGCCTGTAAATGAACTTTTAACATTATTTTCATTTTGCAGGGATACAGTTGGTTGAATGGTATGTGATCTTGTTA
This sequence comes from Panopea generosa, assembly GCA_029582155.1. Lineage (NCBI taxonomy): Eukaryota > Metazoa > Mollusca > Bivalvia > Adapedonta > Hiatellidae > Panopea > Panopea generosa. Next base: position 38,266,883 of record CM055910.1, on the reverse strand, counting down.
TTGCATCTTGGACCACTCAACAACAGAGGACCCCAGCCTGTAAATGAACTTTTAACATTATTTTCATTTTGCAGGGATACAGTTGGTTGAATGGTACGTGATCTTGTTATTGCATCTTGGACCACTCAACAACAGAGGGCCCCAGCCTGTAAATGAACTTTTAACATTATTTTCATTTTGCAGGGATACAGTTGGTTGAATGGTATGTGATCTTGTTATTGCATCTTGGACCACTCAACAACCGAGGGCCCCATCATGTAAATGAACTTTTAACATTATTTTCATTTTGCAGGGATACAGTTGGTTGAATGGTATGTGATCTTGTTATTGCATCTTGGACCACTCAACAACAGAGGACCCCAGCCTGTAAATGAACTTTTAACATTATTTTCATTTTGCAGGGATACAGTTGGTTGAATGGTACGTGATCTTGTTATTGCATCTTGGACCACTCAACAACAGAGGGCCCCAGCCTGTAAATGAACTTTTAACATTATTTTCATTTTGCAGGGATACAGTTGGTTGAATGGTATGTGATCTTGTTATGGCATCTTGGACCACTCAACAACAGAGGGCCCCAGCCTGAAAATGAACTTTTAACATTATTTTCATTTTGTAGGGATACAGTTGGTTGAATGGTATGTGATCTTGTTATGGCATCTTGGACCACTCAACAACAGAGGGCCCCAGCCTGTAAATGAACTTTTAACATTATTTTCATTTTGCAGGGATACAGTTGGTTGAATGGTATGTGATCTTGTTATGGCATCTTGGACCACTCAACAACAGAGGGCCCCAGCCTGTAAATGAACTTTTAACATTATTTTCATTTTGCAGGGATACAGTTGGTTGAATGGTATGTGATCTTGTTATGGCATCTTGGACCACTCAACAACAGAGGGCCCCAGCCTGTAAATGAACTTTTAACATTATTTTCATTTTGCAGGGATACAGTTGGTTGAATGGTATGTGATCTTGTTATGGCATCTTGGACCACTCAACAACAGAGGGCCCCAGCCTGTAAATGAACTTTTAACATTATTTTCATTTTGCAGGGATACAGTTGGTTGAATGGTATGTGATCTTGTTATGGCATCTTGGACCACTCAACAACAGAGGGCCCCATCATGTAAATGAACTTTTAACATTATTTTCATTTTGCAGGGATACAGTTGGTTGAATGGTATGTGATCTTGTTATTGCATCTTGGACCACTCAACAACAGAGGGCCCCAGCCTGTAAATGAACTTTTAACATTATTTTCATTTTGCAGGGATACAGTTGGTTGAATGGTATGTGATCTTGTTATGGCATCTTGGACCACTCAACAACAGAGGGCCCCAGCCTGTAAATGAACTTTTAACATTATTTTCATTTTGCAGGGATACAGTTGGTTGAATGGTATGTGATCTTGTTATGGCATCTTGGACCACTCAACAACAGAGGGCCCCAGCCTGTAAATGAACTTTTAACATTATTTTCATTTTGCAGGGATACAGTTGGTTGAATGGTATGTGATCTTGTTATTGCATCTTGGACCACTCAACAACAGAGGGCCCCAGCCTGTAAATGAACTTTTAACATTATTTTCATATTGCAGGGATACAGTTGGTTGAATGGTACGTGATCTTGTTATTGCATCTTGGACCACTCAACAACAGAGGGCCCCAGCCTGTAAATGAACTTTTAACATTATTTTCATATTGCAGGGATACAGTTGGTTGAATGGTACGTGATCTTGTTATTGCATCTTGGACCACTCAACAACAGAGGGCCCCAGCCTGTAAATGAACTTTTAACATTATTTTCATATTGCAGGGATACAGTTGGTTGAATGGTACGTGATCTTGTTATGGCATCTTGGACCACTCAACAACAGAGGGCCCCAGCCTGTAAATGAACTTTTAACATTATTTTCATTTTGCAGGGATACAGTTGGTTGAATGGTATGTGATCTTGTTATGGCATCTTGGACCACTCAACAACAGAGGGCCCCAGCCTGTAAATGAACTTTTAACATTATTTTCATTTTGCAGGGATACAGTTGGTTGAATGGTATGTGATCTTGTTATGGCATCTTGGACCACTCAACAACAGAGGGCCCCAGCCTGTAAATGAACTTTTAACATTATTTTCATTTTGCAGGGATACAGTTGGTTGAATGGTATGTGATCTTGTTATGGCATCTTGGACCACTCAACAACAGAGGGCCCCAGCCTGTAAATGAACTTTTAACATTATTTTCATATTGCAGGGATACAGTTGGTTGAAGGGTACGTGATCATGGAATGGCACCTTGGACCACTCAACAACAGAGGGCCCCATCATGTAAATGAACTTTTAACATTATTTTCATTTTGCAGGGATACAGTTGGTTGAATGGTATGTGATCTTGTTATTGCATCTTGGACCACTCAACAACAGAGGACCCCAGCCTGTAAATGAACTTTTAACATTATTTTCATATTGCAGGGATACAGTTGGTTGAAGGGTACGTGATCATGGAATGGCACCTTGGACCACTCAACAACAGAGGGCCCCATCATGTAAATGAACTTTTAACATTATTTTCATATTTCAGGGTACAGTTGGTTGAATGGTACGTGATCTTGTTATTGCATCTTGGACCACTCAACAACAGAGGGCCCCAACCTGTAAATGAACTTTTAACATTATTTTCATATTGCAGGGATACAGTTGGTTGAAAGGTACGTGATCTTGTTATGGCATCTTGGACCACTCAACAACAGAGGGCCCCAACCTGTAAATGAACTTTTAACATTATTTTCATTTTGCAGGGATACAGTTGGTTGAATGGTACGTGATCTTGTTATTGCATCTTGGACCACTCAACAACAGAGGACCCCAGCCTATAAATGAACTTTTAACATTATTTTCATTTTGCAGGGATACAGTTGGTTGAATGGTATGTGATCTTGTTATGGCATCTTGGACCACTCAACAACAGAGGGCCCCAGCCTATAAATGAACTTTTAACATAATTTTCATATTGCAGGGATAAAGTTGGTTGAAGGGTACGTGATCATGGAATGGTACCTTAGACCACTCAGCTAGGAGGACCACAGCCTGTAAATGAACTTTTAACATTATTTTTGTTTTGCAGGGATACAGTTGGTTGAAAGACAAAATTTTAAGTGATGAGGGTAGACGTCAGCAGACAAAGTTACGAGAGGTGGCAATTATTGCAGACAAGATAGGCTGTTCTCTAGCACAATTGGCAATAGGTATGAAATTGGGAGCAGTTGAACAGTGTGTGATTTGTAAATATCTTTTTATAGGTTTTATTGTATGGTGTTTAGCATCACTCTCAACAATTTTTCAGTCATATTGTGTATTAGTATTCTAGGCACTGCCACACTGGAGTATCATGCCACAGACACATGTTAAGATAATCCACCCAGTGAAATTATACTGCCACACTGGAGTATCATGCTGTAGACACATGGTATGATACCTCACCCATTCACATTATACTGCCACACTGGAGTATCATGCCACAGACACATGGTATGATACCCCACCCAGTCATTATACTGCCACACTGGAGTATCATGCTGTAGACACATGGTATAATACCCCACCCAGTCACATTATACTGCCACACTGGAGTATCATGCACAGACACATGGTATTATATTCCACCCAGTCACATTATACTGCCACACTGGGGTATCGTGCCACAGACACATGGTATGATATTCCACCCAGTCACATTATACTGCCACACTGGAGTATCATGCCACAGACACATGGTATTATATTCCACCCAGTCACATTATACTGCCACACTGGGGTATCGTGCCACAGACACATGGTATGATACCCCACCCAGTCACATTTTACTGCAACACTGGAGTATCGTGCCACAGACACATGGTATGATGACCCACCCAGTCACATTATACTGCCACACTGGAGTATCATGCCACAGACACATGGTATGATACCCCACCCAGTCACATTATACTGCAACACTGGAGTATCATGCCACAGACACATGGTATGATATTCCACCCAGTCACATTATACTGCCACACTGGAGTATCATGCTGTAGACACATGGTATGATACCCCACCCAGTCACATTATATTGACACACTGGAGTATCATGCCACAGACACATGGTATGATATTCCACCCAGTTACATTATACTGACACACTGGAGTATCGTGCCACAGACACATGGTATGATTCCACCCAGTGACATTATACTGACACACTGATGTAACATGCCACAGACACATGGTATGATATTCCACCCAGTCACATTATACTGACACTAGCCTGACCAGACCTAGAACTATCTTCTAAATGCTGAGCGCCAAGCAAGGAAGCTTCTAGTACCATATTTCAAGTCAGGTTGTGGATCAAACCCACACCCTTCCATATTCTAACAGGTTTTAAAGGCATATTTAACACATAGTGGGTTACATATGGCATACAGTTTTTTTGGTGAATGAAGTCTAAAGATACATATGTTTATGCATGTACTTCAATCTGTTGATGTGACTGCCAAACTTTCTCACATAAAAGGACTGAGTTGGGCTCTAACCCACAACCTCAGTGGTGGGAAGAAAAACAGTGAGTGGTCTAAGATGCTATGATTTTGAGACAGTTACTTTGAGTCTTTACCGCCATTGAAGACTGTTAACAGTTAAGTGTTTATATAAATTATGTTTCATTTTAAAGTCAAACCTGTCTTAAGCAGCCACTCAAGGGAAAGACAAAAATTATCCATTGAGGCAGTTGGCTGTTAAATACAGGTTGATTAGAAAATGTGTCTGTTTAAGACAAGTGGTTGCTTAATAGAGATGACCACTAACACTGGTTTGACTGTATCTATAAATTTATCTAAAACTCTGTGATCACAGCTGAGTGATTTTAAACAATTACAAATTCCATAGCTATAATGCCTAACATCACGTGACTTCCGTGACAAAGTGCTGCTTGATTTCTTATCTATATTTTTACATCTTTGCAGCCTGGTGTCTTAAGAATGAAAATGTCCACTCAGTGTTACTCGGCGCTTCCACAGTAGATCAGTTGTACGAAAACATTCAGGCTTTGCAGGTTGGTTAATTTTTAATTTCTGTTAATATGAATTAAACAGAAATCCTACTTCAAAGTTTTTCACACAAAATATACTGAAATTTATTTGCCATATTCATTAAACACTGAATTAGGCATTCCTTAAGAAATGATTGCTTGCTGTGCTCCGACCCAGCTTTTTTCCTGTGGGTAGGTAGTTTAAGCTAAATTTTTATGCCAGATTTTGTGTAATTGTTTTAAATAAAAAATTATATAAATCATGAAAAAATAATTAAACTTTGAAAATCAATAATAAAAAGCAATTTTGAGCGAGTAAGTAGGAGCATGGCAAACATACTTTTTTTTAAGAAGGGCCTTATATTTTCAGTATGTGACAAATTAATTTAGAGACAAACTATTTTAACAGTTATTTTTTAAAAATTATTTGCATATTGAACTATGTTTACAAAATTTACCAAAGTAACTTATGCACTGAATTACAAGTGCACTGTTTGTTTAATTTAAGTAATTCGTTCAACTACATTTTCAATATATTTGCTAGCAAACTTTATTTGCAGTGTTAACAATATTTGATAAAGCGGACACTATATTTACAGTATTTGCCAAAATTGACAACCAGTATTATGCACGAGTTGGACAAAATACTCGGTAATCGACCAAGTATCACGCGGAGGGAACAGATCACAAGGTGACTAGCCTCACAGACCTCACATGAGGAGGTAGCCCCGTGCACGTCACACACAGAATCGCACCACATGGCACAACGAAAAGGCTCGATGAACTACAACGCTGCATGCTCAGTACAGTAGTTGGAACACGTGACAAAGTCACTTGTCACTGAACACCCAGTGTCAATGTCACTGAATTCCTGTGTTATACGGTCACTGAAAACCTGTGTTATAAGAGTCACTTTTTTCTCAATATCTCATTTTGACACAAGGTACCTAGATGGAGACTTGGAAAAGTTTTCATTGTGGCAAATGTTCAATATTGCATAAAGCCATTATTGAACATATTATGTTTGAGAGTATGTTATTGCATTTTTGATAGTGCTGTTCATCTTATCTCGAATGAGATGTGGTAAAACATATCACTGTTTGGCATTTCAAGCATTGTTGCTCTTTTTCTGCACAGTTTAACAGTTCTATTATTGCCTGACATTTAACGCTGTTGGACATTTCATACACTTAGAAATTTCATTAACTTTTTAGCATTAAATTATCAATTGGATGTTTTTATCACTGTTTGACACTTCTTTACATTTCTACCACCGTTTGACACTTCTACCACTATATGACATTTCTGCAACTATTTTATATTTCATTAAGTATTTGACAGTTAACTCACTATTTGACATTTCATTAACTGTTTGATATTTCATTAACTGTTTGACAGTTAATTCATTACTTGATATTTCATTAAATGTTTGATATTTCATTAAATGTTTGATAGTTAATTCACTATGTCATTTCTGCAACTGTTTGACATTTCATTCAATATTTGACACTTAATTCACTATTTGACACTTCTACCACAGTTTGATATGTACCCATTGTTTGGCATTTCATTAACCATATGTATTCCCATGCTCTTGACTGATTGAATAATGTTTGATATTTCTACCACTGTTTGACATGTCTTGTACTTTTTTGATATTTCAAGCAATATTGAACATATCAACTACTTCTGATAATTTCAAGCACTATTGAATAATTCAATGACTGTTTCACATTTCATGTACTGTATTTCAGTGACTGTTTCACATTTCATGTACTGTATTTCAATGACTGTTTCACATTTCATGAACTGTTTGATTTTTCAAACATCATTGAATATTTAAAGCACTTTTGAACATTTTTCAATCACTGTTTAGCATTATTTGACACTTAAAACACTTAATGCCATTTCAAACACTATTTGCCATTTCAATATTGACAATTGCTTGACATTTTAAGCTCTTTTTGCCACTTAAATTGCTGTTTGCCATTTTAATACCATTTAGTTCTTTTAAATGGCAATAAAATTTTTCAAATTGGGCATTGTTTAACCTATTTGAACTTGGTTTGCTTGCATGATTGAATAAGTCAATCAGTGCTTGACATATCAAGTTCTTTTACAGATATTAAGTAATCATATTGAACATTTCAGCGTTTATAGTATTTGGAGATTCCAGGGCCCCGATTCACTAACCTTTGTTAGTCTTAAGATTTTCGTACAAACAAATTGTGGCACCCAGGAACCATTTGCGCAATATTATTTTCAAATTTTAAAAAGAATATTATTTACAAGGCTAGACAAAGTTTGTAAAATGATGTAAGTGAAACATTAAAAGAATTTCCTGACTTTTTTTCATAATTTCAAATTTTACACTAAGAAGTTTATAAACTTATGACGTTAGTGAAACAGGCCCCAGCACCATTTTACTATTTGTGTACTTTTTCAATTTTGTGCAATATGTTTTTCATGGAAACCCTGTTGTTGGAAACGTTCAATGGTTAGGTTGGGGAAGTACTTGTTAATTGTTAGTTTTATATTAAGGTGTTGGGCATAAATGCCATTATCGTGTCATGTCAAAACTTTAGTTTAGATTGTTAACAATAATTCTGTGATCAGTAAGGGAATTCATACCTTGCAATGTATGTACATGTATTTGTATGTATGTACATGTATTTATTTATATGTATATGTATTTTATGTATGTACATGTTTTTGTATGTATGTACATAAAGTATGTTCATATAACTATATGTACATGTGTGATGTATTTATGTCTGTATGCATGTTATGTTGATGTTATGTTTGCATATGTGTTGTTTGTAACCGTGTACATACTACTTAGATGCATATAAATGTGTGTATGAATAAATGGGTTATGTATAAGGGTTTTGATGTACTTTGATATCAAGTGAATAAATGAAGAGGGTGGCGAAATGAATATATTATGAAAGCTCAATTTTTAACTACCTGTTTACTTCACCTTGAATGTTACTGTTTCGAGAATTTCTATTAAACTATGAAATCATTAAATTCTGTGGGGGATGCTAATTTTCATTGATTTAAATATGCAGGCAGCTTTGACAGCAAAATCCAAATTTTAAAGAATTTGTGTTGCATCCATACTGCATAGCATTGTTACATCAGGACTTCATGGCATTTACCTGTACCCAGAACATAGACCAACACTTGGCGGAGACAAAATATAACTTGAATAAGAGTATATAAGAAGAGTATAGTAACAATTGAACAAAAGGAGAATAAATTGATTAAACAGAGGTGTCTTAAAATTAGAGCACACAAAGGAAGTATATTCTACAAATATGTATTGTTTACATGGTCCTTGACTGAAGGCTAAATTTACTGTGATGTATTTGTTTAATTATTTTCAACTAAATGAATTACAATTCCAGTTCTTATTCACTACCGCATACCAGATAAGGATATCTGCCACTTTTCTTGCATACAGGACAAGGATCTCTGAGTATTTTTACTAGGTACGGAATTTTCATACTACACCCCCTCCATGCGCTCATCCTACCCTGCTGTGGAACAATTTATGACGTTACGTACTAAAACATATGACATATTACATCTAATTGACCTCTTAAAAGCTGATGTGTTAAAATATAATAATAATATAAATTAAAATAGATCTAAGTAGATCTATTCAATGTGTTTGGTATACAAGAAAGAAAATCTTACAAGGCTTTTCAAGTTCAGATAGGAAATTGCATCCCTAGGGATAATTCAAACCTCAAAGTCATGTAAGATTCTCATAATCTCTAATTAAAATTGGGATAAAATCTCGTGCTGTTTGGTTGAAACTGTAATTGTGCAAGGGAAACAACAATTTTAGCTTGTTTTGTTCAGATCAAACCATGTTTTAGCCAAAACATTTATCCTACACGACTGAATTCTTATTCTGGATAGTAAACTCGAATTGATGTAAATTTGTTGTCATGTAATGATGCTTTGCAAGGTTTTACATATCTTTAAAGTTAATAGTTTTTGCCATATTGTCTGTTATTTAAGTTAAAAAAAAACATTTATTTTTATCATTTTTAGAAATGCATTCATTTTCATCTAAAAGGCAGTATGTCGGGAGTGGGTGGGGGAATTGTTATAAATGTCTTAAAAATTGACTATGAAGTATCTCGTTATCATTTTACACATTTTAAATCTGCACAGAGGGGGAAAAGAACATTTTAATCAGAGTGGAGAAATTGAAAGAAAATCCCTGTTCTAAAAAAAGATATCATGTACATACAGCTTGATGGCCTTCACCTTATTATTTAGTCTCTTTCTAAAATGAAAGAAATTCAACAGTATGCTACTAATGTGACAAATCAAAACTATGTTGCGATTTTAGGCAAGAAAATTATTTAAGTTTAACCTGGGCATGTTGGCCAAGTTTGGAAAGCCCTTTTCATTTTAATATTTTGGCAGGTTTAACTAGATATCCCAATGGGCAAAATGGGCTCAGCTAGTATACATTGATTTTTGTATAAAATTTTTGTATTATAGTCATGATAAATTGGAAAATTGAAATATTTGAAATATCCTGGTATACTTCTTTTAACAATGTCATAAAATGAGACATATGTAGGAATGTTTGTGCAGGTATATATGCAATAAAAAAACACATGATTATATTGGTAAAATACATGCAATTGATAAGAGGACAGTGGGACAGTAGTGCAGTGGATGAGTGTTGGCCAATGACACCAGTGGTTGCAGGTTCCATCCCAAGCTCAACCTGATGGCCTATAAAAAAACAACATTCAGCTCTGGTTCTACTCGGGAAGCGAACTTGAGAGCAATTCATATAAGCTCCAAGTTTTCTTAGCAATCAAGTTAAAATGAATTAAAATAGACTAATAGAGGAAATTAAATAATAAAGCTCAAAGTTGTTACAATACCCAATTGCAGCATTGGTCTAGTGTATGCTTTGCATGCAGAAGGTCATGGGTTCGATCATTGGCTGCGTCATACCAAAGACATGAAAAATAGTACTAGTCAGTATAATGTGACTGGGTGGGGTATCATACCATGTGTCTGTGGCATGATACTAAAGTAAGGCAGCGGGGATCAGAATACTGCAGACATCATCGCCATATGACTGAAAAGTTGTTGAACTAAACACCATACAGTAACATTGTTACAATACTCACTCTTAAAATATCGTGAAAAACATGCAAATTCCATCACGCTCCATCCCATCCCATTCTTGTATATTAGACATTTGAATTAAGTATGCAGATGTAGTCATATCAAAATTAGTTATTTCTTATGTATATTGTTTATATTGTATTGTTTGTAGAAAAGGTACTTGTTGAGTCTTGTCTGTGTTTTTAGAATATTTGTACATTTACCTGTATTAAGGTAGATTGGTATTAAAACATATTTTATTCTCATATAACGTTACAGCACAATATATAAATACAGTCAAACCTCTGTGAGCGGTCACCTCCATTAAGCAGCCACTTGTCTTAAGCAGCCATATTTTCTATATCCCATTTCTATGCTTTCAGGGGGTATTAACCTGTATTAAGCAACAACCTGTCTTAAAAGGTCACTTTTATTCCTTCGCTGTATATAATATACTGAAACAGAAAATGGGGATTGAAACGAAAGACAGGCTTGGATCAGACTTTCTTATTTGTTGGTTTACAATTTTTTTCCAAAATAAAAATAGAATGAGTGAAAAAACATCAGAAAGTTGTATAAGAAAAGGAATAGACAAAAGGGGAAATAATTTACTACTGATTAAACTAACGGTTAAATTTGTATATTTTCTAATTTTGAGATGTTAATCTCCAAGAAATTAGTTTTTTTTTTTTTACTTTACACCTATTTAATATCTTAGTCTGTCAGAGTGAAAAAACTTTCAAAAAGTGAAGAAAAGAAAAAAAAGTAAAAAGTAAATGACCATATTTTGTTCATTAATTCCTGTTGGTTGTTTTTTTTTTTTTGGCTTGTTTAATGGAAAAAAGATATATCTTTTTAAGCGGTCATTTATACCTGTTTAAATGTATATAGTAGAATGGCTATGTATGTAAATACTGTGTAAGAAAATGAAAAACATTATTTTGGGGTAGTGAATACCTAACTAATGTATCAATTAAGCATGATGCAAAAAAGAAAGATTAAGTACAAAAATAATTGAAAATGTTTAAACCAGGCATGTTCCCACTGCATCCTCAGTGAATTGGATGGACACAGTAAGAACTTGTACAACATAGTAGGAACACAGTAGAAACTGAAAAGGACGTGAAATGGTCTCCATTGATGTGGAGGACATGATCAAACTTTGGACATGTTAAAAAAAATGTAGTGAGGATGTGGCTGAATCAGGATACAGTAAGAATTTGGTAAGGACGTAGTAGGCATTTGCATGGTGTTCTCACTACATTGTCACTGGGTTGTAGACGTGGGTAACATGTGGTAAGCGTGTGTTGAGATCGAATTTGTCGTAGTATGAACGTAAGAAGGATGTAGTAAGAACTCATTAGATGTGGTGCACATGTGATCATGCACATGGTAAGAAATTAGTGGGGACATGTTAGACGTAGTGAGAACCTGGCAGGGACATAGTATGAACTTGAAAATTGTACATTTTCTCCACTGTGTTCATCGAAATATTTGGGATGCAGCGCGGTCTTCATACTCCTTGTCTGAGTGTATGGGGGACATTAGCACCACTGGTTGTAATATTTTGGGATACATTTCGTCACCTGGTATGAATTCTAATATTCCAAAATTATTATTTTACTTAATCAATCATTGACACTTTATTTACTATGCATGAAGTATATACACTGTAAAAATATCAAACAAAAAAGGCTGACAGAATGGTAATGACTATGATCTATTCATTTTAAACCAGCTTTATAAGATTTACATTTATCAGTTATGCCAAAAAGTTACTATTCATTAATGTATAAAGTATTGGGGACAGCAAAAGATTTATTGCTGTCTCAAAACATAGGGTGAATACGGTAATTGCCAATTATGATTGTATTTGATAGAGACTTTTACATTGATAATGAAACAAGCTTCATAGCTTAAACAGATCATTTATGGTTGCTTGGATGATATAAACTTTTCTTTATGTTGATTGAAACCAGCAGGTCTGACCAAGTACTCTCCGAAAATAACGAGACGAGGATTCAAATTCTAGGTTTTATGGGTTAGGAATGAGTGTTCCAAACTGAGCTAATCACGGACAACGAATCGCTGTATGAGAAAAATAGTCAAATAATTCATAGACATATTCAAGTTCAATTGTAGAATAAGGTTGAAATTAATGCAAGCACCAAGATATGTTCAAGACTATATACATGTGCTTACAGTGCCAAGTGGTAATTTCACATGGCAAGACAGCTTGATTTTATAGAATACATAAGATGATGTATTTTTTCCTGAATGTTGTTACAGTATGCATCTTGTGTTTTATGTAGATAATCGTATGACAAACTTTTTGTTAAATACGAAATTCTTGATATATATATATATATATATATGTTTTTTTTGTGTATATAATTATGTTGTATATACATTTTTATAGTAGGAATGGCCTAAGAATTACAATGAAAACAGTAAGTTAAAGATTGTACATTACATTGTTGATGGTATTGTATTGGTAATTAATGTAGGTTACTTGTATAGGATGGTCGATATATAGGGATCACTTTTATCTTTGTCTGTCCAATCTTTTGTAGGGTCCTCATTGACTGTCTGAAGATCACTTTATGTGTCACCGCTCAGGTTGTTGGTTTGAGCCCAGTTTGGTTAAAAAACTTTATATGAGATTTTTTTCAGTTACTTATGGAAGGACCCTGGTTCTTCTTAAACTTTCTCCATCAGTAAAACTGGATGCTATGTATAATGCGTCATGTGTTGAAAATGATGCTGAACCCCCATTTAATCTTTTGTTGTAAACCTTCTCTAAATACAAAGCCAGACCCGATTAACTCAATCATTAGCATGTCTGACAATCAATCCAGGGATCATGATTTCAAATCCCTGCCTTGCCACAATCTCTGTGATGGTTGATATATGACATTGCATCTCATTATCATTTGACTCTCACCGCTGATTTAAGTGGGAAAGTTATCAGTATCTTGCAGAGATGGGGTGTGCTCGAGTACTGGTTAACCTTCCAGGATCCAAGGAAACAGTGGTTAGTTTAAGTGTTTGTCTGTTAGCCCTTGATTGCATAAAAATGATGCTAAATATTAAATCAATCAGTCAATCAATCTGAATATAGAAGAAGTCATCTTGTACTTGTCTGTGTCTTTGACTGTCAAAGATTAAGTGATTTTGCACAAAATTTTGTATTTCAAAAACTGAAGTACTGAAATAGTTTCAATGTACTAGTATGTGGTTTAAACTTCATTCAGAAATAACTTAAAAATACATCAACAAATAAATGAAATCTTTCGAGTTCATAGCCTGAGTTGGTTTTATATGAAGTATTTTTAAAGGTAATTAAAGATTTGTCAGACATTTTATATAGTAACATGGATGATCTTGAATGATTTATTTAAGTTTACAAGTGACTATCTGGTAATTTCTGCAAGTTGACTAGACATTTGTGAAGTTTACTAGACATTTATGAAGTATTTATATAAGTTTACTAGACATTTTAGAAGTATTTATAAAAGTTTGCTAGACATTTTAGATATATTTATATAAGTTTACTAGACATTTTAGAAGTATTTATATAAGTTTACTAGACATTTAAGAAGTATTTATATAAGTTTACTAGACATTTTAGAAGTATTTATATAAGTTTACTAGACATTTTAGAAGTATTTATAAAAGTTTACTAGACATTTAAGAAGTATTTATATACGTTTACTACACATTTTAGAAATATTAATATAAGTTTACTAGACATTTTAGATATATTAATGTAAGTTTATTAGACATTTTAGAAGTATTTATATAAGTTTACTACACATTTTAAAAATATTAATATAAGTTTACTAGACATTTTAGATATATTAATGTAAGTTTATTAGACATTTTAGAAGTATTTATATAAGTTTACTAGACATTTTAGATATATTAATGTAAGTTTACTCGACATTTTAGATATATTAATATAAGTTTACTAGACATTTTAGATATATTTATATAAGTTTACTAGACATTTTAGAAGTATTTATATAAGTTTACTAGACATTTTACATATATTTATTTAAGTTTACTAGACATTTTAGAAGTATTAATATAAGTTTACTAGACATTTTAGAAGTATTTATATAAGTTTACTAGACATTTTAGATATATTTATATAAGTTTACTAGACATTTTAGAAGTATGTATATAAGTTCACTAGACATTTTAGAAGTATTTATATAAGTTTACTAGACATTTTAAATATATTTATAAAAGTTTACTAGACATTTTAGATATATTTATGTAAGTTTACTAGACATTTTAGATATATTTATATAAGTTTACTAGACATTTTAGAAGTATGTATATAAGTTCACTAGACTTATATAAGTTTTTTAGCTATTATAAAGTTTTTACTATATTTATTGAAGTTTACTGCAACAAGTACATTAATGACAACGTAGATGTTTTGTATTTTTCATTTGAAATATTTTTATTATTATTAAAGAAAAGTGAAATATTTGTTGCTTTTAATATGAGTCATTTCTATGAATCATTTCAGGAAGTTTAATATGTGTACATGGCAGGTGTTATTGCTGTTAGTAAAACTGTTGGTTAGAGGGAGAAGGATAAAGTTTAGAGATCAAATGATTACACATATTGTCCCTTAACACAAGTGCTTTTAATGAGTTGTATGACTAGAATATTTCATTAATTTGCATTACATTTTGGTGAGAAACCAAGAGAGAAATTGCTGGATTTTTAATGAGACTTTGTAAGAATCTTTGATCAGTTTGCATTACATTTTGGTGAGAAACCAAGAGAGGTATTGCTGGATTTTAAGAGAGACATTCTAAGAATCTTTCATCAGTTTCCATTATATATAAAAAGAAGCATTGCTGGATTTATCATTGATTTGCAAGAGAGGCATTGTAAGAATATTTCATCATTGCTGGATATTTCAATAATTTGCATTGTATTATGGTGAGAAAGGAAGAGGGACATTTCTGGAATATTTCATTTATATGCATTACCTTATGTTGAGAAATTTCGAGGGGCATTTCTAGAATCTTTCGTTGTTTTGCATTACCAGTATGTTACCTACTGTTTGGGAAATTGACAAGATTATTGCAAGAGAACATTTCATAGTTGAATAGTACTCTACATTTTGATGCGTGATAACAAGCATTGTTGGAATATGTCAATGTTTTGCATTTTGTTGGTCTTCACTGGTATAAATAGAGAGAGTTAGTGTTAAAATCTTTATTCATTGCATGGCATTACTCTTCGTCGTCATGAATATATTGAAAGGCATTGTTGGAATTTTCATTTCATTTTCATTACATTATTTATTGTGAAGAATGGAGAGGGGCATTACTGGAATTGTTTCTTGATTACATTTCATTACATAGTGATGATAATAAAGAGCAAAGACAGAGGCCTAGTTAGGATCTTCCATTCAGAGAGAGAGAGAGAGAGAGAGAGAGAGAGAGAAAAGGAAAGGGTCTTGTTGAAATCTTCCATTGATTTTCTTTACATTTTCCTTTCTTTACATTCATCTTTCTTTTTAAAGAGCAGATTTATTGTAATTTTCTCATTGATTTGCATTATGTTAATTATGGTGATGAATAAAGCAAGATTTGCTGAAGAATTTTTTTGTATACAGTCAAACCTGTATTAGTGGTCACCTGTATTAAGCAACTTCTTGTCTTAAATAGCCACATTTTCTATTTACCATTTTAACAAATTTAGTTTTAATCAACCTGTTTTAAGCAGCCACACGCCTTAAGTGGTCAGTTTGTTATTTCCCTTGAGTAGCTGCTTAAGACAGGTTTGACTGTATTAAAAATTATATTGTAATACTCTTCATTGGTATGTATTGTATGGAGCTTAATGCAATCAGTCATTGACTCAAGTGAATGTTTGTTTTGTGTTGCTAATGAGAATATAAAAAATATTGTTGTATCTCTAAACAGTGATGGTGACCATTTGTTTTAGTCATTTGACCTACCCAATCAATCTACTAGCCTTCTAACAACACTTTCTTCTCACTTTCCAAACATTAACAATCAAATGCAAACACAGGCACATTTTTAATGACCTTTGGCAGCAGTTTTATATGAAACACTTTTCAGAAGGTAGTGGTTATAACACATTTATGGAACACTTTTCAGAAGGTAGTGGTTCTAACACATTTATGGAGCACTTTTCAGAAGGCTTTGGTAATAACACATTTATGGAACACTTTTCAGAAGGCATTTGTAATAACACATTTATGGAACACATTTCAGAAGGTAATGGTAAAACACATTTATGAAACACTTTTCAGAAGGTAGTGGTTATCATAAAGTTATGGAACAATTATCAGAAATGTTTTGTATTTGCTACTATTGATGAGTAAATATCACAAGTCATATATTTCTTATAAATTTTTCGACCTCTTGACCTTTATTGAGACGGAATCAATATTGAATTATTATTGTCTCCACGATTTGCTATTTTTCCATGGGAGATAGCAGTTACGTGTGCTTATTATATAGTTCTGTGAATAACACCTACATCATTCCTATGTTAACATATTGATGTTTGATTGACCAACGTTCTCTGCTTACATGCATATTATGTATTCTCAGTTTATTTTAATAATCATTTCAAATAAATTACACTTAAAACCTTTAAAAATGCAAGTGTGGGTATTGTATCAAATCTAGATACATCACCAATGATAAACAAAGACATAACTTTCTTACCAGTTGTTTTTCAATTGTTTTCAAATTTTTTTATCGTTTTAAAACACATATTTAACAAATTACGGTCGACATATATGAACTGATAATAAAGACCCCAGATCTGAGATATAAAAAAAAATCAATATTAAAAAAAAATGTGTTTTTAAAAGTATAATTATGATGCCAAAAATTGCTTTAAAGTAGCATGCTAATCTCTGGTGCTTATTTTGTTGTCCAATATGAAACATAAAATTTAACGAAGATATTACATGGATGTGTGAATCATATAAGCATGCAGAGTGTTAGATGGGATGGAGGATGGATGTTTTCAAAGTTCAATCCAAAACTGTTGTATCTGCATTTGAATATTGAATGAGATGCGACAGTTTTGCATTTAATCATCAAAATTAAAAAAAAAAAGTACACAGGGCTATGGACATCATGTTACAAATAGTAAATACAATCAGTTTAATTAATGACTTCCAAGCTGACACATCACAGGGCCTCATATGTCCATTGATGTTATTTTCATGTTACTATTAAGACAAGAAACAAGCCGTTGATTTATATGAAGCAGGATGAGAAAAATATGTAGCGAGTACGGGACTCAAACCCATATCATTGTTGTGTTCATTACTCTTATTATACCAAAGTTCATCTGCCATATTTAGGGATACCATTGCCCTCTTGTATTTTAGAACACTCTCCCTGAGTGCTCCAGATTAGTCATATTTAGGAATATTTAAGCATTGAAATTTCACTATAATGCATTGGAATTTAAAGGAAGGGGTAACTAAAATATGTATAGATATTGACAATTTCAGTGTTGATTGGTTTATTCTAAAAAGCAAATTTGATTAAAATGGTCATTCCCCCCCCCCCCCCCCCAATAACATTTTGAAAATTAGCATTGCATACAAAATGAAGCAGTAAAATACTCATTTAAAAAAAGAAATGCTTAACTGAGGCACTGTGACTCACCTTTAAAATTAATATTCTTCCTCTTAAACATTGTCTCATGGCCCCCTGCCATCAGAGAAGTTGATAGTCTACTTAAAGAGGCCTCAACCATGTGTCCTAAATGTTTACAAACTTAGCAATGAAACTACACATTTATATCAAACATCATATATTATGGATATACTGTTCAATAATTTATATTGTATTTTTGTCTCTGTAGTGTAAAATTTTTTAATTTTGTTAGAGCAAATACTAAATCGCGGCCTGCAATAAAGTCACTCAATAGCCAGTATCGAGTTATCATAGGTTATGCTAAAACATTGACGAATAAAACAGTTAATGACGACCTGTGTATTAACCAATTTCTCAAAAATAAGTTAAACTACAAGGATGGAACAGCCACTTCAAATGGGATCTTCCTCTTTGTGGTTCAATAAACTTTCCACCATTTGTTGAATAGAAAGTTATGGGTGATGCATCTTTAAGTTTGAAAAGTTTCTCAATTGTCTCTACCATGATTTAAATAAGAGCAGTTTGTATAAGCTCTGAGCTTTCTTTGCAATCAAGCTAAAATAAATTAGTGTAAGCTTATTTATTTTACTTGACAGTTATTATAACTTAGACAAGTCATGCTCGAAGACTTCCTGCTAAACATATACAGAAAAAAAGTGTTTTGCTCAAGGACACCACACATAGCTGTGAGTGAGGATTGAACCCACGACCCTCTGATCATTGGACTATGTGCTCCAAGATGAATTGATATAAACTAAACCCCAAGAGTTCGAGATTTAAAGATGTCTATCTAAAAATATGTATTATTTTATTAAACTTAAAAATATATATTAGAGAGAAAAAAATGTAAGTTTGTGAAATTTCCCACCACGTGTTTTGTGAGAGTGTTACATGTAAATAAATGGACATTGTATTAGAAATTCAAATGTATATATGTACATGTATTGCCATGTTATGTTTGTTTCATATTTTGTTTGTTTTAATTCTGATATGTTGATAATGGCATGTTGCTATCCTTCTTTGTTAATAAAATTATTATTGTTTTAATTAATCGTGATGTATTTTTCTCGTTTCCAAGCAATGCAGAGCGCAGGTATTTCTCATGCTTTTTTTTTTCTACCAGAACATTTGTTAATTTGTTTACCGCATGTGATGTCTTTTTCTTAATACCAAGCAGTGCAGAATGTAGGTTTTTCTTGTGTTGTTTCATCTGAACATTTGTTCATTTGTTGACCATACAGGTTTAATTTATCAAATTGGTTAATCCACGTTTTATCACTAGCTAAAAAAACTTTTTTTAAAAAATCTACTTAAGCACGACTGCTTTTAAGGGACAAGGTACTCCATAGCCAAGAGATCTAAAGCGCCATCTCAAGATCACTTACTTCTCACCCGCTCGCTCAAAAAAGATTTATGTGAGACAGTCTGCCAATAACTTGATGAAGGACATTTATTTATCATATCGATCAAAACTGATAAAAAAAATTTATTACACTGTTGCCAAATATGACCAAGACTATGAGAAAAATGATGCTTTTCAATGATTTTCAAAAGTTATGCCCCTTTTAAAACTATAAAAAGAATATAGAAGTGCAGACAAAAAAAGAAATTACTTGGTCATTCTTTTTCCATATTTGCACCATGTAGATGTATAATATTCAGAAATAAACTTGGGTTAAAATTAATCTTAGTTAAATCTTAATTGCAGTTTAACCCTTTAATGACCTCATTCCAGTGCACATACTATATTGACACATAATATTACACTGTATTAACCCTTTACTTCATATAGATGCCTTTGGACACCTCTAATATAGACCCCTTTTGACACCTAATACAAAATGCTTTTGAATTATTGGTTGAATTATGTTTACATTAACTGACAGAGTGGAAAACAGTGCAGGAAGTGTTCAGATTGCTCGTTACAAGCAATTTGAACTCTTCCTGCACTGTTTTCAAAGGCCTTCTGTGATTGGTGTGGGAAAACATGTATATATGGAGTAAAGGGTTAATTGTGATTATAACCACATACGACTGGGCAAAAGGGACTGGCCACAAGTTCTTTCAACATTTTAAACTTACAGCCATTAGGCTTTCTAGATGCACTTTACAGTTTAGATGATTGTCTAGCAGGAACCACTGAACAAATATTAAATGTAAAGCACACAAAAAAGAAAGGAGAGAAAAAGCTTGAAATTATATCTAACTGGGAACCATATTTCAACTTCATCCAAACAATGGTTTCACATCACATATGTGTGTAAAGTTTGATTACATCTGTATGTACTTTCTAGTGGAAATACATGGATGACAGTTTTAAGGCCATTATGAATGAATTGCTAGATTAGCATCCATTTTTTTTTTAAAAATGGGGAGGGCAGGAGGATTTTATTTTTTATTTTCATTTTACAATTTTTGATGTTTTTTTAGTAATTTTTTTTTTTTTAATTTTTTTTTTATGTTTTTAAGAAAATAAAAAGTGTCCGGGTGGCATGAAAATTAGGGGGCCAGCGGGAATGATAATCTAGCAATTAATTTATTATGACCTTACTTTTCTATTGTATATTTAAACGATTTACATAATGCTTTGTTCTGTTAAATCAACTAACTGAATCTTCTCTTGACAAACTCTCTTTATTTTGAGAACATGTACTAATGTAGCACTTGAAGAGTAAATTTTTCTAATTTCATAGCTTTTGGCAGTTTGATCTACACGGTCATCCAAGAAATACGATGTTCACCTTGTGAAAATAGCTGGCATTCGTTTGCCATAGTTTTCCTTTAGAAAACTTGCCACCAGAATATGCAATAAGCTAAACCATCTTTCAAATAAAAAACAAAACACAAATGTTAAATAATTAATAAAAGTTTAATTTATCCACTTGTAACAAATAAAATATCCAAATATGCAAAAAATCCTGCAAAATAACTAAAAACTTTCTCTATTACTTAAGTAGAATCTATGCAAGAATAGTTAAGTTCTGAGGCTGAATCACATGACCTTTCACATGTTCATCTCATACAATCTCATTGGTTGTTTAGCTCAATAGAATTAATGACATTTATGATGGAAAAAGATTAGGTTCAGAGGTTATGAAACTTTTTTCTATGCTCAGCTCAATTTTTTTATAATTAATCAAATAAGGCATTATGTAAATCATTTTAACACAAAATTCTCATTGTCTGTCACACAACCCGGTGAAAAAATATGTCACTTTTACAGTTGATTTTAAAGGTTGTATATCGGTAAAAATTGCTTTAAATGTCTTTAAAAGTAATAGTAATTTTACAATGGATTTGAAGCATCTCATTATCAGTAATTGAATAAAATAGAATTACTGGTAATTTCATATTCTAAATTGGCAAAGAAGGGACATAAACAGTATTTTAATCCAAGTGTTCACATTGAAATAAAATCTCTGTTCTAAAAATAACTGTTGCACAACTACTGCTTGACAAACCTCACGTCATGCGGGCTATTAACGTCTACAATATTTTATAAATATGATGAATGAAATTGAAAATTAGAATGAAATCATGGGACTCGTTTGAAACGTCACAGAAATTGAGAATATATTTCAGTTTTAAGCGGGGAATCTATTTTAGTCTTTACTAAGTTAGGAAATCCCTTTTCAATATATTTATTTATTTCTCTGGCATGTTTGAATAGATATCTTTATGACAACACAGGCTGAGTGAGTATAATATATACTGTAGGCATGATCTCTAGAGGGGGGGGGGGGGGGGGATTTTTGTTTTTACCAAATTGAACATTTTAAAAAAAATCCTGATATACTTCCTTCAAAGTAATTTTCTACACAGTTTCACTTAACACAAAATAGTTTCACCATATGACAAGTTTGCTTACAATCGATGGTCAACTTTTACAGATTGGAAGAATCCGGCCATTCCATAAATTTTATCCATTGGTCAATAGTTTACATATCAAAAAAATGTTAATCTTCTCTGGCAGAAAATATGGAGCCTCTTTCATGAATCTATATTGCGGGAAATAAGGCAATAAAGCTGTGTTGCATTAAACCATCATATATTGATAGTTGCTTCCAAACTTGTGCTCAAATGATGTAGCTTTTCCTCTTCTACCAAGTAAAGAATTTCAGCAACTGTATATAGGGCAGGCTGTAGGCACAGTGTACAAAGATGGTATAAACTTGAACAAATGGGTTTATGCAAAAAATCATTAATAATTGAATAAAAAACCCTTGGCCAGAAGGTTCTTCAAATGTCCATGTTTTTATTCCACATTTTAAACCCAGTATGGCACTCTCTTACACATTTGACTCATTACATTCATGACTGAGTGTAACGAACGATACACTGTGAAGGAGATTGTCAGTATAGGTCTTTGTCATCTTGACACTGGGCTGATAGCCATCCTGACACTGGGCTGATAATCATCCTGACACTGGGCTGAAAGCAATCCCGACACTGGGCTAATAGCCATCTTGACACTATGCTGATAGCCATCCTGACACTGTGCTGATAGCCATCCTGACACTATGCTGATAGCCATCCTGACACTATGCTGATAGCCATCTTGACACTGTGCTGATAGCCATCCTGACACTGGGCTGATAATCATCCTGACACTGGGCTAAAAGCAATCCTGACACTGGGCTGATAGCCATCTTGACACTATGCTGATAGCCATCCTGACACTGGGCTGATAGCCATCCTGACACTGGGCTGATAATCATCCTGACACTGGGCTGAAAGCAATCCTGACACTGGGCTGATAGCCATCTTGACACTATGCTGATAGCCATCCTGACACTGGGCTGATAGCCATCTTGACACTGTGCTGATAGCCATCCTGACACTGGGCTGATAATCATCCTGACACTGGGCTGAAAGCAATCCTGACACTGGGCTGATAGCCATCTTGACACTATGCTGATAGCCATCCTGACACTGGGCTGATAGCCATCCTGACACTGGGCTGATAATCATCCTGACACTGGGCTGAAAGCAATCCTGACACTGGGCTGATAGCCATCTTGACACTATGCTGATAGCCATCCTGACACTGGGCTGATAGCCATCCTAGCACTGGGCTGATAGCCACCCTGACACTGGGCTGATAGCCATCCTGACACTGGGCTGATAGCCATCCTGACACTGGGCTGATAACCTGGCTGTATCACTAGTTGCACAAGAACAAACATCTATAACAATTGAATTCAATAAATGAATCATTTAAAAATGGGAACACGGGTAGGAAGCAGCTATTGATATATAATCACTTAAAATGGCCTCCCTCCGCTAGAGAACACTAAGTGCTGAAAAGCTAGTGAATACATTGCTATGATCATGACCAAGTTGAGACCTGAAATGAAGGTGAGATTAGAAGAGCTAGGAAATTCATAGGTAAAGATGAAAATGTTAAAGGTCATTTTGAGACTATGATTAGATTAGAGGTCAAGGTGACAAGTGGATTATTATTTAGATGTGGTGCAAGGTTCAGGTTACGGACATGTAGGTTAAAGTCGGACACAACATGGTGGTAAGACAAAAGGTAAATTAATTTGATAGGTTAAAAATGAATGTATTTAGGTCATGGGGACAAAAAATCAAAAGTTGAGACTGAAGGTCAAGGTAAGTAATACTGTTAAATTAAAAGTAAGGTGAAGATCAGCGGTTGATGTGAATTATGAATGTTTCACAATGAAATTTGGAGAAATTGTAGGCTAAGGTCAAGGTCAATTAAGTTGTATTGTATTTAGTTATTTGTATTTTGCTGATTTGCTTCGGTGTATGAAATTTGAATACCACTAATATTTTATGCCCTATACTCGGAAAAAGTCTTGTCCAAGGTTCAAGTTCTACCCCAACATAGAACTGTTGTTCACATATTATAGTGGCTGCAGTGAGCTAAATGGCCACAAAATAATCAAAGAACAATATTTATCATTGATACTTCGAGAGAGTAATTGTGGAAGGATGGTGGTTCTACCATACTCAAATTCATTCTGAGGTCTTCCTCCACCAATAAAACTTGATATGTCAATTATAATCCGAAATATGTCGAAAATGGTGTTAAACTGCATTAAAAAAAAGAAGATATCCCAGGCTGTGTCATGACAAATTACAAAATTTAGAGCTTCCTGTACTAAATAGAGGGTGATTTATAGAAGCTCTGAACTTTCTAACCAGTCTTGCTTAAGGAAATCGGTACAAGTTAATTGAAGTGTCACATCATGCTGAGGTAGCTCAGTTGTTAGGTTGTCTGACTATCAATCCAGGGATTGTGAGTTCAAATCTCCACCTGGCCACTGTTTCTGTGATGATTAATATACAACGTCTCATTGTCATTTGTCTCATATCGCTGATTCAAGTCATGAAGTTATCAGTTACTTGTGGAGGTGGGTGTGCCTGAATACTGGTTAACCTTCCAGGATCCCAGGAAACAGTTGTTAGGTGATCATCTGTTAGTCCTCACTGGTATAAAAATGACACTTAATATTCAATCAATCAACTATAACATCATTCTTACATGTATATACTATAGGATATCATCTGTACCCACCATAGAACAGCCTGTCCCTGGAGGAAAAGACAAAAAGAGGAACTGAAAACTTTAAATAATATTTATCAGCAATCCGTAGGTAAGTTTTTAAGTGTTGAGAATGTAATATTGTCATCAACTGTTAATTACATAAAATATTCTCAATTCAGTAAGTTTTGTAGAAAATATGTGGATCTGTAATATAATTCATAGCTCTGCAATTTGAAAAATAAGGGATGCTATAAATATCATGTCCGGTGTTGAAAATGGCGTTTTTATGTAACCCTATTCCATAAACAAAATTCGCTTGGCTCTACCAGAGTGACTCCTGACCTATGTATAATAACTGTACATATCAAAATGATATTAACTACAATATTAACTACAGTATTCAATACTTGCAACAGCCTCTAAATTTAAAAAGCTTGTGCTGGTTTGCGCTTTTATTGCCATATACTATAATTCAGACTGTACACACTATGCAGCATCAACCAGTTGCCAGTGATATTGTTTTCACACCATTTACATGTACCAAAAATGTTCTTATAACACAACTACTTTTTTTTATTATTTTTTACTTCTATTTAATAACTTGTCGTTTCTCTTTTACAACTTTGTTCTACTCTTTTATAACTTGTTTCTATTCTTTTATAACTTATTTCTTCTGCTTTATAACTTGTTCCTTCTGCTTTATAACTTCTCTAATAAAACTTGTCTCTTTTTTTTATAAATTGTTTCTAATGTTTCATAACTTGTTTTTACTCTTTATAACTTGTTTCTACTTTTTTAAAACTTGTTTCTACTCTTTTATAACTTGCAAAATAAAACAAAACTTTTGTCTTTTATAACTTGTTTCTATTCTTTTATAACCTGTTTCTACTGTTTCATAACTTGTTTCTATTCATTTTTAACTTGTCTCTACTCTTTTATATCTTGTCTCTACCATTTATGACTTGTATTTATAGTTTTACAACTTGTGTCTATGTTTTTATAACTTGTTTCTACTCTTTTAAACTTTTTACTACTATTGTTTAACTTGTTTTTACTGCTTTTTAACATGTCTCTACTCTGTTTTTCTTTTATAACTTGTTTCTACTCTTTTAAACTTTTTACTACCATTGTTCAACTTGTTTTTACTGCTTTTTAACATGTCTCTACTCTTTTTTTCTTTTATAACTTGTCTCTACTCTTTTATAACTTGTATTTATTTTAATAACTTACTTCATCTGTTTCATAACTTGTTTTTATTGTTTAATAACTTGTCTCTACTCTTTTATAACTTGTTTCTATTGTTTTTTTTGTAACTTTTCTCTATTCTTTTAGAACTTATGCAATTGTGATACATTGCTTAAAAAATTTAACATACATCTATAAATAGCCAAACCAACCTTCTAGTATGTTTAAAAAACAGCCGTGGAAATGTAAAATTGTATATTCAAAGAAAGGGTTGATCATGACTGTAAGAGATATTATGTAGCAGTAGTGAAATTCAATATGTACCAAAGACATTGATTGTGTATGAATGAACATTTATAAATAGTTCCTAAACATTTTGGTACATATTGTCCACTATATCTCGGACACAGCATGCCAGATTTTTTATTGTGTTATTTTATGACATTTTAGGAGACATGTAATTTACGCTTCAACACATTGCTGTATCATTGTCCTCAGATGTTGTGTAATTAAACACACAAATCACCTTTCCATTCAATGACGAGCATTTGCTTAACATTAATTTTTCGCACTAAACTCTCTGTTCACGCAGTTCCTAGAATTCACTGTTAAAGCACTGAATGTACTGGTGAAGAAAATAAATCTCAACATTTGACTGTAAATATTTCTATAAACTATAACCAAATATATCTTTCTTGTTCTTTGACCATTCTTGTATGATGATTCAGAAAGAGTGTTAATATAAACATACTGACCGAGAGCCAAACAAAGTAGACTTGTAACATAAACAGCCAGTGTTTATCAATACTAGTGAATAGTTGACCATGGATATTTTATATTAACTTTACAAAGCACCTCAAGCTGAGATTTTCTCTAAGTAATAACTTAAAGTCATTACATATCAATTGACCAAACACAGTTGTGGTCTTAACAAATCTTTACTTATTGGTAAAGGACAGCATGGGAAAAGATTGGTATAAATAAGATGTTTCTGATTTGAGCATCAATTGTTTTCAAGATTCATTTAAATATTATTTGTATATTTCGTTTTTTCAGATCATGTACATGTAGAAAGCTGTCCCGAACAAATTCGGCCATATCAAAAAGTCATTCTGTAACCGCAGGCCTATCGACAAATGCCCACAACATGTCTGCCAATATGTACAACAATAACAAAATGTGAAGGAACGTAGGAGACATGTAGCCTGCAGAAACGGATGTTGTGTACTAGTTTAGTACAATGTCAACAACCTCCACCACAGCTTTGAGTGGTGTCCTTGAACAAGACTCTTTATCTGCATATGCTTAGTACTGGTTCTAACCAGCACAACTACAATTCCTGTAACTTGTTTCACAATCGATCTAAAATAAATTAGTTTAATAAAAAAGAATGTAAACAAGATGGAAACTGCTGTTTATGATACAATAATAAGAGATTTTGCTTGTCACAAAACTGATTTTTTTCCCTTGATAAGGCCATAATATATTAATTGCTAGATTATCATCCCCGCCTGCCCCATAATTTTCATGCTGCCCTGACCCTTTTTTATTTTCATAAAAAAAAAAAAAAAAAAAAGAAAAAGAAAAAAAGGAAAAAAAATCAAATATTTTTAAAATAAAAATAAAAAAGAAATTCCTCCCGCCCTCCCCAATTTTAAGAAAAATTTGGATGATAATCTAGCAATTAATTTATAATGGCCTTAAGGAATATTTATCAACTTGACTACAAAATGGCAGTGAATCATCAGTAACATATGTACCCAAAGCTACCATTTGTGTTTTACACCTGTAAACATGTTCATAACTATTGTTGTCAATATGCATCACAAATACATGTACGTTGTTTGTACATCACAAATATTCATGAGAAAGTGACACAGCTCTGGATACTTCCTAGTCTGTAGAATGAACCCAGCTCTCCTGATGGGGTCTGTTAACTAGCATTTGTTAAGAGCATGCTGATTGGTTAGTTGCTTCAGGGAATGAATGACATCATAGTTTTTTCCATTCACCAAAATGGTTATATGATGCCAACAGGCAGTTTCAATACAGACCCTTCACATATAAAAACAATAAAACAACAGATCTGACAAAAAACATAAATAATTGAATATGCAAAATAACCCGGACCTTTTCCTTGGTTTGAACCTCGGAGTATTCGGACACTGAATTCCTAGGTTTGGAAAAAAAAACACATGGACATTTGCACAACGTTGAAAAAAATCTATGAAAAACCACTGAAATTCTTGTAAACCTTTTTTTCTTAAATCTTTGGAAAATATTATACAACCCTTGGAAGATGTACACCCAGGTTAAAACGGGGAACCATGATATCTTCAGCAGAGATAAATGTCACTGCCTGCAGGATCATGAGCTTTCAACAAATTATATCGAATTGTTGCTTCTTACGACATACATATGCTGCAGGGGTCCTTTTCTTGCCATCACTCATTTTGCAGCCTGGATTCACACAAGAGTTGATGATTTAACCATAAAATGAGAATGACAAGATATGATAAAATGACACAACGACCATTTGGACGATTCCTTACTCTCTGCAGAGATCACCAATGATCCCATTACAACATGGGTCAGACCATTCTTACCACCACATGGGTCAGACCATTCTTATCATCATATGGATCAGACCATTCTTACCACCATATGGGTCAGACCATTCTTACCGCCACATGGGTCAGACCATTCTTACCACTACATGGGTCAGACCATTCTTGCCCGTAATCACATGGGTCAGACCATTCTTGCCATAACCACATAGGTCAGGCCGTTCTTACCCATAACCACATGGGTCAGACCATTCTTACACCACATGGGTCAGACCATTCTTGTCGTAACCACATAGGTCAGACCATTCTTACCCATAACTACATTGGTCAGACCATTCTTACCACCACATTGGTCAGACCATTCTTACCACCACATTGGTCAGACCATTCTTGCCCGTAACCACATGGGTCAGACCATTCTTGCCTGTAGCCACATGGGTCAGACCATTCTTGCCTGTAGCCACATGGGTTAGGCCATTCTTACCAATAATCACACAGATCAGATAATATTTACTTGTAACCACATTGGTCAGATCATTCTTGCTGGTAACCACACAGGTCAGGCCATTCTTATCCATAACCACATAGGTCAGATCATTCTTGACCGTAACAACACAGGTCAGACCATTCTAATCCGTAACCACATAGGTCAGATCATTCTTGCCCATAACCACATGGTTATGACCATTCTTACAATAACCACATTGGTGAATCCATTCTCACCTAGAACCACAGAGGTCAGACCATTCTTACCCATAACCACTTGGGTCCGACCATTCTTACCCATAACCACAGGTTAGAACATTCTTAAACATAATCACATGGGTCTGACCATTCTTGCTTGTAACCACATGGGTCAGACCATTCTTACCCATAACCACACGGGTCAGACTATTCTTGCCTGTAACCACATGGGTCAGACCATTCTTACCCATAACCACACATGTCAGACCATTCTTACCCATAACTACACTGGTCCAACAATTCTTAAACATAACTATATGAGTCAGACCATTCTTAAATGTAACTACATGGGTCGGACTATTCTTAAACATAACCACACAGGTCAGACTATTTTTACCCATAACCACACAGGTCAGACTATTTTTTTCCATAACCACACTGGTCAGACCATTTTTACCCAAAACCTTACAAGTCAGACCATTTTTACCAATAACCACACATGTCAGACCATTTTTACCCATAACCACACTGGTCAGACCATTTTTACTCAAAACCTTACAAGTCAGACCATTTTTACCCATAACCACACAGGTCAGATCATTTTTACCCATAACCACACAGGTCAGACCATTTTTTCCCATAACCATATGGGACAGACCATTTTTACCCATAACCACACAGGTCAGACTATTTTTTTCCCATAACCACACAGGTCAGACCATTTTTTCCCATAACCATATGGGTCAGACCATTGTTACCCATAACCACACAGGTCAGACTATTTTTTCCCATAACTATATGGGTCAGACCATTTTTACCCATAACCACATGTGTCAGACCATTTTTTCCCATAACCACACAGGTCGGACTATTTTTTCCCATAACTATATGGGTCAGACCATTTTTACCCATAACCACATGTGTCAGACCATTTTTTCCCATAACCATATGGGTCAGACCATTTTTACCCATAGCCACACGAGTCAGACTTGCCATCATCAGCATCAGTAGTTGGGATGTTTATTCAATATTTACAAGCAATGGATTGTGTCCCTAGTTAAACACAAACATAAAATAATTCACTATGTTATGTTTGTAGTTCAAGTCGAATATAATGTCCACGTAAATAAATACATGTAATTCTCTATCAGTATAACTTCTACAAATGTAGCTGAATTAAACATCTAGTATGTTAAAGCAGGGTGGGGTCAGTATAGCAGTGGAAAGTGCTGGCCGCTTATGCTAGACATTGTGGGTTTGATCCAAGCTCCACTCATTGGCCTCTCAAAAACAACTCATTGCTGGTTCTACCCAGAAAGCCAACTTGAGAGTGGTTCATATATTAGCTCTGATCTTTGCAATCGAGCTGAAATAAATTAGTATGAACAAAACCAGTATGTATAAAATAATTTGCTTTGAATACTAAGATGATAGGTCATACGGCTCATTGAAAACAAATTGTACTGTCCAAATTGACCATGTCAAAATTATAGCGGAAAAGCTGAACAATTTTATTGATAGAGTCAAATAGAACCCCAAGTAAATAAAATATGGTTTGCTATCTGTGAATGTCAACTTAATAGATAAAGTTTATTTGAACACCTAATATCATAATATGAATGTAAAAAATAGTTCTGTATGAATTTAGCTCTATAGAATCTATTGATCACCTAGTACATAAAAAAGAATTTGCTATGAATTTAAGATTCACAGATGGAATCTATAGAACAACAAGTTAAAAAACAATTAAAATAAAACTGACCTGACGCAAGAAAGAATATGGCCCTGCCAACTGGCCATGTGGTGTTGTTGACATCATCAGCTTGTCTAAGGAAAATGGCACCACTGGAACCAATATTGATCGCTGATTGAATGATCAACTTGTTTGATTTACAGTTCACGTCAGGTCAATTTACACATAAGAATATGTGTTAACATGTGCAGTATGATTCACTGTGGAAGAACCACCCGACAATGTAAAACACTGATCTGTATGTTCACTCCACATAAAATAAAAATGCTGTATTTTTCATTTTCTATAACCAATCCAAACTGTTTTCAAAACATTTAAATTGTCCATAATTTGCAACTACTTACTAACAATAGCTGCAATGACTCTACATAAATAATTTAGAGCATATGGTCTAATGGTAGAGCATCCGACCCAGGTGGGGGATCACAGGTGCCAGACCAAGGAAGGGGATCATGGGTGCCGGACCCAGGAGGGGGATCATGGGTGCTGGACCAATGAGGGGGGATCATGGGTGCTGAGCCAAAGAGGGGGATCATGGGTGCCAGACTAAGGAGGGGGATCATGGGTGCCAGACCAAGGAGGGGTATCATGGGTGCCAGACCAAGGAGTGGGATCACGGTTGCCAGACCAATGAGGGGGATCATGGGTGCTGAACCAAAGAGGGGCATCATGGGTGCCAGACTAAGGAGGGGGATCATGGGTGCCAGACTAAGGAGGGGTATCATGGGTGCCAGACTAAGAAGGGGGATCATGGGTGCCAGACTAAGGAGGGGTATCATGGATGCCAGACTAAGGAGGAGGATCATGGGTGCTGAACCAAAGAGGGGGATCATGGGTGCCAGACCAAAGAGTGGGATCACGGGTGCTAGACCAAGGAGGGGGATCACGGGTGCCAGACTAAGGAGGGGGATCATGGGTGCCGGACCAATGAGGGGTATCATGGGTGCCTGACTAAGGAGTGGGATCACGGGTGCCAGACCAGGGAGCGGGATCATGGGTGCCGGACCAATAAGGAGGGGGATCATGGGTGCAAGACCCAGGAGGGGGATCATTGGTGCCTGACCCAGGACGGGGATCACGGCTGCCGGTCCCAGGAGGGGGATCATGTGTGCCTGTCCCAGGATGGGGATCACGGGTGCCGGACCCAGGAAAGGGATCACGGGTGCCGGACCCAGGAGGGGGATCACAGGTGCCTGACCCAGGACGGGGATCACGGGTGCCTGACCCAGGATGGGGATCACGGCAGCCAGACCCAGGAGGGAGATCACGGGTGCCGGACCCAGGAGGGGGATCACAGGTGCCTGACCCAGGACGGGGATCACGGGTGCCTGACCCAGGAGGGGAATCATGGGTGCCTGACCCAGGAGGGGGATCACAGTTGCCGGACCAAGGAGGGGGATCATGGGTGCCGGTGCCAGATCCAGGAGGGGGATCATGGTTGCTGGACCAAGGAAGGGGATCATGGGTGCCAGACCCAGGAGGGGGGTCACAGTTGCTGGACCAAGGAAGGGGATCATGGGTGCCTGACCCAGGAGGGGGATCACGGTTGCTGGACCAAGGAAGGGGATCATGGGTGCCGGACCCAGGATGCCAGATCCAGGAGGGAGATCATGGGTTCCGGACCCAGGAGGGGGATCACAGGTGCCTGACCCAGGACGGGGATCACTGGTGCCTGACCCAGGAGGGGAATCACGGGTGCCGGACCAAGGAGGGGGATCATGGGTGCCGGTGCCAGATCCAGGAGGGGGATCATGGTTGCTGGACCAAGGAAGGGGATCATGGATGCCAGACCCAGGAGGGGGATCACGGTTGCTGGACCAAGGAAGGGAATCATGGGTGCCTGACCCAGGAGGGGGATCACGGTTGCTGGACCAAGGAAGGGGATCATGGGTGCCGGACCCAGGGTGCCAGATCCAGGAGGGGGATCATGGGTTCCGGACCCAGGAGGGGGATCATTGGTCCGATACTCTGCCATGACTATGTGTAGGGTCCAAGCAAGACACTTTAAAGATATAAATTATATTTTATCTCCATAATCGATTTTTAATAACATGTTTCAGTTATAGCAGAACTAAAGAACATAGCTTCCTTCTGTTATGCCTGTTGTTCAGCCTGGCAGTCAGATGGATTGAATATTTATTTTAATGTCATTGAGGGCTAAGGCCATTATAAATGAATAGCTAGATAATCATCAACATTTTTCTTAAAAAGGGGGAGGTGGGTGAAAAGATTTGATTTGTGATTATTTTTTTATTTTTATCTTTTTATTTTTTTTTTTTTATGCAGAGCGGCATGAACATTAGAGAGCAGGCAGGGATGATAATCTAGCAATTAATTTATTATGGCCTTACAGATGATCAACTAACCACTCTTTCCTGGGATCCTGGAAGGTTAACCAGTACTCAAGTACAGTGGAACACATGGTCTAGTGGTCTAGCACCAAACCTATGATCTTTGGGCCAACGGATCGATCCTCCATCACGGCCATGTGTGGTGTCCTTGAACAATACACCTTTTCCGCATATGCTTAGTACTGGCTCTACCCAAGAAGACATTGAGCATGATTTGTCTAAGAACTTGTTTCACAATCAAAGTAAAAAAAAATAAGTTTAAACTTCATTCAAGTACACCCAAAAAATTGATAACTTTTCCACTTGAATCAGTGGTAAGAGACAAATAAAAGTGCGACACAATGTCAAATATCAATGATCACAGTGACCATGGCCAGCAGTGGTTTGAACTCAAGATCCTGGATTGATGGCCAAACACTATACTGACTGAGCTAACCAAGCCCGGCAATTATGATTTTATCTATCTAAAACAATATTCTGTGGTTTAATTTTATTGGTAGAGAAGGTACAATAACAATATACAGTATTATTCATTTTTAATCAACTCTGGTATAAATACATTAACTGCTAACAAGTAATCTTAATTTAAAACAAAATAGAGTGTAGATTACTTGTGCAGGTCTCACCACACACTTGAATTTTGTTCTTTGTTCTATATAAAAATAAAGTCTAGGATTTCTAAAGTAAAAAGATATTTCCTCATAAAATCTTTGTTTAAGCATTGTTTTTCATAGCAGGAATGTATTCGCACATGAAAATGTACAATAACTGGTAGGTTGGCCAGCTTGTTTTTTTAAAGACAGTGTAGTGACATCCAAAGATTTTTAAATAAAGAATTCCTTGAATGCTCATAAATACATGCATCTGTTGAAATCCTATACAAGTCACTTGTGAAGTCTTATTGCAGTATATGCTATGCCAACTTTTGCTTTACTTATCTGTAGCAAGAAATCACAGCCCATATGAACTATTTTTGTAACATTATTGAAATAAACTATAGTTACGCATGCGCATAAGATCATTGAGTCTGCTATACAGACTCCACTTCTAGAATAAACACCTAGTTAACACATTTGTGTTCTTCACTTTATTGTGCTTCCAATATAAATCATAAATACTACATGGTGTATCAGAAGTAAAAGTTAATACTTATTTCATAAGATGGATTTAACGGGAATTACTCCACCAAAAATGAACTGGGACGACACTAATTTGCCCGAGCAGTGAGATAATTTCAAACACCACATGAAGCTAATATTTAGCAAACCAATGAAAGGAAAATCGGAATCAGAACAGATTTCTTATTTGCTTATATGGTCAGGAGACAAAGGCAGGGATATACATGCCACTTGGAATGACATATCAAAAGAAGATGGAAAGAAAATTCAAACTTATTACGACATATTCCAGGCGCACGTGCAGCCAACATTGAATCCAATATTTGCACGTTATAAATTTGATAATGAAATGTAAGGCCAGGACACAATAGACAATTTTGTAACGAGATTACGGTTAAATGCAAGAGATTGTTGTTTTACCAACAAAGACGAGATGATCCTTGACAGAATTGTGTTGGAACCAATTTCTCCCACATACGTGAGAAATAAATAAACGTGGGAAAGGAGCTTACTCTTGAAAAGGCCATACACATCTCACAAGCCTTCAAGTATTCACAAGAACAATTGCGTTTTATGGCAGAACAAGACGTGCACCATGTTGCACATACTCACAGGCCGCCAAACAAGCAGCAACAGCAATAGCAATATCAGCAGCGACAGCAGCCGCAATATCTGCAGCAAAAGCAGCTGCAATATCAGCAGCAACAATATCAGCAGCAACCACAACGACGACCACAGCTGACAAGACAAAAAGCGAGATCACGGCACCAGAACGACGACAATTCACAGTGTGGAAATTGTAGCCATTCAACACATAAGACAGGAAATTCCAATTGTCCGGCAAGAGGCGTAAGATGCCACTCGTGCAGGAAGATTAATCACTTTGCATCTGTGTGCCGCAGTTATAACATTCATCAAGTGTTGTGTGAGCCAAATATGGATTTATATGATGGACAAGACTTCAAAATTGATACGGTAACATCTTCTCTATCTCCAGATCGTGCATTTGTCACCCTATATATATTGGCCCCTCAAAAACACCTGTTAGTTTTAAAATAGACACAGGTAGCCAAGCTAATATCTTGCCACATAAACTCTACCAAACATTCTATCTTGGATACCCTTTGTTACCCCCAGGTAACAGGTTAACCTCCTATACAGAAAATGCATTGCCATTGCTAGGCAAGGTCAGCATGATCTGCAATTACAAAAATAGAAGCAATGATGCCATTTTCTACGTAGTGGAAAATTCTGCCCCGCAACTCCTAAGTTTGCAAACATCTCTTGACCTTGGACTGATTCAGATGACATACTCTGTTGAACGCAACCCTTGTGATATAACAAAAGCACACATCATGACCAAATATCCGGAAGTATTTGAAGGAGTTTATTTCCATGCAAACGTAAATAACACTTAAAGGAAGATGCTGATCCTGTAGTAAATCCCCCACAACACATACAAGAGGCGTTTAAAATGCGACTCAAAGACAAACTTTAAAGAATGGAAGATTCTTATATCATTAGCAAGGTGACAGAACCTACCGATTGATTTAATTCCCTGGTTATAGTTGAAAAACCTAAAACAGGTAAACTGAGAGTATGCCTTGATCCAAAAGCGCTGAATGATTCAATCCGTAGATCGCATTACCCAATGCCAACTATCGATGATGTTGCAAAACTGACAGACACAAAGTATTTTAGTATATTGGCTGCACGCATAGTTATTGGAGTGTACATTGAGACGACGAATCGTCATATATCACGACATTTAGTACGCCTTTTGGGCGGTATCGATTCTTAAGACTGCCAATTGTTATTAAGAACAGTCAAGATAATTATATTCCAATAAAAAATGACGACATATTTGAGGGACTGACTGGAGTCACATGCATTGTTGATGATCTGCTTGTATATGGACGCTCTAAGGAAGACGAAAACCTACTCAACATAATTACACGTGCTCAAGACAAAGGCATACATTTCAATTCTGAAAAATGTATCATCGCTGTGACTGAAGTCTCCTTCTTTGGTCGCATTGTTACATCATCAGGCCTTAAGCCAGACCCAAACAAAATTGAGGCTATTGTCAAATTAAAGGCCCCTGACAACCGAGCAAAGTTAGAGAACTTATTAGGAATGGTCAATTATCTGTCAAAATTCGCTCCTAAATTGACTGAAATTACAAGCCCTCTGCGAGCTCTACTAAAAAAGGAAGTTGACTTTCTATGGCATCACCCTCAAAATGACGCTTTCAAAAAGTTACAAGTGATCACCGAGAGTCCTGTTTTGGCTTATTTTGACCCAAAAGTGCCCCTTACCTTAGAATGCGATGCTTCCAAATATGGAATTGGAGCAAGTGTAATGTAAAACAGTTGCCCAAAAGCGTTTGCATCGAAAACACTGACAAAAACTGAAGTTGGATACGCTCAGATAGAGAAAGAATTTTTGGCCATTTTGTTTGGTTGGAAGCGTTTTCACCAATACATTTACGGCAGACACGTAATTGTACATTCAGACCACGAATCACTGTCAGCTATCATGATAAAGCCACTTGCTGCAGCACCACCCTGCTCCAAAGAATGATGCTTCAAATTAAAAAATATGATATTGAAGTGCGACATGTCAGTGGAATAGACATTCCTGTCAGTGATTGCTTATCTAGACAGTCGCTTGACAACACTTATCCAATTTTGATTTGGATTTGCATGTGCATACGGTACCGTTTTGCAAACTTTGTGTATTACAGAACGTTGACTTGACATTATACAAAATGCTATAAAACAAGACGGACAGATGCAAACTTTGAAACAGACTATACTTGATGGCTGGTCAAGTTCTCGTACAGAGTGTAATAAATCTGTATTGGAATTCTGGAACCACAGAGATGAGCTGTCTGTAGAGAATGACCTAATCTTCAGAGGTCATAAACTTATTATACCCAGGTCACTCAGACAGGAAATGATAGCATCAGTTCATATAGGTCATATAGGCGTTGAAAAAATGCTACAGCAAGCGAGAGATGTAATATTTTGGCCATTAATGGCTTAAAACATTACTGACCACATGTTAAGTTGCAATATTTGCTTAACGCACAGGAACTCAAACATGAAAGAGCTTCTAACTCCCATGACATCCCCCATAGGCCATACGAGAAAATAACCGCTGATTTATTTACATTCGACGACAAAAACAAGTGTAGACTATTACAGCAGAATTTTCGAGGTAGACTTATTTCCCGACATGAAAAGTGCTACTGTCATTAGAAAAATAAAAGTGCATTTTGCAAGGAATGGAATAGCACACACGTGCATTAGTGACAATGGTCTGCAATTTTCATCAGAATCGTTTTGTAAGTTTTCTGAAGATTGGGGTTTCAAACATACAACCTCAAGCTCTTTGCATCCAATGTCCAATGGACTGACTGAGAAAACAGTCCAAATTGTAAAATGTATTTTCCGAAAAGCTAAAGAAAGTAGAAATGTATCTAGCTATCTTGGAATACAGGAACACCCTCCTTGAAAACAGCTTTTCTCCAGCACAGTTACTCATGGGCAGGAAAACCAGATCAATTATGCCAGTGACTGATAGTCAACTGCAACCAATGATTGTTAATACGCAAACTGTGTGTACAAAAATACACAACTCCAAACAAAAGCAAAAAACTTATTTTGACAGAGTATCGAAATCTTTACCACCCCTTAAAATCAATGATAATGTTCGGGTTCAAATGGGCAAAGTATTGAAACCGGCTAAAGTTGTACAGTTGCATAATGATAGGTCATTTTCAGTGCAAACCAATGACAGAGGTGTCTATCACCGGAACAGAAAATTCCTTCACAAAAAAAAAGGAAAATTTCGCGCAGATAACCCAGTTTGCACTAAATATGCTTCAAGAAAACTCCCAGGGTAAAACGATCAATCTGTCCAACCAGACAATTAACCGATGGCTTTATTTGGATCACAGAGGTAGCATCAACTCTTAAAAAGTGGAGGTTGTTTCATCATGATATTTTTCATAAGATTAACAAAATGAACAAAAATTTTAACTGTCTTGAATCATGATAAATACTGGTAACTGTTTTTTTGCTAGTTTTTAAAAAAAAACAAGAAATATCACTGATAAGTTTCAAATGGTCTGTGAAAATAATGATATATCTTACAATAGGCAGGGATTTAAATTATCAATGAATATCAAGAGTTATGGACTGACTTTTCGGACTAGACACACAATTTCATGTTTTTTTACATTAAAGTTTGACCTTGACCTTTGTGTGACATTGATCTTGACATCTGATGTAAAGGTCTGGTTATTTCAAAAGGTAAATGCTGGCGACACATCGTCATGCATGTTGATCACTTGTGTCAAGATAATTTAAAATCCCTCCATGTAAGACAAAGTTACAGATCAGACATGATACATCAAACAAACTGAAAGTGTGACCTTGATTTTTGAGGTAAGGTTCCGGGTTTTACACGGTACATTTCATCATGTCATGATGATCAATTGAGCCAGGTGTTTTTGAAATCCACAATTTATTTATTAATGAGGTAAAGGTGTTTTGACACATGATCTGATTATCTATTTATTATAATCAATATTATATAAACAAAAATACCAACTTTTTTTAAATGCTGCGATGATGACCTTATTTGCATGTCAGTAGTTTTCATCTTTTATTCATAAATTAACGCCAACAAAGTTTCTGTTTAAAGTCACCGAGATTATATAATCAGTACATGCACACTATTTCATAACAGTACACAGACAGAATTAATAGAAAAATAGTACAGAATATAACACCAAACATTTAATGAAAAGACTGAGACTAGAAGGATATGTTATCACTTAAATATTTGAGATGGATTTCACATCCCACAAGCACCATGTCTACACATATTACTGACATTTTAGTTATGAGGACATTAAGGATATATACAACACAAAGTCACTATATTTTGTTTCTACTTTAACAGGGGCATGGCAGTTTTATGAATGAAATAATGTATTCAAAAATGTATACAATGTATTTAACTAAACTACTTGGGGCTAATATCTTTAACTGGATATTTTTGTATGTTTAAATACTGATTCGATACATGAACATGACCAAAGTTTTGTTTAAGATTGTGGTACATCCCTTTACTCAAATGCTTGAGTTTGTAAGCTTTTGTCACTACCTGTCAAGATTACACAAGTATATCTATGTTTTGTAATATTTTTTCTTCTGGTTAACAACAATTCACCACAAGCATGACTTTTTTATCACATACATTCATCAGCTCCTACATTAAAGTTGTCAGCTCCGATGTCGAAGTCGAAATTTATACAGGCCAGGTGCTATTAAATTCAAAGTCTGATGTATGAATACAGCAGTTAAGCCCCATATGCGATACTCTCCTCCAGTGAAAACAGGAATGGTATAACCCTTGGTGCCTGGGTACCGGTATTGTGTCTGTCTATTGTTAGCTGTATCACAAATAGATGAAATGGTTCTCGTGAAAACACTCTCCACCTAGAGATGAAATAGAAGAAAAACTCATAATTAGGCCATTCTCTAAAAAATGTTTGTTTGCAGGGCTCCGAACCAGTATTTTGGTAGGTAGATAGCTAAAAATATTTTGCCAGATTTTGAAGTTTTAATGTCCTTTCGAACCACATAATGGTCAGAAATCATGAATTAAAAGTGTCGATAGTTGCAATTTCAGTATAGCAAACATTTTTTTTAAAAAAACTGCCCTTAGACAACCAGTAATGTGATATTGAGAAATTTCATTTTTCTTTTCCATGACATAAAAGTTGTTAAAATTTCCCCACAAAAAGTTGAACATTATTGTGAATGATTTTGATGGTTTACACATTATATTCAGTGGGACATCATTAGTACAAACCCGATACGATAATCACACCAGTGTTCACAGTGTTTAATCTCCAAATCCCTGACTCGACTTCTCTAAAACAATGCTCGGTATTGGATTTACCTAAGAAATGGACTCGAGCTCGAAAATAATTCATATAAGCTCAGCTTACTTGCAATCAAGCTGAAATAAATTAGAATAAACCATCTTCAATATTGGATACTGTAAGTAGAGGGCTCTGGGAGGTAGTGCAGTGGATCAAGTGTTGGTAGCTAATGTTCAGGGCCTTTTTTCAAGAAATTGGGAAGAGGCTTTAGCCTTTCATTTTGGGAAATTGAAGCGTGATTTTCGGCCAAATTGGGAAAAAGCAATAAACTCATTGCACCCAGTCTGTATATTGAAAACGAAACCACCCGAACATCCACATTATTTGTATTTTATACAACTTTCGGTTTGAATCACTGTCAAAATTATTGTTAAACAGTTTCTTTTTACACATTGACATAAAACGGGTTGTATGTAATCGATTTTTAGTGAAAAATAACATCAACAAATTGGGAATTTCAGTCTGTATTTTGGGAAGTTCTTTTATCAGATTGGGAAAAAATTAGTTCTTTTTATTGGGTGTTCACCGAATGTCGGCCTCTATTATATAAGGTAAAAAGGTCCTGATGTTAGAGGTTTTGAGTTCAGTCTACAACTCAATCTGATGGCCTCTCAAAATAAAAAGTCAGTACTGGTTTTATCCAGGAAGCAAACTCGAGAGTGGTTCATTTAACCTTTGAGCTTTTTTCACAATCAAACTATAATAAATTTGCGACTACAACACGGTGAACTCAAATCTTTAGAATCACACACATGTCCTACTGACCCAAAATTGAATATGTTCATCATAAATATGTATTTATAATATTTCAAGTAAAACAAAAAATATATTTCAAAATTATTACTTCTTGCCAAAGAGAAGTGACTTACCTCAGAGGAATTCAATGACAGTTGGTTGATGTCTATTTCACCGCAGTATCCCAAAACAGGTGTGACCCAGTTTCCACCCTGTGACTTGGAATAAAAAACACAATGTATTATCTGAAGAACGGAGATGGTTGCTTTTCTTGACCTAAGTTTCAAAATTTCTCTTTAATTAATTGGAAAAAAGTGTAGTAACAATTCAATAATCTTTGTTAGCATTTCAGCAACAATTTATGAATTCAAGGATGTAGCAAATCATGAAACTGTAAAACATTATTCTAGTTCAACCAGAGGGCAGTTTTTTTGTTGTTTTTTTTATCAATAATGTTGAAAACTTAATTTTCCTTTTAAATATTTCAGCAGCAATTCACGAATTCAAGGATGTAGTAAAACATAAATGTATAATATATTATACTCAATAGATCCAGTAACAAGCAATAAAACATTTTTTTTTCTTCGAAACCAACTTTACTATACAAGAGAAAATAGTATGATAATACCTTGCTAGGGGAATTCTGCATTTCACCCCATATCTCGACCTTCTTCTCCGGGAGCCCTATTTCTTCACATGTTTCACGTAAAGCTGTGTAGGTTATATTTGGATCTCCAGGGTCTTGCATACCTCCTGGAAAACTATCAATATAACAGGAATTCTCATTAATGATTGTATATGACTGTGTGTTACCTTGGCATTACAAGCATGTAAAAGGCAGTTTCTTAGCTCGCTATATGGCTAATATAAAACTTTCATGCTTTGACATTAGAACTATGATTTCCCATATAAAAATATGCATTACTTTTGAAGCATGCCACATGCATACCATGTGAAGAATGTGCTGTTTTTTTGTGATTTTTCAATAATTTTGAAAATAGGAATTTACATTTCAATAATTAACTTGGTAAACAAATTACGACTTTAACATAAGAATATATATATACTTTTTTATTTTTGTGTCCTCTCAATTGGTGAAATGGCTGGTCAATATGCTTCCAAAAGCTCCCACAGCCCCACTCCCAAGCTTAATTTATGGACTTTACCCAGTCAAGACTTTTATACCAGAGGCTAAACAAATTTCAAAATGAAAAAAAAACAACAACATTTTTTTAGGGGAGTTTTTCTTAAAATAGGGGATACAAAACTCACTGGATATGAAGTATTATTGTAATATAATATGATAATTAATGGTTAGAACATGATCTTAACAGTGTTACACTTTATTTACCAGTTTGCTAAAGCCTTAAAAGATTTCCCCTACATTGTGCTGTTTATTCCCAATCTAGGAGACTTCCAACGGCCTCTTCCCAATCTTTAGGAAAAAAGCGTGACCAATTTAGATTGCAGAGCTTCTAAAAGCTATAGAAATTTATACAAGGCTTACATGCTGTAACTGATTGATAAGTATGTGTGTGTATAAAAATGTAACCTAAAGCTGAGTATTTAGAAATTTTATGCCATCAAGGGCTAACAAATAATCAGTTTACCTAATCACTCTTTTCTGGGATCCTGGGAGGTTAACCAGTACTCTAGCAGACCCATCTCAGCAAGTAACTGATAACTTTTTCACCTAAATCAGCGGTGAGAGACGAATGACAATGAGACACACCAGTTGTTGTATATATCAATTATCATTGAAAATGGCAGAGCAGGGATTCAAACTCATGACCTCTGGATTGAGTCAGATGTGTTACTCACTAAGCTAACCGGGCCAAGCCATAAACTAAAGAAAAATTAATGTTAACTTGTACATATATTAATATTATATTATAAAAGCAGTTAATCTAATTTGTGTCACAGACTCACACTCATATTCACATATTTTACCCTTCACAAAGATACATGTATGGTAATTTTTATTTAATATAATTATCTACATGATGCAAGCATGAAATTTAAATGCATACCTTTAATTTTAAAAAAAGGCATAAAGACTACCAGGCAATTCTACACATTTGTAACTAATATTTAATCTATGACAAAAAAGGTGAAATGTATTTGTATATTTTCATCAATTTTTTTATCTGTAGAAATTGAACAGAATTTTTTTTTTGAAGTAAATCTCAATTTATGTTTTAATTTTTTTTTAAATGATGTTTTCAAAACAAGCAGTTTCATGAAAAGTCATAATACTTTTTTGATTATATTTGATTATATTTGATTATATTTGATTATATTTGATTATATTTGATTATATTTGATTATATTTTCATAGGTTTAAAGATCAATTTGATGTGTGGAGATTAGTAAAATGATTT
The DNA here is from genome assembly GCA_029582155.1 of Panopea generosa. Classification (NCBI taxonomy): domain Eukaryota; kingdom Metazoa; phylum Mollusca; class Bivalvia; order Adapedonta; family Hiatellidae; genus Panopea; species Panopea generosa. The sequence goes on along the minus strand of CM055910.1, from coordinate 38,223,735 downwards.
CAACATTGTATTAAAATTATTAATCAATTCCAGACAGGTTACATTAATACATACGATTGGTTCCCTTTTCTATAACATAAATAGAAACCAGTATTTCTTATAATAGAATAAAAAAATGCAAGTACTAGTACCTTACTTCTCCCCGATGATTCTTCAAATCCATCGATCTCACCATGAACAATAAAGATGGTTCCCCATTAACGGTACATAAGGGCACCAGCACTGCAGCATGCTTGGAGACTTTCAAATGCTTATAATCTGGTCTCATAACTGGCTTTTCCGTCTGCATCTTTTTCTGCACTCTATGTTTGTTCGAATCACTGTAGATGTTATCTAACGTCACTATGTTTGACTTTGTTCCTGCATTTGTTTGTTTGATCGTAGAGTAATTACGCACAAAATATTTGTTTGTACCCGTATATCTATGTTTCCCTGCAGAATAACATTTCATCATTTCTTTATATAAAATCGTACTATTGCACTTAGATGTAGAACAGTGTCGTATAAAATTAAATGTATTTAAAATTTTACCGCTATTCAGTTCCAGCAGACGACATTTTACACAACCAGAAATGACACCCATCCTTCTATAATGAGAATGAGAATGTGTACTGATATTTCTGTATGTGAGGTCAATCTGTGGAATATTTACATATCTTTGTTTTATACCAGACGCCAACAACGAAACCCTTTCCAACATAGATGCTGATCCATTTGTGGAATATTGGTAACATTTTTTAACATGCCCGGATAACAGAAAGCTTGCCTGTACTTTGCAGTGTTGATACATTTTACAATGGAGGCTATTAGCTCAACTGTATTTCCAGAGGTCTAACAGTCATCTGTCATGCATGTGAATCCCAGTTTTTCCCCCCGACTGATTGGAAATTATGCACCAAGTGTAGTTGAAACCTATTTGTATCAAACTGTTAACTTCTTCATATTTGTGGCAACATTGATTTCATCTTGTCCTGTTTCTCATCCTTGAAAACTGCAACCTGAAACAAACATTGCATCCGTTTTAAATTTAACAAGAAACAACAGGAGGGTCATGCTGATGTTAACCTTTTGCAGAAAATAATCCCTGTTTAATTGATGAAAACGAAATCTACATAATGCATAACTAATAATACACACTTACAGGTCATATATAAATTGGTGGTCATGCCAATTTGCCACAGTACACCAAAGAGAATAAGTATGTCAATATCAATTGTACCATCCACCACAGTTTATTCTAATTTATTTTAGTTCAAATGGAAAGAAATCTCAGAGCTCATATGAACCGCTCTTGACTACACTTCCTGGGTAGATTTTTTTTTTTAGAGGCATCTGGTTAAGCTGAGTATCGAACCTGCAACATGAGTAGCCAATACTCAATCCAGTACACTACTGCCCCACTATAATTGTGTATGGAATTGACATATATGAATTAAATAGTTATAAATATAATAGTATTGTATTATGTACCATTTAAGTCTGTGATATTCATTTAAACATGAGATCAATTGAATTGTGCAAGTTACAATATAAAGTGATATATTTAATCAACTTAATACAGATACTGCATGTGCATTTGATTCTTAATTAAAAGTGCAATTTATTTCTTTGATAACTAAGGTTTTGATAGATTGATTGCCTCTGTATGTTATGCTATCAACACAGAGGACCATAATGGAAGTAAGAGTTTATTCTTTTTGTGTTATCCTTGGTGGTGGTGTGCATGTCACTATGCCTTATGTATATATATATATATAATCTTGCTGAATGATGACATAGAAAAGTGTTCTCCATGTTTGTTCACTTTAGAACAGAGGACATTTTGTGTGTCTCTGAATCCATGATGCAGTTTATACAAATGTTGTAATTTGTAAAATGGGAGGAAAAGTTGGATGTAACAATGTGTTCACTCAGTTTACAGAGAATACATGTTAATGTGATTGGACAGTAGGTTGATGGATTGCTTTGAATCCTTGCATGTAGAGAGGGTCCACATTTCTTTGAGCCATGATTATGTGACTTCCTCTGATGGCAGTATTATACAATATAAACAGGCTTACACATGGTCATTTCCCTCATATTATTTCACAATCAATGACGGATGGTGAGTTCTGGTTGTTCAGTAATAACATATGTTTATGTCATATTTGTGAACCAAAATTTTTTTCAGGACAGGTCACTGTACATAGACTGAGAAAAAATTCAGCACCCATTCTAAACAGTAAATTGTGGTACAGATTTCTTTTTCAAAATTTATCAGAATGTAACTAGTTTGTGAAAAAGATACATGGAATTAATCCTTGCTGCGAACGAAGTATAATTTCTGTGATATGAACCTAAGAACATAAAAAAATATATTTTGATCCTTGACATTATGCTTAAAAGAACCCTTTGGAAATAAATTAAAAAAACTTTATGGGTTATCCTGTGGAAATATATGAGGGGGATGCGGGGTCAGAAAATATGCAGATTTTTGCCAAAACTTTTTTATTTATCACTGTATTCTAATAAATCTCAGGGAGCCTGTGCCGCTATATATTTACAAAATTTTGATGATTTTCCATCATAAGTTTATAATCTATGGTAACTATGGAAATGTTGGTTTACATAGTCGAGGCAGTTTTTTCTTTTTTTTTCTACCTCTACTATTCAAACAAGCATAGTGTTGCCAAAACGGGTTCTATTTTTAAATAAAAGCAATCAATGTCTGCTGTATCATATGCTTGTTTACATCTTTCGAGAAAATGGCACCAATTATGCGCATCTTAAAATGACATCAATATCACTATATGCCAATTTTGTATGAAACAAAAAACTTGAAAATGGATAAGTGCATGGAATACCGCAGTTCCATTAAATTCTGTTCTTTGGTAGGTTTTACATCAAACACAGAAACATTTAAAGAGTGCATATGGTGATTATAATGTTTCAAGCTCTAGTGTTTAAATGTCACAATTGTTTAGAGATATCACTTAATCAGTCATTAAAAAAGGACAAACAGGACACTGATTTGAAAACATGTTGGAATTTAAATGGCTTTACAGAATATTGTGTCGAGTATACCATCTTGGGATTCCGTTGACTTGTTCACTCAATGTTGTAAATGGTGGCAACATGTATAGACCATGGACGAGAATATTTTTTGAAGGAGTAACTCAGTAAATGTAATATGACAGCACCTGTTTATAATACTGACTGTTATTTGTTTGTGAATACAACGTCATCATTTTGCCCTGACATAAGTAACTGTTATGCTTTGAATAGCACTTTACTTTTTTAATAGTTGACGTTTCCTCATAAAATTTTCAAAATATGTCCCATATTATTTTTATTTCAAATACAATAACAATATTGTGCATTGCATAACTGATATATATAAGTTATGGCAAAAGTCTACAAACTTTCAAGTCTCTAATTAATCAATAGTTTAGCCAAGTTGAATACTGTGTAACAAGATATTAAATTTGTAATAGCTGATATATTATACTGGTCATACCTATTACCGCAAGTCTAAAACTTTGTCAACCATGTAAATAATGGCATCAATAATAAACAGTTATAAAGTTACTTAAGTGTGCATAGTAGTAAACAGTTGCGAAATGTAAACAAATGCTGACACTAACAGAATTTGGAGCTTTGCACATGTCTAAGTGTTTGTTATCATGCGGGCATTCGCGGTAAGAGGTATCCCTTGTATACCTAATACCGTGATATACCTATTACCGCAAATGCCCGTATAATAATGGTCTAGGAAGACATGCGCAAAGCTCCAACTTCCGTTAGCGTCGGTATTTGTTTGCATTTCGTACCGGCAACTGTTTTTTACTCAGTACACTTAAGTAACCTTATTACTGTTTAGTATTGATGCCATTCTTTACATGGTTGAATTTGTTTTAGACTCACGGTATTAGGTATGACCAGTATATATCTCGGTATTAGGTATACAAGTGATATATTTAAGAGTAAAACGAGTTTAATATATTATTTACATGTAATTATTTTATTATAAAATTTATAGGTAAATGTGCTTGATGTATCTTTTATGTTATGACATATATAGATATATCACAAATAAATTAAATCAAAGTTACTTCTCAGTTTATAAATAGTCTGCCTATGGCCAAGTGTTGGCTGGCCAGGGTCAAAGGTCATTATGTTCTTGTTCATGGACGAGCAGTCAAATAAAAAAAATCAACGTTGGATAAAAGAGCGATTTTGTCATTTTTAAATCTCATACAGTGGAAACTAAGTTAAATTTTGTTGACAGTACAGTAGTAAGAAACGGTAAAAAAACTTACGGCAATTCTCAATTCTGGAGAAAAAAATAATAAACACCTTCACAAGGGAAGTCACTCTTGTGAAATGAATATTGGCGATACGCACGACTTTCGTGTGTATATCTTTATATCGCTTTACTTCGGACAAAACATACTCATGATGACATCACTGACTTGTTAGTAGGAAAGATCGATGTAAAATATTTCTAACAAAAACAACCTCAAGAGTTCATGCATTAGGACACAGGTAAGTGCCTAAAGAAGTCAAAAGCCACTGAGAGGCAATGGTTAGCAAGTCATGAAATTAAAAAGAACTGTTCACTGCTACCGTGCTCTTCAATTGTAAGGTAATGCCGATGGAAACTCGAGTAAACAAACTCGTTGTTTGCATGAGAATGAATTACAAAAGTCGGCCGTAATTCCAGTGTTAATACTATGAAATAGGTAAAAGCTGAAATCCAGATCCATTACTAATAATACGATAGTCAGTATAGTATAGTGACAAATTTAATTTACTGTATGCATATGTGCATTACTTTCGATGCATGTCTAAATGAAAACAAGTGAAATACTTGTATTAGGTTCAGTAATGTGTTTTATTTTCACTGAATGATTGTATTTAAGTCGGAAAATAGCTTTACAGCAAGTGTTATTTATTTGTACACATGACACAAAATAAAGTATCTTGGGTCATAATAAATTAATTGCTAGATTACCATCCCTGCCCGCCCCCTAATTTTCATGCTGCCCCGACCATTTTAATTTAAAAAAAAAATAATTAAATAAAAATGAAATCCTCCTTCTCCCGGTTTTTAAGAAAAATTTGGATGATAATCTAGCAATTAACTTCTAATGGCCTTGTTTAAAATTCGCCACTGCATTTTTGTTTGAATAGTCACACTTTATCAACCTTGCTGTTTACAAATAATGCAGACGATGGATTTCATATGGAGGCTTCTCTATATGCCAACAATCACCAGTCAAAGAACTAACCTGTATCCTTTGTTGCTTAACATTCGATACAGTCAGTGCACTCCAACCATAGCACTATCAAAGCTGGCTCAATAGCAAGGCTGTTGTAAGTGTCTTACGTATGTTTGTATAACATGCATTGTAATACATTTATAATTCATATTCTTGTATCTTAAATCACTGAATAAATTTTTATACTGTTATTGTTTTGTTTTTTCATGTTATTTAGCACATTGATATCAATAATGTATACATTTTTGAGGACCTTATGAAAGATTGACTTATTCAAATGAGTTGTCTTGTTGAATAAAGATTTATTATTATTCACTACATTCCAGTCCTCCTCTCTTTATCCTTTAGGGCTTGGCCTAACCTGCACCGCCCACAGGTAACTTCTTGCAGTTCTTGGCCATATCCCACCCAATACCACAGAAAGAGGGCAATGTGTGAAAGTGCAGAGCAAAGAACCATAACCTTATTGTAAAAATAATGACATAATTATCTTCCCTTTCATACTTTATTTTTGGTTATTATTTTTTTTGCTTATCCAGAGCATATTTTTAAAAATATGTCTTGGAACATTGATAGAGACATATGTGGACTGGCAGAGTGTATGTTACTAGGGTGTGCAAGTTGATTAAACAGTACAACCAGTATCTATGCAAGTTAATGATTACTTTCCAACAAGTGGAAAAATTGTGGCCATGAAACAAAATTAATGGCAGTATGTCACAGAGACCGTGGCTTGTTGAGAGTTTAAACTCACAACTCCGGAATTGACAGTCAGATGCATTACCGACTGAGTTAATTGGTTCCTGCTTTTATCAGATTTGTATATTATACAGTTATTTATATTTGTCTCTTCAGAATATTAAAGATGACGTACTCCAGTAATGGTGTGATTTAAACATGTGATCGTAATACAATCAATTTATCACATAGTTTTGACGAAAACTATGGCAGATGCAAAGTATCTGTCTGTTGTTCACGGTTGCCTGGACAACTTACCAACACTCAACTCACGACTTGTCAGGATATTTATCAGTTCAACTTTCACAGGTATTAAAAAAAGTCAACTTTGAAAAGTTTGTCTTTATTTTAAAAAATCTATCTAACATGTGATACCTGTGTCTAAGCAAACATGAATTTTCTTTTATACAAATTTAATTGAACCAGTTGGGGTGTTTTTGTGAATTACTCTTCAGCCAGTTTCCTGAATAGAATCGTTCCTGGGTGTTGTTTTTGAGAAGATGTTGGCCTGGGATCAAACCCAAGTCCTGAACCGTGATCTGCCAACATCCTTGATCTGCATCTAGTGTTTACATTACAACTAAGCTTAACTAGCTGCTAAGTACTACTTACTGCATCAGTTTTTATCTCACAAAGCTCAAGGTTAGTTATTCTGATTGCCTGTTGTCGGTCATCGATCTGTGAACTTTTAATATCTCGAACAAGTTCTTAAATATATTGAAAAGGGATTCCCTAACTTGGGTTATGCAACCAGTTCAGACTGAAATAGATTTTATATTTTGTGAGTTGTGATGTATCAAATGATTCACATTATTTCATTTTGATTTCAGTTCGATCAGTCATACTGGTTTAGATGTTGTAAAAACTGTTTCATCTTAGAAAAAGTGTGAGTGATGATGTGATGGTCATCAAGTAGTATATAAGTGCTGTTTATATTTAGAATGTACATGTAGTTTTCGTTTCACATTATGGTGGGTGGATTTGACATACCAAACCAAGCTGATAACTTATATCTCTTTTAACAATATACTCTCTTTAAGCACATAATGTGTACACATTTTATGAATAAAGCAGTGCCTATATATGAAAAAGAAATAGTTTTGCTTCACATTCACAAGTTCACAATGCCATTGTACTTTATTGTTTAAATTGTAACAGACACACAGGAGGAGCGTAACTTATTACTGGAGGAGGTATATCCTAAACTGAAGTCATACTGCAAGGAGAAGTATGGCATGGACTTTCAGGTAGGTGATATAAAAGTTTTACAAACAAATCATATCTTTGAGAATGTATTCTACCAATTACAAGTACAGTTTGTGCAAGCAAAGCTTTGAATGGTTTAGGTTGTATATGCCCTTTAAACCTGTGGAAGAGGGTAAAATTGTGTTGTGTTTATAAAACTAAGCTGGTATGATTCATTAAATGATTCAATATTCTAGGTTGTCTATTAATTAAAACAAAAAATGTGGATGGAGGACAAAAATGATTGGTTTAAAAATTGTTGTCTTGATAGTGATAGCCAATAGCAGCCAGTCTTAAATAGACCAGGGTGTTTATTTCAGCTGATTGAGCTTTAAAGAAATTATAATTTTTCTTTTATTTTTATTTTCTTATAATATGCAGTTGGTGGACATGCGATGGGGTGTACCTCTTGATGCCGCAGATGATCATCTGGCCACTGAACTTTGTCTTGAGGAAATACGCAATTGCCAGAAACTCTCCACTGGACCCAATTTTGTGGTACGTTTTTTGATGATAGATGGACTTTTTGAGACAAATTATAAGAATATTTTTGAGGTTCATGAAAAAGTTCATGAATTATATTTTTCTTGCATACCAAACACATTGAATATACATTTATTTAATTACTCTGGTGTCACAATCTCTTTTTTAAATAATTTATCTCAACTCTATCACACAGGAAAAATAGAAAAAAAAACTCCATTTTCAACATGTTAAAAGATGACATCCAGTTTTATTGGGGAATGATCATCCTGAATGTATTCATATATACAAATATGAGTAGGACCACTGTCCTTCTGCAAGTAAAATTTTAATGGCAAATTTTCCAATATAACGTGTTTGGACTGATTTAGTCTCAAACCCACAACCTCAACTGTGAGAGGGAAGTGATCTTAAGATGGTGCCTTATATCACTCAGCCACCAAGGCTCCTATCTGAGCCACCAAGCCTCCTATCTGAGCCACCAAGCCTCCTATCTGAGCCACCAAGGCTCCTATCTGAGCCACCAATGCTCCTATCTGAGCCACCAAGCCTCCTATCTGAGCCACCAAGGCTCCTATCTGAGCCACCAAGCCTCCTATCTGAGCCACCAAGCCTCCTATCTGAGCCACCAAGCCTCCTATCTGAGCCACCAAGCCTCCTATCTGAGCCACCAAGCCTCCTATCTGAGCCACTAATGCTCCTATCTGAGCCACCAAGCCTCCTGTCTGGGCCACCAAGCCTCCTATCTGAGCCACAAAGGCTCCTATCTGAGCCACCAAGCCTCCTATCTGAGCCACCAAGGCTCCTATCTGAAATATTCCTCCATCAATAAAACTTTTGTACAACATAAAATGTGCATGAAATGGCATAAAACGTTGTACAACACCCATTAACAAAACAAAATTTTAAAGTTGAGTATGCTTCAAACTGATAACACCATAATGTAGTTCTTTTCTAACCAAACAGTTCTCATATCTTCTCCTTCAGACATTCCTTAACCAGAAGCATGGTTATCGTCCACTACAAGTCTCTATACCAGACACAGAGTTCTGTCACCTGACCTCGTGTCTGAAGGAGAACAACAAGAATTTATTCCAGATAGAGAGATGGTATCTCAAAGATGAGAATCAAGTACCCCCTGTGTATGTTCTACAGCCAATCAGTTCACTTCTCTCTGGATACAAGGATAAGGTAAATTGATTGTAACTGAATACAAGGATAATGCTGTTGTTGTTGGAAACAATGGTATTAAAGGTAAATTGATTGCTAATTGGATACAAGAATAATATAATGAATTGTTAGAATTGGATACAAGGATAAGGTAAATGATTTGTTATTGGATACAAGGATAAGGTAAATTGATTGTTATTGTTCATATGGATTTCTGTTGGATACATGGATAATGTCTTTACTTGTTATTGGATACAAGAATAAGTTTTCTTTATTCTTGCAGGATAACTTTTCTGCAAAGCAAGAATGGCAGGACATTTTCCAAAGTATTCGAGAAGATTTAAAGTTTGGGAGTAAACTATGTTATGAGAAGCAGCTTCTGACCGAAGAGGAAAAGCATAAATATTTCATGTCGGGTAAAACTCACATGGTTATATGTGTAAATGCTTAAAATTATGAAAATTTCCTAATTTTAATTGACCAAAGCTTTTATGAAATCATATATTTAAACTTGTTTAGTTTTCATCGGTTTTGAAACAAGATTATGCTTGAATTCTTCTTAGGTAGAACCAGTACTAAGCATATGCAGATAAAGTGTCTTACTCAAGGTGGGTGTGACTGAGGATCAAACCCATAACTCCCAAATCTTTGATAGAATGCTCTGCGACTAGGCAATGGGTTCCACCGATTTATTTGAATAAATCTGATGTAACTGTATATTTCGCATGAGTTATTAAGCAAGGATATGTACATAATATTTGCCTCCAATTTGACTGAAATTGTACAAAACGAATGTTAAAACCCAGACCTTAAATAAAATCATAATTAATCAGCTTTTGTAGTTACTGTAGTTATGGCAAAGAAGTGCAATAAATGTCCTTAACATCAAGTACACTTTAAAAAGATATATAGTGGAATTAAGTTTCCATTCATTTAAACTAATTTATTTTACTTTGAGTGTGAAACAAGTTCTTACAACTTAGACAAATCACACTAGAAGACTCCTGGGTAGAACCAGTACTAAGTATATGCGGGAAAAGTGTTGCTTAAGAACATCAAATATAGGCGTTGGGGAGGGTTGAACCCACAGACCTCCGACTATGGGTTTGATGCTCTACCACTGGACCACCGCTCCCCACCAAGTTTCTATTGAGAGATAAACAAGGTTAAACTCATGTTATGCTATGATGTGCATCATATCCTAAAATTAATTGAAAATCTAATCATATATAGGGTCCTTGCCAATATGGTCCAATTAATAATGCACGTTATATAAAATTGACAGGTATAATGTATTCTATTTTCCAGTGACTGAAGATGAAATATTTAATGGAATTTTGAAACTCCCGGAGAATGCTGGAGATCACTGCCTCTGCTTTGTACGAATCATCGAAGACATAACATCACATCTGGATCATAATAAAGCTTGGAGATTTATTGATGTTGTGACTCAGGACAATGGAAAGCTGATTGATGAGGAATCTCAATTGATACTTAGGAAGCTTCGAGATGAGAAAATCGTGACCAAACTGCAGGACTTTAATATAACCAGGTGACATAGCTGCACATTGCTTGCTCTTTGTTACAAACCCACACCCATTTCTATGCCTCCACTATATTTTTGGGTTGAGAGTGGAAACAATTGCAGATATTCAGTGGCCCTTGTCTGTTGTCATGCATACATGAGTTGGCAGTCTGTGCATCCCAGTTTCTTATCATGACCAAATTTATCAATCAATTTAGACCAAACTTGCTAGCATATCAATAAGTAGTTGAGTTGAATGAGTTTAGTACTTCAATAAAATATTTCAGTTTGCACATCGATAGAAAAACTGTCAGTGTGGATCCTCCATGGCCAAGTGGTCTAAGGCACTGTCAGTTGATGACCTTTACTTATTAGAATATAGCTATTGAACTGTACTCCCATAGAAACAAGTCAGTTGAATGTTGAATGATGAGCATCTGAAAAAAGTTATTAAATTTTTATTTCTATTCTTTGATTTATTTATCAATGAAGATTTTGAAACACAAAAATGTAATATAACCAAATTGAAGAAACAAAATATATTATTCTCCCTTTTCAGTGGTTGTCAAATAGTCAATTATTTTCTTTTGTTAGTGATTGGTTAAGATATAGTTATTTTCCCTTTTCAGTGATTGTTATGGACAGGTTAAGCTCTATATTATGTAATAGTTTATGAACCAATTTCAGGAACATGGTGAAATGGAGTGAGAAAGATGGGATAAATAGACTCGACCATGAAGACTATCTGCAGGTGTTCCGAGAGTCATTCTACACCAGTATTGTAGCTCTCGTTGACAAGGCTGTGAAGAAAGAGAAGTCACTGACACAGGATGACTTGTATATAGAGGTGGTTATTAACTTCAATTAACTATACCGTAACGTTGCTTTTAAAGACTGCCTTCTCTGATAAAGATTCCCTGCTTCTCATGAACAAATCAAAATGATGGAAAAAGAGAGTCTTCGGGTGAATTTTTTATAACTTATTAACATCCCATTTTGAGAAATGTAAGACTAGCAGAGGTGTTTAATTGGAGTTTTAGGGTATTTTCGTAAAAGTTGAAAGGCAAAATTTTAGATACAATAATGGAATTTCAAGTGTCTTACTAGCTTTTGTTAGGAAGTTTAATAAAAACAAGGTAAATAAGATTATTTTACCTTCTATATGCCCATGCAAAAGCTCTTTTTAAGTGAGAAAGTTAGTGGTTCACTTACAGAAAGGTAGTTAAAGTCTCCATAAGATTGTGGAGGATAGTAGGGCTGAAATAATGAAGGCATGATGGTCTGGTTTGACCTTAATTTATACAATCATAACATAATTTAAATTATATAAGTGAAGTTACGTCAGAGACATGATTCATTTAAACATTTCAGATGATGTGACATGTCGGGTAACGTTCTATGAGGGCCACAATGAAGATTAGGTTAGCTGAATGTGTTTAACCCTCTTTAAATATAGTCACTTGTATTACCTTATGTGAAAAGCAGGCCATGTGTTTATATACAGTTCCTATATTAAAGTCTGTAATAGTACATGTGTGTATTTTAAACCAAGCTTTTGTATTGTATATAGGTTCTACAACATGCCAATATGGCTGTAGAGAGGTGTGCCGTATTCCACGGCCGCGAGGAAATACTTGATGCTATTGGTTCCTATCTGCAGGACAACAAACCAGTGCCACTAATCTTGTTTGGCCAATCAGGCTGTGGAAAAACGTCTATTATGGCGCAGACGGCAAAAATGGTAAAGCTTTGGTATTCTTAGTTTATTTTAATTTATTTTAGTTTGATTGCTCAGATTTTATATTTAATAGTTTTTGGGTCTGCTTCCTGGACAGAACCAGCACTAAGTGTTGTTTTTGAGAGACCAGTAGGTCGAGCTGAGGATCGATCCCACAACCTCTAGTGTGAGCGGCCAACACTATATCCACTGCACTACCAACCTGATATTCTTGTGCTGTTGTATTAGGCCATCTGTAAGGGATTAACTGGGGTTTGGCTTATACATGTATATGTACATTGCTAGTCCTATATAAAAAATGGATATAACATTTTTTGTTAGGTACACAAGGTCTCTACCATGTGTATGTTCAGCAAGCATGTTCCTGGAGATAGTAATAATTACCTTGTAACATATAAGAATATACTGACTTATTTCTTTCTTTTATTTTTATTTTTTTAAAGTTGGCTTTGACACCATTTTCAACACTAAATGGCATATCCGGTTTTATTGGTGGAGGAATATCTCACAACGAATCTGAGAAGAACTGCCGTCATTCCACAAGTAACTGGCAAACTTTCTAACATTACAGTATTTGGACTCAGCTGGCCTTGAACCCATAACCTCAGCAGTGAAAGGTTAATGGTCATTACGTGGCAACACCTCAGATCACTTGACGACAGAAGACCAACTTGACTTATTTCAATTTAACTTCACCTCATAATGCAGTTTACAGTTAAAAGGTCAAAAGTCAAGGTCATTGTTAATCTCTGTGTGAACGTCAAAAACTAATATGCTAATGAATGTTATATAAGTAACTGGAGAAAGTTAACTTAAGTTATTTAACTGTAGGTACCAAATACTTCCCAGAATGCAGCAGTGATACTGAGATTTCTTGGCACTTCCCCAGACAGCAGTAACCTATGGCGTCTGCTGTATAGTTTGTGTGAACAGATTGTCATTTGCTATGGTGGAGATAAGAAAAAGGTATATGTTTATCTGTATAGAGTGACAAAACGTGTTGTATTCAGTAACAGCAATGTTGTATAGGTGTTGTTCTTTTATTTATTTATTTTACATGAATTGTGGAACAAATTCTCACAAATGGGACAAATCACACTTTAATTCTTCTTGGGTAGAACTTGTACTAACCATATGCAGATAAATTGCTCACTCAAAGATACCACACATAGCCCAGTTGGAGGATCGAACTGATGGTCCCCTGATCATGATCTGATGCTCAACCACTGCACCAAAAGCTCCACTAAAGTATATATATATATATACATGCTGTGCTATATTCACACTCGAAATCTTCCGGGGTAGAACCAGTACTAATCTTGTGTGGAAAAAAGTGTCTTGCTCAAGAACACCACACATGGCCTTAGGGGAGGATCAAACACATAACCCTCTGATCCTGGATTCATTGCTGGACCATGTGCTCCACACTAGGAACATTTTTAGGATATGAAGAGAAGTGAATATTTAGATTCAATTTGTTTTCATTTGCTTATATACTTTTTTTTTTTAATGGTGTTTAACGCCATTTTCGACACATTTCAGGTTATATATGGCATATCCAGTTTAAGTGGTAGTGGAAGACCTCAGACAGAGTAGAACCACCGTCCTTCTGTAAGTAACTGGAAACATCCTCGCATAAAGTTTTTGGAGCGAGTTGGACTCGAACCTACAGCTTTAGCGGTGAGAAGTAAGTGAAACGGTGCCTTAGACCACTCGTCCACAGAGAACCCTGCTTATATACAAACATGTTCATTAGTCTTGATGTACATTTCAGATTCCTGAAGACTTTGATGAGCTCAAGGACTACTTTTTAGAGGTGCTGAAATTGGCAACAGTCAAGAAACCTTTGGTTGTGCTTCTGGATTCTCTTGATCAATTGTCACGGGAGCACAATTCTTACAAACTGAATTGGTTACCACGGAAACTGCCATCAAATGTCAAATTGATTGTGTCAACATATACAGAAGCATTGGATCTGATTGGAACATTACGCATCATTTATCTGTCAAGCAATTTCATTATGGTTCCAGTCTTCTCGACAGAGCTGAGTTCTCAGGTACTCAAATCATGGCTCAAGAAAAAGTGTCGAACTTTGACCACAGATCAGCTCTCCTCAGTGGAGGAGGCATTTGAACAGTGTTCTCTCCCTTTGTTTGTAAAGCTGATATTTGACCAAGTTCTGACCTGGAAATCATACACTCCTTTATCCAAAGACAGTCTCACCTATACTGTACAGCAAAGTATTGACAAACTTTTCTCCCAACTCGAAAAAAAGCATGGATCAGTTTTTGTATCTCGAGCCCTTGCTTACGTGACGGCTTCTAAAACTGGAATAAGTGAGACTGAGCTGGAAGATTTGTTGTCACTAGATGACACAGTTTTGACAAGTGTCTTCCAGATCCATGTACCCCCACTACGCAGAATACCCCCGCTTTTATGGGTGAGAATTCGTCATGACGTCTCGCAATATCTCGTAGACAAGGAAGTTGACGAAGTGCGATCATTTTTTTGGTACCATAGACAGTTTTTCGAGACAGCTGAAAAGAGATATCTCTCCGATAACGAGTTTAAAAAGGAGATTCACTCACTGATGGCAGATTATTACATTGGCATTTGGCACGGGGTTCCAAAACCATTTAAATACACACAGGCACAGATGAAAAGGGTTGGAGTGACCTCCCCTGATGGTGAAGCTGATCGCAAAATATCTTCGCAGCCGCTGATATTCACAAAAGCTGAAGATGAGAAAAAGGTTCGCTACAACAAAAGAAAATTAAGCAAGTTGCCATATCATCTGTATGAAGCTGGGAGGCAGAAGGATCTGAGATCCATGTGCTTGCTTAACTATGACTGGATTCAGGCAAAGCTTAGAGCGTTATCAGTCCAAGAAATGTTGTTAGATTATACAATGTTTGGTGAGAAAGAAAGTGTTTTACATAAAGCATTTAAGGCTGCTCAGTCCACTTTGAAGAAGTTTCCACAAACATTAGCTATGGAAATCTCTGGGCGTCTGCTAGCTTTGCTTCAGACAAAAGCTGGACCAGATGAAATTAAACTTATAGAAGAGTCATTGAAAGCCTCAGAAAAACAGTGCAGACTGATTCCACATCAGCCATGTTATAACATTCCAAGTGAGGCTCATCTGTACACATTGGAACATCCCAGAATACCAGTCAACAGCAAGATGGCCGACATTTCAAATGACTCAGCACATTTGGCAATACTCTCCACTGAGAATGAGATTCTCATTTGGGATTTGGTGTCCGGAGAGATGGAAGCTACGACTAAACTTACAAATGAGCAGGATATAACCTTTAACATCATGCTTAAGCCTCCTGGAAAAGATATATTAATCATCGGGACGACTCTGCAGCAGAAATCAAACCCTGTTGTAATGGTTGACATCAATAATGGAGCTATTGAAAAAGAACTAAAGCTTGACAAACAATACACTAAAATCGGATTTGTCAGTGACTTGGAATTCAGTGTGACAGAAAAGCATCTGTTGGTGCTTGCTCGTCGTCAGGCAGCAGATGTTTTTGACAAAAATTCGGGAAAGATTGTGCATGAGTTTGATGGAGAACCAGACCAAATGTGTCTGATAGCAGATGACACATTAATAATCTGTCACCCAAAGCAGACAAACATCTACACAATTTATGACATGAATAACTTTGAGTTTGTCTACCAAATTTCATGCACAGAAACTCCACAAGCCCTCTTTGTGAGTCCCACACACGACACTGGATGCATTGTCATGAACCAGTCCCCAGTTGTGCAGATGGTCAGTCTAAAAGCTGATGATAAACTTGGACAGATTATCGGGAAACTTGACCTCACCAATTTTCTTAGGTCAAAGATCCAGTGTGTTCAAATACAGAGCAACCTTTGTCTGATCACAACAATAGATGGCTTCATTCTATGGGACATCAACTCAAACAAGAAGAAGCATATATTTGAAATTCCTGATAATCTGAAACCAAACCATCGTGTGTTAGAATTTCAAGGAGCAGTTACACATGATTTGACCACTGTTGTAGCAGCATATGAGAAACATTTTATTACTTGGGATGTAAAGTCTGGCAGACTGGTTCATACCACTGAGGCGACTCGGGGCCGGGTATCCAAAATGATGCTGTCCCCATCCAACGACCATATCATAATCATAAGCAAAAGAAATAATAATATTACTACATGGAAGTTATCTTCCCTTAAGACCAAGATGAGTGACTATCGTCCACTGTCCATGAATGATTCTGCACGGTATATAAGTGTCAATGAAGCTGGTACAGCTGCTGTTGTCCGTAGCATGACTTCAACAGAATTTGCAGTGATCGATATTGCACTAGGAACGAAACGTTGTGAGATTTCCAAAGATTATGAGGCAATGAATCCATACGTCACTGAAGATGGTAAATATGCTGTTCTCCGAGAATACAACTCTGATAATTGTCTGAAGATTTGGGACACCAACAAAGGCCATCTGGTCACTTCTCTGCCAGTTTCAAGTCTCAATCTAAAGGGTTATGTGCTGGGAACCAGAGCAGAGAATATGGCATTGTTACTTGAAGATGATAGAACAGGGAACCATGAGCTACAGTTCTGTAATGTGCCAAGCGGAAAGTCATCATTATCAATTGAGCTTCAGAAATACAACATGATGCAGATATTTTTCGCAAAGGATGATAAGTTCTGTCTTGTTGGTATTGAAGAACAACTACATCCAGGAATCAGAATTTATGCCAAATCTTTTCATGTTGGTAATGGCTCTTTAGTGAAAGAGTATGAAAAGATGCATCCAAAATTTATCCAGAGGATAACAAGAGAAAATGATTGTTTTGTTGGACAGCATATATACACTGATGAAAATGGCAAAGAATCATGGGAAATGGTTGTTCTAAATATAGAAACAGGGGAGACAATGGCAAGCTGCCGAGATCCGCCCCAAAGTACATTGTGTTTTGGGTTGTTGGGTAGACATGGAATTGACAAAGAAAGAAATATATATGATGTTAAGAAGGGAGTTAAGTGTTTCCAGTTCGACTCAGAGAGCGAGTACAATGAAATCTTACCCAGCAGAAGAACATCTCCAAAAGTGACAAGCGATGAAAAGTTTGCCGTCTGGCTGCAACTGAGCACCAATCTTTTGAAAGTTGGCGAGATTTCCTCGCAGACAATTATAAGCGTCTGCCCGATACACAGCATGGCTATGAATATTGAGGTGACACCGCAGCAGATAATCATGATTGGCTGTGAGGACGGACGAATCATGATGCTGCAATTGTTAATTGGGGAGAGCAATTCAAGTTCGGTATTCAAGAATATATTTAATAGGTCTGCACGCAAAGGATTGAAGATGAAAGATAGCATGATGAATACGTTGCATGCGAAAGATATAAAAGCTGCGGAAGTGAACAGAAATAATAAACAGGAAATTAATGGAACAAACAAAAACCAAAGTTCTGCATGTGTTATTTTGTAGTATTTTAGGGTAATATACCATTTTACAAAATCCTGAAAATAATATGTACACAATGGGCATAAATTAGTAAAAGTCTGTTAATGTAGCAATAAAGACTACTAACGGCATGCCGATAAGGGGGTTGGTGCAGAGAATGAAGAAAACACTATACTAGAAAATGTTGTCTCCCTTTGACCATAATTCTAAAAACATTTAATGTATTAGTTTAATAGGATTTGGTAACACAAATCAGCTAATAATAATGGTATAATAATAATACTTCAATTAATGAAGGTAACACAGTTACGCTAATCTTCCCTGTGGCCCTCAACAATCGTACAATGAACATGAAATTCAGCAATGCAATAAAAACATTAAGATATAAAACATGCATTCACATATTGTTTATAAATTCAATAACGTAAATATTTTTATTGAATGCTTACAATCAAACAGTCTATGTCCAACTAACAAATAAGTTTCAGAAGATGCCGATACACTCTAAACTGTTTTTGAAACTATTTATAAGTAAACTGGTTGATGGTCGAATTTCAGTAGGCAGATTGTTCCACAGATGTGACCCAGAATAATGAAATGATCATTTGTAAACTGGACGAGACATTTCCCCTACAAACATTTGCTAACATCAGCAATCACCTTGGAGTCTCATTTGTTTGTGTTTAATAGTGTGTCTTAAACTGAACTGAGGGGACAACTTCCAAGTAGACTTAAGTTTAATATTCATTTGGTAGGAATGTATAAGCATTTTTAGATACATTTAACAAATGTAATGTTACTGAACGCAGTCCAGCTGAAATATTGTGAAATGTAAGAAGAAAAGAAGAGAGAAAAAATGGGTAGCTTTAAGAAAATAATGGTATTGATCGATTGAATTAACATCTTTTTTCAACAGTATTTCAATTATACATGTATAATGGCGGTCAGTACACCTAATCATTGTTTCGGGGATCTGCTAGGATGTTCGCCACAAGTAACTGATGTAGTGATTACTTCCCCACTGTTCCAAGGTGGGAGATTCACAGCCATAGAACAAATTTGATGACCAATCATCACACAGACTGTGTCTGAGAGGGGTTTTGACCTCGCGATCCTGGATTGACAGTCAGCTGTATGATGACTGAGCTAACAGGGCATGGCTAAATAACTGTGTATCTGATAAACACTTAAATGATGTTATTGGTATGCTACATCAGGATTTATCATTTTAATCCTATTGAATGAATGTCAATATTTTTTTTACATTTAAGATGTGACATAGTTATCTTCATAATTTCTCTTCAATATGCTCATATTCAATATAACATGACCATGCAGATGTGTAAATCAAAACATTTATATATAGATAATTATAATTTTTATATTTAACCTTTATAATGATATTACCTTCACTTTCTGTTCAGATTATGTTCTATGTTTTTTTATGTGCAATCAGATGGATCACGACTAGATAACTGATGATTAAACTACATGTCTCTTCCACAGCGGAATGATTACTGAATTTGGTATCGAAATGAAATGAACAATTGTTTTGGGAGAGCAAAAAAAGGTATTAAACGAAAATTTATAGATACATCACTAACATGAATATATAACGCAACAAAAAATTTTCATATGGGTTATCTAAGTTTGTGCAGTTATACATAATTTTATTAACTTTAAGCCATTGTGTGTCTGTCCGTCCATTCCTGTCTGTCTGTCTCTGTCTGTCCTTGTGTAAAATTCTGTGATACATAGATGTATTTCTGTGATATGAATTTGTCTCATTTTTTATAAATCTGTGATATGTTATAGAGATAGAGTTTCTTTACATCAGTGAATAATGATACACTCTAATGAATGGTGTTATGTATGAAGTTACTGTATTTTGCCTTATAAACGCTCTCCCCAAAGATCCCACCACCACCAATTTTGGTCTGAAAAATTAAAAAATATATTGTTTGAAGTGTTGTCAGTAAAAAGAAACCTTATTGTAACATGTATTTGCTTGTAAGACAATTGTACATCTCTCAAAAAAACAACATCAGCTTTCTTCTAATTTTTTTTTCATTTTTTCTTTTTTTTTTTTGAAAATGCATCACTGGTGTGGGGGTGTGTTTATTTTGTGGAATACAGTATATATGAAATGAATTTTAGCTGCAACATTTTGGTATTTAGAGTAATTTGCTGTATATGTATTATAGTGTATTTATACTTACATATTTTACTACTAGTCGGGGTAAAACATTTTTTTAATAAACACATGTGTGTATTTACTTAATTTCTATGCTCATAAATAAGTAATGTAGACTATTTATAATCTTGAAATTATTTTATTTTGCATTTATAGTTATAAAAATAAAAACCTTTACAAACAATGAAGTATTTACTGTTGTACATAATTACCACCTCTTGTTCAACATTTGTATATTGTATTACATAATGAAGCAACTTTGCAAATTGGTATGTTAAAAAACTTCAATTTTAGGTTATTTATAAACATTTTCATTACTTGCTGGTCAGTGTATACATAGTATACAGACCCAATGGAACTGTACAATACCATGTTACAGAAAATTTTGAATAAAAGAGAACATCAAAAGCAAAGAATTACATAGAAAAGGAAAAGCAACTGTTTGAGATTTTGTGAACGCTCGCATATTCACGCAAAATCTCGTTTTTAATTATCTTCACTTCCATTCATCTCAGGAACACAAATCAAAATTCTTGCACTGCAGAATAAACTTGTCCTCAAAACAATACATTCCCAGATATTTGTGTTTAAAATTGTTGAAGTAGTTGTGATTACAAAATGTGTATACTGCAGCTAAAATAACGACAAATTCCGATAAATTTTCCTTCAAACCTCGACCTCCAAGAGCATTGTGTGTGGTCGAAACATGTTTAAACATCTAAGATTACATACAACTTACATTTTATGTACAAGAAATTATTTGCCTGTGAATTATAAATGATTAATTTGCAAATTATGAATCATTTGTGTGCTGTTTCATCAACATCTAGCTGGGAGATGCAAGTTTCCTATCCTATACAAATCATTGTCAATAGCAAACCTACAGTAACTTAGGATGCTTTTCCACTACACACTGCCTCACTGTACGTTACAAGTGTGCAACGTAATGTAATTATCTTCTATGGTTTTTCAAGTTGTTTTCCAGACAAGCAAAGTTTAATAAAATACAAAGTAATTCTATAAAGTTATGTCATGTGTACTGGACAAGCAAAGTTAAAGTTAAAGCGCTGCACATTGCCTCATTATGCATTGCGCGTCACCTCATTGTACTTTACAAGTGTAGAAAATTTCTTTGAATTCATAATTTCAAGTTTTAATCGGACATGATTGCAGATGGCAGTAGAGACAGGCAGAAAGAGTAGCAACTATTCCAGAGAATTTTTATTGGGGGTGCATAATAAGTGAGCTGTATCTAAAGTAATCAATTGGTTTTTATTATCAGGCCATAAACTTCTTGATCAATGTGGCTGGATCAGACTCTCAGACTTGTGCTTTTATCTGTACTGACCAAGATCAGCTTCAACGCTTTCACCATGATGCTTTGTCTGGCTAGTAACTTTTGTAGTGATAAATCCTCTGAAACTACTTGTTAAGTTTTCATAGGAATGTTGTATAGCTGTACATAATGCCTAATTAATCCATCGATCTGAAAACCAAGATGGCTGTTGAAACTTAAATCGCAACAAAAACAAAAGTAATATAAGGGAAATAACTCTGTTTTCATATTAAGATAAACAGTCTGACAGATTTGTTCCCCTTTGTGAAAAGTGTAGATATAATAACAGTTTCTGCTGAATAATTGTATTCTTTTTATTTACTTAGTTGCCTACAAAGATCAAAATTTTATGAATGTTTTGGAAGTTATTGAAAAAGATGCATATGAATCTACCAAAATCTATACAAATCAATCAAAACAAGAGTCCTTGAGGATGATGCTCTAATAGCTAATAGTGCTACATATTTTTTTTAAATTTATTGACCCCAAGTGGAAATTCCTCCCACCCAACGGTAAACTTTTGCATGGAATGGTTTTAATTAATAATGTTATCAGTAATCAAAAGTTTCTCACACAGTTACCCGAATTTATAGGGATTGTTGTTTAATGGGGTTCAGCATTACTTTCATCATTTTTTCAGTTATATTGTGATGTCTACTTGAGACAGTATTCTAAGTGATACCATCATGGAGTATCATACCCCAGACACATGATATGATATCCAACCCAGTCACATTATGTTGACACCTGGCTATCCAGACCCAGAACTACCCTCTAAATGCTGAGTGCCAAGCGAGGAAGCTTGTACCATTTGGTATGACCCTGCCAGAGATTGAACCCACGACCTTTTGCATGTGAGGCAGACGCACTATACCTAGACCACCACCGCGGTTTTAGAAAAACTGACTTAATGTCTCATAACTTGTGCACATGTGAATCACAAACACACTACTCCATTAAAACCACTGTATCATTCTACTTAAGTGATGGTAGTTTATGTCAGTAACATTATTTCTTACCTAATTTATGCAAATCACAACCTGGCCAGTCTCTGTAATAATATTCATTAAGTTTGTTCCACAGTCACGAATATATGGGGAAGTAGTCAGTGATTTGCAGAGATTAGGTATGCAACCTTTTCTATTACTGGTTAACCAACCAGTGGATCCCAGGAACAATGGTTTGATATGCTCACCTTTGTTATATAACTGGAACACTGTTGGAAAAAAAAAGGCCCAAACCATATTAAACAAACCAATTGATGCATGGAAACCCAATTAATGGGCCAATAAAAACTCATGGCAAATACAATTTCATTATAATACTTTATTTCAAACAAATTTTACTATATTGCAATTTATGAGAAAATGGCACAAAAATTAGTTAAATACGTACACAATAATATCAACTCTGAAATCTTTTATGAGGCACTCCAATGTAACACAATGTCATAAAACACAATAACTCTTTACTAAATTTCATAATATTAAGTTGTCCTAATTTTTTACAACTTATTACCGTAATCTTCTATCAATTTACCACAACATGAAGTTCCTTTATTTTATTATAATAATAATTGGCCAGAAGTTATTCTTTTAATTTACCATAATTGACCAAAAATTATTGTAATTTACCAGAAGTTAATCTTTTAATTTACCATAATTGACCAAAAATGCTTTTAATCTACCGCAAGTTATTCTTTAATTTACCATAATTGACCAAAAATTATTATAAATACCACAAGTTATTCATTTAATTTACCATAATTTACCAAAACTATTATAATTTACCATAAGTTATTCTTTAAATTTATTATAATTAACAAAAAATTATTCTTATTTACCATATTTAAGCAAACACTGTTCTCATTTACCCTGACCATAATTTTTTCTAATATTTGTATACTTGACCAATCAATATATTGGATAGACTTCAGAAGTTGACAAAATTAAACAAACATGTATAAGGACTATAACCTTTTTATAGGGATTTTAGGGGTCATTCTAAAACACCTTAAAAAGCTTTCAGAACCTCTGTGCAAGCAATATTACGGTATCAATGTGCTTGTTCTGTATTTATGATTGGCTGGAGGCTTGTTAGATTTGTAATGATGGTCTGAGGCTGTACATGACTAGTGTTTGTGTGTCATGCTGACTCAAAGTGAAACAAAATTGAACATAACTATAATTATGTATGTGTGTGAATTTGCATGGTTGCAAGTGTTTGTACATGCAAGTGTGTGTAATAACTGTAAACTACTTTTTATAAGCGATAACTTTATTTTCGCCATTATTTGCCAGTTTCGATTTTGTGAATTCAAGATTTAGCTGAAACTACAGTAATCGTCATTCTCCATATGTTTACAATATCTGAATAAAAAAAACATTTCCTGTTTCGCTTTTCAAATGTCGCGAATTCAACATTTCGCGAATAAATAATATAGGGCAAATCAGAGCAAACGCGAATTTAAAGTGTTAACAGTATGTCAATATACAGATATATATATATGTGCATTATATGAAATATTGTCCAAGGTTACGCATTTTGTATTAATGTTGTAATGTATGTAATGTAATGTATGAGACCGAATGCGAGTTTATATAATTATGCATTTTTTACTTATTCGCAATTATAAAACTGTTTTTAGTTGTGCTTATAAAGTATCATTGCAGTAACTATTATGCTGTAGGTGTTGGAAATTTGCCATTAATGATATGCATGTAATTTATGTCCATTCAAAAGCTCATCTAGAGCTTATGTTGTCTGTTATTTGTCTTGCCAACTTGACTTGCAAGTGTAAGAATATAAATACTTAAAATAGCTGAACATGAAATAAAACAACACTATTGGACTTCCTATGAAATGATAAAACAAAAAAAGTATTGAAAAAAACATGTACCACAAAATTGATGTCTGTATGTCACTTGCATAAAAAGCATTCAAAATACTTGTACTGAAATGAATATTAGTATAACTACCGACTTTCAGCAATTAACCCAACTGGCAATTTTTTTGACTTACTGCCCCATAAGTGCAAAAGGGATCTTTAGTAACATCTTATTTCATTTACACTTGGTGCCTTTCTGCACTCCGTAGTTAATCTATGGAAATCAGAGGAGAAAATGCAGCACAGATAAATCATATTTTTTACTTCAGTTTGCAACTATAAATACTACAACAAAAGTTCTGAGATAGATTTTCATGACTCAATGTAGTCATATATCAAACATGACGGTGCATATTTTCAAATGCTTCAGATATTTTCTGTATGTGCATCAATCTTTAATAACTACAACGTGACTGGTCATATGTTTAATTCTGATAGATCATATTCCAGTGAACCTATAACAAAAATACACTAAATTCTTAAATGTGAGAATTGCCAAATTTTTAAATTCTAAAATTAGTGGGTAAAGTTCTCATAAATGTAAGTATTTCATTACAAGAACTGTTGTTCCTCAAATAACTGGCAAACTTTCTCACATACTTTTTTGGACCAGCTGAGCTTGAACCCCTGACCTAAGTGGTGAAAGGTTCATGTTTTTGGGACAGGGCCTTAAACCATTTGGCCACAGGGGACCCCTCGGTGACCTCCAAATTGTATGGAACTCTATAATTATATCTAAAGGTATCTGTTAAAAACTGCAAGTCATAACTTTTATCTTATCTAAAACTACCATATGAAATAAAAAAAAGAGTGAGAAGTGATTGCATGCATTTAAAATAAGTTTCAATAAAACACACCTATTATTTAATATAGTATTATACTAGCCAGTGCTATAAAACAAAAGTTTGTCTCTGATTGTTTTATAATTTGAGTGACATTATAATAACAAATAATGTTAAATCTCTTTCTAAAAAATATAAAAAAAAAAAAATGAATATATGAATACTGACACTGCATCAAGGAAAAATGTACATTGTACAAATTATAACACACAATTACTGACCCAGACACCATACAATATCAAAGTGATTTTTATAACCAACATAAATTGGTACCTCTGTGTCTGAACTCTTACAAACTCCTGATTTTTCCATTTTTTGAAGTCTAAAACATGAGAGTTTTGTTAAATGTTTGTTTAAATTTATCCTGTGTGTTTCTGGGTAAGAACGAATGAATGGGGTTTTACGGCATACCAACACATTGTAGGTTAATCGAAGCCAACAGGAAGAAAGATTCCAGGTTCACTCTACATGTAAAAAACAATATCAAATTAATATACAGATAAAAAACACATCAACAAATGAATATGCAGAATGAACCTAGAACCTTGATACCTGCAGAACTGCTTAATTTCAGCAAATTCTATTGTATTACTCAAATTATCGCTTCTTATGACATGCATGAGCCGGTGATCCTATTGTATTCTTGCCATCACTCATATAGCTCCCTTGAACCACACAGGGGTTGGTAATTTAACCACAATAGTGAACATGACAAAAAAAACGATAAAACGAACACGACATCAATTCGGAGGATTCCTCCCCCTCTACAGAGATTGACAGTGATTCTATTCTTAGCGGAACCACACATGCCTTCTGGGTAAGAATACAATCACTCTTGATTGATCTCTGAAAAAGAGTGTTTGTTTGTTTGGATATTTAGTATCATTTGATGCCATCAAGGGCTCAAAGCACAATCAGTTAACCCTACCACTCTTTCCTGGGATCCTGGAAGGTTAAACAGTCAGTACTCAAACACACTCATCAGGAATTCAAACTCGTGACCCCTGGATTAAAGTCAGATGCGCTACTGAGTAAACTGGGCCAAGCTGTACAGGAGTAAAAATCTCTCAAATGACTCCAGTTTCCATTTTATAATTTTTGTGAAGTTGATAATTGTAGTTCAATTATCAACCTATGTTATTCCGAGGTGAAATCTGGGTGATGGCAAGGCCAGGATCACTGTAGCTATAATTTGCTAAAACTCTGCAGTTCTGCAAGATATCAAGGTTCTTGGTTCATTCTGTATATTCTTTTGTTGATTTGTTTAATTTCAATCTGTATTTTAATTTGTTTTTGTACATGGAGATCAAGTCTTGAATCTTCCTTCCTGTTGGTATCATATGCACTGGTATGCTGTAAAACCCGCAATTAACTCATTGTTTAAATCTCTGCTTAAAAAAGCTTTGGATTCTTTTTAAAAAGCCATCTTGTTTATTACTAGATTTATTACTGAAAAACAGAGGTATCAGTTTAGCCATTATAAAGACTGAACAATGGGTGCTGCCATACAGCAAAAACATATATTTGACATCCGTAATAACTACTTGCAATTTGTATCTCAATAAATCTTGACTTCCTTATGACTCTTTCAAACGCAGTATCAAACTGCACTAGTTTATGATTTGTAGTTGTATAACACATAGTTATAAAAACAGCATAATACACTCATGGTTACTCAATTACAAATAAAATAATTTAAAAGTGAAATACTAACAATGGCGAAATGATGAAGAAAAAGCGCCAGACATTTTTTTTTTCACCATGTGAATAGATACAGATAATTTAAAATTTAAACATGTATGAAAACTTCATCACAACAATAACAGTAAAATCTTGATCAAAAAGGAATTGTCAGATCTGAGTGTAAACCATTCACAAAAAGCCGGAACAGGCATTTATCCAAGTTAGATAAATCATGAAAGCATATTTCATTCAGAAAGCCATTCAGAGTTACCTCACTTTGATCAATAATGCAAAACAGCACATTCAACAAATGTTTGATTAAAGCAGCATTGGACGAAACACCTTCAACAATTTTTTTGATGTCTTGATAATGAAATATATATGTAAACTACAATATTTTAACATTCATAACACTGGACACAACATAATCATACTGAACATTTTACTTATATAATTGCCTTGTGTTTATCCTACCTTTACTGTAGGGAGTGGGGAAGAGTCCTCCATGGCCCAGTGGTCTGAGGCACAGTCCCTTCATGACCACTTACCTCTAAGGTTGCAAGTTCGAGCCTTGCTCATCTGTCTTAAAACTTGATGTGACAATGTTTGCCAGTTTCTTATGGAATGACAGTGATTCTGCTCAGATTCATTCTGAGGACTTCCCCCTCCAATACAACAGAATAATACCATATATAATCTGTCATATGATAAAAACGGCACTATAACCCATTCATTACTCACAGCAAACTTATCTAATGGTTCTCCATCTATTCCTGCAGTCCTTGGTAATGCTAGTGTATCTGATGGAATGAACTATCCTACTCAACATCATGGTGGAGACCAATTGACAGACGCCGACTGTTAATCAAACAAGTCGATAATCCAATCAATGATCAGTATTGTTTCCAAATCACCACTTTCCTTAGACAAGCTAACGGTATCTAAGTAAACACTACACTGTATTACATTTACTTGGACAAACATGTGGCCAGTGGACAGAGAGTTAGTCACTCCCGCGTCAAGTCATCTGTTCAACTATGTGCACTAATCACTTCTATGAAACAAACACCCATCTCTAACAGGCACCCTATTTCACATGTCCATGGTTTTAATGTAAAACAACATGACATTATAATTATCCAACTTAGTATTCCATTTCAGTCATTTTTTTATGACTGAAATTCAACCCCTATGCCAAAAAGTATACTTTGTTTCTTTGCCTCTTTTCCGTTACATTCTCAATCGGTACAAATATCACTCGAAGAAAACGCGAAGTTTGCAATGCTAACATTTAGCCCTACATTCATCATATTGCTAAAAGTAGACCTACCAAAGGATTTGTTTTGTTTGAATATTTAGCATTATATTCATGCCATCAAGGACAATCAGTTAACCTAGCCACGCTTTCTAGGATCCTGGATGGTTAATCAGTACTCAATTTTCCTACTTGAATCAGTGGTGAGAGATGAATAACAATGAGATGCAATGTCGTATACATAACAATCATCATGAAGACTGTGGTTGGTCGGGGATTCAAACTCACAACCCCTGGACTGAAAGCCAGACAAGCTACCGATTGAGCAAACAGAGCCCCGTCACTATCACAGAAAATTCAATCTGAACTTCCAACATTGATTGTCTTTATCATACTTTTGCAGTCAAGTTTAATAACTACACATTCAGCCATCTTTAAAGGAATATTTGTTTGATGTGATATTCCCAAAGATTTATAGTACTGCATGTAGCTCATAATAACTGTGTATATATATATATATATATATATTTTTTTTTTTCTTCGCTGGATTCCATGTTGTTTTTTTTAAAAAAAAAATTTTATGAAAAATTAAGTCATTTAAAAAAAACAACTTTTAAATTTAAAAAATATTTTTTGAAGAGCTGTATTTAAGCAGGTGCATTGTTAATAAATATATTTTCATGGATGGCCGAGAGTCCATTAAACTGGTAAATGCGTGTTTTAAGACTGAAAAAAAAAATCCTCTTCTTCAAGAGCATGTTTGTGCACTGCGTATTTTCTTATGTAAATTTGAAGGTAAACAGTCTTGGTTATGTATTAATTAGAAATATATACAAACAATAAAAAAAGAAGGAAAAAAATCCCTTGATTACTCTTACTTCATTCCTATATGTTTACATTAAGAATAACTTGGCAAGATGTTTCCACTAAAATTTCAGTAAACAAATACTTTGGGTAAGCAGACATTTCCAACAATAGAACCGTCATTACAAATATTTACTTTATACGAGAAATAATTTTGCTTTCAACTGCATCATTTAAAGCAGCCTTACTGAAGTTATATCTTGTTTAGACTAAACAAATACAGGAGGAAATTAACCTTCAAGTATCAGATGAAAATCAGATTGTCCATTTCCTCCGTTGTTTCAGCGATGAATCAACAAAAGGAAACTTAAAGAAATATGATAAACACTTCAGGAAATTTTTAATTGGGCTTTAAGCCATTTTCGACACGTAGCAGGTTATATACATGTGTATGGCTTCCAGTTTCATTGACAGTGGAAAATCTCAGATTAAATCGGCAGCAGAACCAACACACTTATGCAATTTACTGGCAAAATTTCTCACCCCCTGCCATGGAGAATCCCACTTTGAATCTTGAATTAACAAAATCCTATTTAGTCAAATAAAATATAATTTTGAAGACAATCTGCCATAAAGCAAGCATCTGTTACTGACGTTTCTTTATATCCAACACTCACTGTTAATAAATCTACAAAAAGTTAAAATTTTTTATTCATGCCCTGTACATTTATTCTGGTTAAAAGAATTGTATTATTGAGCTATATATTTTATATACACTCAGAAAAAAAAGTTTTGTCTGTACTCTCGATCTAGTCCTAAAATGCCAATTTTAACCTACACAATATTATAAATTCTTCATATGCAACATGTAAATGACCTACTTATCTCACATACACTTGTCAATTCACCC
Source organism: Panopea generosa (assembly GCA_029582155.1). Taxonomy (NCBI): domain Eukaryota; kingdom Metazoa; phylum Mollusca; class Bivalvia; order Adapedonta; family Hiatellidae; genus Panopea; species Panopea generosa. The sequence goes on along the minus strand of CM055910.1, from coordinate 38,194,206 downwards.
CTAGCTGTTCTCATAAACTTGTTATATAGACTTTTCAAAATGCATGTATTGCACATGCTCAGGTAAATTCATACATCATGGTCAGTAATGTTGCAATTCTGTAACATCATGGGCACAATCAAATAATATTGAAAATACTGAAAAAACTTTTTCCTCTGAGTATATACATTAGAGCCACACAATTGTACAGTGACAAACATTTACATGAATGGAATTAACGTGTATATAGAGTTTCTGAAACTTTTATACACTTATACAGTTTTATTAATTAAACTGGATCAGTAGTAAGTCCTTCCCATGCATATATATACAGTTGAACCTGTGTAAGTGGCCACCTCTATTAAGCAGCCATTTCCCTCAAGCAGCCACATTTGCTATTTCTATGTTTTCAGAGTAAATCGAACTGTACCAAGTCACAACCTGTCTTAAAAGGCCACTTTTGCTTCTTCCCTCGACTGGCTGCTCAAGACAGGTGTGACTGTATAACTATTCATGTTTTTAGGGAATTTTCCAGATGCCATGGTTTGTCATATACATTTATGATGTATTTTTCTTTGATGCCATGGTTTCTCATATATTTTTATAGTGTTTTTTTCCTTGATGCCACAATTTGTCATATATTTTCATGGTACTTTTTCCCTTGATGTCATAGTTTGTCATATATTTCCACTGTTTTTTCCTTGATGCCATAGTTTGTCATATATTTCCATGGTGTTTTTTTCCTTGACGCTATAGTTTGTCATTTATTTTCATGGTGCTTTTTTCCTTTGATGCCATAGTTTGTCATATATTTCTAGTGTTTGTTTCCTTGATGACATGGTCTGTCATATTTTTTATGGTGTTTTTTCTTTGGTGCCACGAGTTATTCTTGTATCTTTCATGGTGTTATTTTTCTTTAAAGTCACATGAATGATTTGCCACCTTTTTCTTAACAACATCAATATCATATGAAGATGAAATCTTTGCTACAACAAGCTTTATGATGTACAGAAATGGCTTGTATACACAGATAATGCACAGTTAACATTCTGGTTGAGGGCTATTTCCTTTAGTGCATGAATAACCCTTAACTCACAAATGGCAGTATCATTGTCAGACTAAAAGAGAATAATCCTGTCCAAATATTCAGGATCTTTATTGGAAACAGGAAATGCCATACTGGAACAAGTATTTGGCAGACTTCTCCATAAACCTGGGACTAGCTTTTTTATTATCTGAAATTAGAAATATATCCAGTGTAATTTACATTCTACTGTGATTAAAGTTTTTATTGTTTTAAACTTAATTATATTAGGTCAATTGTGTAACAAGTTCTTACAATTTAAGACAAATCATGCTTGAAGTCTTCCTGCAGCTAAAGTGTCTTACTCAAGGCCAATATGTATAACCTTGGTAGAGGATCAAATTGGTAACCCTCCAGATCGTGGGTCCAATGCTCTACCAGTGAACTAAATATGCTCTATTCACAAAGTTTCTACAAATGTGCCAATATGTAATTCCACAATTTTTTTCCTCTTTAGAAATTAGCTGATCCCCTCCCCAACCAATACCCTCTCATTTCTCCCCCACCCCTCCTCTCCAACCACACACACACACATTTTTGCTGTTTGGCCAGTACTAAAACTGTCATCTAAATGATGTTACGTGCCATGAAAACAATCCCCCATGGCAGACTGGCCTTAGACTCTGCTCTCACCGATGAAGTTGTGAAATTAGCACAATTTTTTTTTTATATGGGGTTTAATGTTATTTTCAAAACATGACAGGTTATAAAAGTATAACTAAACAAGTGTTGTCAGAAGAAGACAAAGCTCGCCTCTGGGTGTATAAGTCCAAAAAGGGCCATAACTGTGCCAAAATGCAATCCAGAGTTATGGTTCTTGTCTGTGTATGTTCCATTGATGATGGTGAACACACATGCAAAGTTTCATTCACATCCAATGAATGGCTACATAGATATCTTAAACTGAAACGCAAAAGTTTAACCTGGGTGTCTACAGACGATGATGACGCTAGGGTCATGGCAATAGCTCTGCTTGGACTTCGTCTCGGCAAGCTAATAAAGGGTTTGTTTATTATAATGTCACCTCTATTGAAACAGAGAGCCACAATGGGCTTAATGGTATGAGACACCTTTATGTTGTACGCAGTTGCTTCCCGAAAACTCAAAATGATTTATATATGCTAACTGAAAGTGCACTTGAATAAACTAATATCGTCTACTAAATAGGAGATGTAAAGCTCAATGGTGGCCAGAACAGTATCAGCTGTAAATGAGATTAGCATATTAAACTGATTTTGATGTCGTGTTACAAAATTGTGTATAAAATCTTCAAATTCAATAAAGGCAATATGATTTCTTTTCTCTGGTCGTTTTTCTTTTTTTTTTGCAAACCGTGCCAAATATTTGGCTTTAAGTATACTTTTGAATAAAAATTGCATATCACGTACCTGTATCTATATTTCTTGATGCAGTTGTTCCCGAGGTCGGCCACGTAGACGTGATGATCCTTGGTAACACATAGACCACTGGGACGCTTTAATTTGTCCTCAAAACTGTCAATAATGAACATAAGTTTACCGCTGGAATTTAGAACCTGCACAAAGCCACGTCCTTTTTCTATTCTGGTGGCCAATATATAACCAGAACTATCTACGACCATTCCACCATATTCACCCTTAGACTGGTTTGGGACTTGACGGGAAAATTTACCATCCTTAGTGAAGATTTGTATTCTGTGATCAGCGACTAGAATTTCGTCACATTTGCCGATTGTGACGGCGGATATATTCTTGAACTGGCCCTCTTTGTCACCCTTGTTCCCGAATGTTGTCAACAACTTTCCTGAACCGTCAAATATAAATACTTTACATGCCCCAATATCTGCTACTACAACTTCCCCTCGGGAATTCACAGCAACGTCAATGGGTTCTGCCAAGCAATCGTGGCTGAATTTGTTCAGAAGCTCGCCCTCTTGTGAAAGGAAAGAAATCATTTTTGTTCTCCAGTTGACAACTGCCACTTGATCGTCAGGCGTTATCGCAATACCCATCCCACTTTGATTATCAAACCCCTCTGGACCTAGATGGCGGACAAACTCACCACTGCCATCAATGACCTTGACTCTACTGTTGCCGGTATCTAATACATATACACTACCACCATTACTGTCACTGACAACTCGTAAAGGTTGCATAAGCCCCACCTCTCCTGTACCTCTTACGCCATATTTCCATGTTGGATTGTTGTGATCACTCACCGTTATGGAGAATGGACTTCCTTTGATTGGCCGATTGAAAATACCCACACAGATTTTATAAGTTCCGGCCTTTGGTGGTACATACTGAATTTCATATGATCCATCGTTTTTGTCTTTAATTTTTGTCTCAATTACCTCCCCTTTGTCATTTCTAAGATCTGCTATCACTGGATCAGATCCGCTTGTACGTGGGTTTCCATGGTAATCCACAGTTGTTATGGTAACCACAGATTTTAAATGTGTCACAGCTTTACCCGTCTTTCCGGAGCATAGAGCCGGGAATGTTGTACTGACTTTAATTCGACCGAAATTATTGAGTGAATTGATAATTTCTTTCAGCGAATTATTATGTTTGTATTCATATTTGAGAAAACTATTCTCTCGCGGTTCTGACAGAGTGGTGGTTGAGTCCAGTTTCTCATTGAGATCACTTATTTTCTTCGTTATGTTTCTGACTTCTACCTGGTATTGGAGCCCATCACAGTCGCCCTGTACCTTTACTTTCTCAGCCTGGATCAAGTCTAGTTGCTCTTTTAGTATAGTTTTCTTTTCCTCTCTGATTCTTCGCACCATCTGCAGGCATTCCTGCCTCCGTTTATCTACCATTGCAATCACATCTTGAAACGATCGGTTGATATTTTCTATTGTGCGATCGACAGAGTTCTCTAGTTGGTGAACCTCGGCTGACACGTTATCAAACGCATTGTTCAGATTTTTGATGCACAGATGTGCTTTGTAGAGAAGGATTTCTGACATACGCTTAATGGCAATGGAGAATGGAATCACAGTGTGCTCGCTCGCTCCACGCCCATTGTGTTCCTCCCCTGTGCACAGGGAACAAAATACTGAGTCACATGATTCACAAAACAGCAGTTCTTCAGACGAGTGCACGGAGCATTTGGGAATGACGTCGCGACGTTGACGAGACATAAGGTCCAGAAGCTGGTTCACTATAAAACTAGGAGGAAAGGCTATCACTCCACCTCGGGGAATACCTGAAAAATGAAAAAATCAGGAATTTTTTTTCTTCTGAAAATGAGGAAAAGGTTGGGCAAAAGTTTAAAACTCTTTCTAACATCATTCTGAGATTTATTGAATGATTACCTTTTATGTTTAATTTAAAACCTTCCAAAATCAGCCTATACCTTGCAATATTTACTTGTAAAATCAAAATCTTCAAGTGTCAGAACTTATATATATTTTTACTTATTACCAATCACAGTGGGACTACTCTAATGTCCTTTTACACAAGTCTTCAGGAGTTATCTCCCTTGCAGAAGAATATTGACAATTACATGTAATATTTCATGACTGTTCAACAAATAAAGTTACATCTTATACCCTGCTTACTTTACTATTAGTGACAAATACATCCACAAATATTCTTAGCACAAAAGCATGTGTCAGGTATTTTGCAAGAAATATTTTACTCTCTTCAAGAGGCCTGGTTTGAGTCATGTTTAGGTGAGACAGAGGGAGAGACAGAGAGAGACTAACTGATTACAAAAATTATTAACTATACGACTCCCAGAAAAAATTATATATTTTTCTTTACAAAAATATATTTTAACAAGTAAATATTTTTAGTCTAAAACTTCCTCTTTTTTTAAATATCCCAGACTAATAAGAAAAAGGTGTCATCTAAATTATGGGTGAAGCATATCAGTATGTAGAATGTATACATTAGTACTAGCACTGTGTCTATGGACAGGAATGCCCCAGCTTCTGATTGGACACCAGAGGGACAAGGGTAACTCTTACTGTCCTTTCACCTTTCTTCTTAATTTAGTTTTCATTTTATCTCGCATGATATCGCATTTCAACCATACACTGAGATTCAAGATGGTGACGACACACAGACTCATAGCCAGAATGATGACTACCACAACTTTGAATATGAAAAATCAAGCTATACCCAAATCAAAATGGAATATAATCTCTTCAGATTTTAATCATAGTCTCTGATTACAGTGATAATCTTTTCAATTAAATAAGAAGGAAATTCCTTTTTTACCACACAAAGATAAGTAAAAAATAAAATAAATTTCCTAGTATTTGATAACACTAGAAATGACCTAAAATTTAAGCTGTGAAATCTTACTAAAATTTTAGGCCATCCTTAAAAAAAAATTGTTTGCCATGCTCCTACCTACTCACTCAAAATTGCAGCTACCGAAACTTTTTTATCGACTTTCAAAGCGTTTTTTTCCCCATGATTTCTGTCCTCTTTTCTTTAAAATGACTAAGCAAAATCAATATTTGGCAAAAAAAAAAAAAATACTCTCCTACCTACCCACATGAAAAATACTGGATCGGAAGCACAACAAACAAATATTTTTATAAGAATGGCCTTGCGTATTTTCATTCAGATTCTATTACATATGAAAATATTTTATTATTATTTCCATATTATAATTATTACAATACATGCCTACTCTGATTATTATCTACCTATATTCATTTGAAATTTCTAAGATACAAACTGCATTACCTATAGTTTCACGGCATATGGGACATCTGAATGTTCCTGTGTCGTGGACTTGTGTGTCGACTATACGATCTAGACAGTCCTTACAAACGGTATGTGAGCATGGTAAAAGTTTCGGGTGGTGTTCTGCGCTGTCATAGATACACAGGCACGTGCCGCACGTGAGAAAACTGTCATTGAAATCCTCGTAGTTTATAGAAACTGTCTCGACAAGGGTTGAGCTCATCATAGCTGAAAATACACAAGATAATTATGCAACAGTGTAACAATTTTTTTCTTTTTTTTTTAATTTTCTTTTTTTGGTGGGGAGAGGGGGGGTAGCAGACATTTAAAGAAACTGTATTTGATATTATTTATCGACTGTTTGGAGCATCAAGGTGTTATGAAACTTCTGAGCCTATCAATCCTACGACTCAAACCCATGACCTCAGCAGTGAAAAGTTAGTGACCTCACTACAGCACAAAGCTTAAATAATCCAATATTAACATTATAGTAATCTGTAATACTGTCAAAGTAACCTGTCCTTTATTTTCACTTATTTTCATTTCTTATGAAAATTTAAGCTGGCAAAACTAACTAAAAATAAACGCTTTTACCACTTCATTTCATATAGATAAAAATAATCCAATAAAAGGAACTTGTCTTTTATTGTGAGATACCTCCATTCCTCTTAATCTCGAAAAATGGTTCACACCAGTGCCTTTTCTTAAACATCACAATGTGCATTACATTTTCATAAAATTAGTTAAAATATTCTTTTATACTGAAATAAAGTTGGGTTTTATGGTTCAAATCTCATACAATCAAATTAAAATTTACTTTTACCAGATTGTTATCTGTCAACAAAGTAACCTTAGCCATGTATAATCTTTTACAGACAGGTAGTGTATACATTCTATCAACCACTTGATGATAAAAGTGCTTAAGTACTTGTCAGCCATACAAGGAATAGATAATGACACAACACAACATATCCTATCTTCAGCAAAACTTGTCAGGTAACACGGTGGCCGTACTAGTAAAGACACACATAACCCTCCCTCACTACTGTGGCTATGGGTTCAAGTCCAACTTGGTCCATAAACTTAAAGTAAGAAAGTTTGCCAGTAAGATTTTGTCCCCCATATGATTGGAAATTGTCCATGGTAAGGAGTATAGGGGAAAATATATGTCTCAACTTATTGAAAAGCAAAATCGCATGCACTTGTGGCAATATTATGGGCATGTGAATTCTGGAGTATTTTTGCGTATGACATTTTCGTTAAAATGAATCAGTTAATAACAAAATGTGTATTGGTTAAGTATTTAAAATCTAAAAAAGGCAAATGAGGGAAGACACTTCAGATGGAACGTTTGCTGCTTATGTTTCCTTGTGAAAATGATTATTTCAAATATTATATGGAGAGACTATATAAGTATTAAACAGATAAAATAACTATCATATATTTGTACATGTTATAATAAAGAACACAACTCGTAATACGCAAAAGGTGTTTTGTTGTTTTGATTGAAATTTAGGTTGAGAAAAGACTTTAAAGACAAACTGAAGAATTTCAAGGGTCATTTAAATTAAAGTTGACAAAGGATCATCAAAAATCCTGAGATTGAGTTTCTACACAGATTTATATATATCTAGGGCTTAATGCAAAACAAGTCCATCTTCTTAACTGTCTATCTATTGAGTTACACTAGTTTGACATTAAACCCTAAATACATAAATATGAGTAGATATGTGATCTGTAATGTGATAAATACCGGTATGTCATTAAATTCCATGAAAAAAAATAAAATATATATATATATACACACACAAATATAACCATTACAGCATACCAACACATCAGATATGTTTGCTATCCAGGAAATTAATTCTCATATTTCCCATATAATTATAAACTAAATAACTCCTATCCAAAAACATTTACACTTTATTTCCTCAGCCAAAGAAAATACATACACAATCTATCTTTAAATCCATAAATAACACTTCAACATCACCACAACTCTGGCACTGTGTAATACCTGGCACTATTTACCTAGCCGGCACGCTATTTACCCTGGCAGAACAATTTATTGATATCTGTAAGTCACTAAGTCTTACATCAACAACAGTACAGATATTGTCCGATATGGCTTTCACCATTTCAACAGGCACCTTGGATATAATTTATGATACCCAAAGTTCACATCTCTAGCGTAAATTAGATAGTCTCAAGGGTTTAATTGTTCAACGGAATGGGGCTATTCAATTTGGTAATCCAGTGCACTGTAATTTAAGTAATTTTAGCTCTGATATCACTGTTTATAGCCAGTTGTTGTAAACATTGAAATTCGTGACACACAATTTAACCTAATCTACTTAAGTAAACTTCTTACCAATATTCATGATTGTATGCCTTGTGGTAGGACTATTAGTATAATTACGATACGTCATACTGTGTATATATATAGTATATGATTACTGTTTTATGTTTCACAGAAATCTATGTTGTTATTATATTAATCAATTTAAATAATGTATAATACGATATGTGCCAATTTATGCCAATAATTGGGAATGCTATTAATAGTTATATATATATGTTAATTAATTGTACTTGTTTTTTACTAAATAACTTCGGCTATATTTAAAGTTTCTCAATATACAGTGCGCACAATTAATATATGCTCCTTTGAAGCAACTACCGTCTAACCTGTCTAAGTAGCCTTTCAAGACCTTTTCAGTCAGGTTGTTGCTTACTTCAGATTAATTTTCTCTGAAACAAAGAAATGGGAAATTGTGGCTTCTCAATAGAGTTAAATGCTTATACAGTTTTCACTGCATGTAGCTAAGTTTTCCCCATCATTCATTGTGTACCCATTAAAAGGAATGTATCAGGATTTTTCAAAATTTTAAAATTGGCTATAAACATTTTTTTCAACATAGCAGCATGCATTTACACACTCGCTTTCCCACTATCGCTAAAAAAATATTTATTTAAACATGCCAAAATAATATACTGAAAAGGGATTTCCTAACTTGGGCTACACACCAATGTTAGACTAAAATAGATTTCCAGCTTAGAATTGCAACAAGATTTTGTGACGTTTTAAATGTGTCACACGATTTTCTTTTAACTTCAATTTGATCCGTTGATCAGGTCTACACATAGTAAAAAAATCTTAGAAAGAGTCTGAATGATGATACGAATGTCATCAAGCAGTATTTAAGTGCTGTCTATTTTTAGAATGGGGATTTCGTTTCAAGTTTGCCACTCTGATTTAAATATTGATTTGGTCACATACCAAACCATTTGAACTTTATCTATTGCTGATAATGAGATGCTTTTTATCTATTTTAAAATAATTTTTAATTTTTTAAGACATTTATAGTGTTTTTTCCCCTGATATTCTCCTTTTAAGTTACAGGTCACAGTCTCCCTCATTTATCTTTACTTTTTGTTCTTGTAATAGACTGAAGTTTACACAAGTACCCTTAAACTGTTATATTAAAGAGGTGTGATTTACAGTGACATAATACTTCCTATTGCCTATTACACCCTGTTTATTGAATAAGCCTACCATGATAACACAGCCCTAAACCCGTGGCACAAAATCAGGATGGGTTGTGGTGACTAAAACTGGGAAATCCTTACAGATGAACAGACACACACTGCAACCCTTCAGGAGCATGAAAATAATTACGAAAACTTCATCTACATATTACTCAATGACATGTCAAAAGCTCTTCATTTCATAAAAAAAAAGACAAGCTAAAATGGATCACTCTCTGCAGAGTTGTAGAAATTATTCTAATAATTATAGTGGTATCCATTTTATCATTTTTTTTTATTTTCATAAATATTATCATTATTGATTAATTATCAAAACCCGGGTGGTTTCAGGGTATCAAATGAATGAGGGCAATAATATAGGACCAACACTATAAGAGGCAACACACTGAGTAAAATAATATAGATTTTGCTTAGATAGCCAGCAGTTTTAGTGTTATAACAGATTTTAGCTTTATTTTGCTTATTCATTTGTTGATTTTTTATGAAGTCTGTATGTTTATTTTTCTGTTTTTTGTATACGGAAGAGTGAACGAGGAATCATCCAACCTGTTGGCACCATAGTAACTTTTATGCGTTTGTATGGGATAAAACCAATAATTCATTCATTCTTTCTTTCCAGGTAGCTTGTATAAATAAGCATAAATGAGCAAATATACGAGAACATCTTACACTAATAATATAAGCAATGTATTTGCCACATGTTGCATATCACACACATATATGTGAAATGACTTCGCCATTGAACCTTGATCAGCTACTTGTTGACATGTTGACTTTAGCTCATATGTAATATTTACCAAAATGAGTCACAGGTGGTTTAATTAAACAAGCAGGACAGATTATACAGTTTGCTGATAGCAAACTCTCCTTATATAATATCTACATAGTTCCAGCTCTACAGACTCAGGATGAGATAATAGTTTCATAACAACTATTTACAGGAGATTTAACCTGACAAACAAATACATGCAGATAAGATAAATGAATAAACTTTATATTCCTCTCAATTAAACGTGTTTTTGGTGTTTTTTTATGGAGTTTGCATCAATTCCATCACATGACCACTGTGACGATCCAGGGTTAGAGTGTCCGCCTCGCATGCGGTAGGTCATGAGTCTGATCCCTGGCCAGGTCATACCAAATATTTCTTAAATGGTACTGGAAGCTTCCTCCCTCGACTTTGGGCATTTAGAGGATAGTTCTAGGTCTGGTTGGCATGACGTCATTGTACCTGTGACTGGTCATTGTAACCATGTGTCTGCAGCATGATACTCCAGTGTGGCAGCGTTTATTAGAATACTGTCACAAAAAGACACCATCGCAATATAAAGCAACACTAAACACTATACAACAACAATTGGACACATGATAATTAAGGGCATCAAGTGTTATAAGTGGAGTATGACGTAGAACCACAAACCTTCCACTAGTAATTGGTAAACTTGTTCAAAGCTTATATTATAAAGTTTTTGGATTGAGTTCAACTTGAACCCATCATTTCAGAAAATATTTCCTACAACTATAACTGAAGGAAGCCTACACATTATTTACTTGATCGGGTAACATGCTTCATGTTACATTTACTTATAATTCAAGAAATTCTCCACCTCTTACGCAAGAAGTTGTAGGATCAATCTGAGGCATGGGGATGTCACCACAAGTAGTTGGTCTGGCCCCCAACCTCAGCGTTGAGAGGTAAGTGAACTTGAGACCAAACCATACGGTACCTCACTTGTTAAACATTAAATTGACTCCGCATGCACATGTAGTTCTATAACTTGTATTGCATTAGTATGAGAATTGAAACAGGCTATCAAAGCGTTAGAAAATAAGTGCAAACTGCCTTGCCAGATACACAGGCCAAAGGCTCTATTTTGATGGATAAATGAAAGAAAGTGAACAGAAAGACCTGTAATCAAAATAAAGAGTGTGCGAGTACATTGTATTGGGTTACCAGTTGTTAAAATAATTCTGCAAAATAGTTATAAAAAATAACAGATAGCAAACAATAAGTGAAACAGACAAACTAGTAAAAGTGTTTGAGGGCTGAAGGTAAAACCCAACTGTAAAGCAAAAACTGGCGAAGTATATCAGGTTAGCAAATAATATAAAACTGCTAAATAATTACACAACAAAACAAATAGCAAATAACATGAACAAGAAGTGAAAAAAGACACACTTTTAAAAGTGTTTGAAATAGAAGTCAAAAGTAAAACAAAAACTGTCAAATGGAGTAAGTAAATTTGTGAGTGAAAATAAATTGAAATGTAAGTATGCAAGTGGTCAAGTCAACATCTATTTTAAAAACACACACAACTGCATACCAGTTTAAGCAGGCATTGGGCATCTGCACGCAAAATAAACAGCTGAAAAATAAGACGAAAGCAAGTAAAGCAACAACTGCATAGGAATAAAATAACCATATAAATAGTTCCCATATTGAAAACCATCAGGAAGTTGAGCTTTTCATATAAATTTAGATCGCCTCTCCTATAATCATCTGTTTTCTGTCTCAAAATATCTAAAATACATTAACTAAAAGAAATCATTCTGCTTTCATCTGCTGCAAAGACCAGGCTGCGGGTTAATTAAATTATTTCCCAATAACAACAAACAAACTACATCCTGCAAGGGGAACAAAGCTTAAACAGTAACCAAAAATCAAACAAACAAGGTCAATATTATAATTATGATAACAGCACATCAACTCAGCAAAATATATGTTTATCCAAAAACAGACATGCCACTAGTGTGCTGTATTAGAATATAAGAATCCATCACTGAGTATCCATGTGAGATAGAAATATCTCAACCGAGGGGTTGAAATTACATGCAGGGACGAGGCTTTACTGTTAATCTCTCTGCACATTGTTTGTCTAAATAATTTACTTCAAATATAATTTTTACTCTGACCCTTTTCTTGTAGGTAAGCAAGACGTCATTAATATATACGTTAACGTCATTATTCTAACGTAACAGCTGTCTCTTTTTTACGGTTTTCTACGACAAAATCAGGTTTTAAAATATTTTCATAGATGTGAAAATGAAATGTATATGAATATGATTGGTGGATTAGGAAATAAATTACAAAAAATGATTTAGTCCCAGATTTTAGTCAGGCCATGTGAGAAAGCTATCATGTGACATAAAAGATAGAGTTTTTCTCCATGGGGAAAACCCATATCTTCTATGAGCAGAAACTGGAGAATGATACAGTTCCAACTATGGTATCAATCAAAACTTACATCTATAATCATCATCAAATAAGTTATTGAGAAATGGACACATTTACGATATTTATCTTTCTGTCATATCATGACAATTATCTATTCTAGATAGGAAGTTATATTAGGCGTGCTGCCACACTGAAGAAAGATTCCACAGACACGTTTTTCCATGTTTCATGGTGTTTAGCGTCCTTCAACATTTTTTCTTCATATCGCAAGGGTGTCCAATTTTAGACAGTATTCTGAACGCTGCCACACTGGAGTATCATGCGGCAGATATTTGGTATGATATCTCACCCAGTGACATTATTATGACACCGGGCCAACAAGACCTGAAACTATCTTCTCAAAGTGCCAAGCAAGGAAGCCACTAGTATCATTTTCAAGTCTTTCATATGACCGCCGGCAGCCCGGGATTGACCACTAGATCAAGCTATGGTCCCACAGTCACATGATATCACACCAAAACTGGGTCTGAAAATATCCTCTAATGGCTGTGCGTCAAATTTTGAAGTTTTTGGTACAATCTAGCTGGAAATTGAACCAACTGCCTCCTGAGGCTTGGCTCCAGGAATAGCAAACACCAATTAACTGAATGCGCGCAAAGACATGAGAACATCAGCACCTTGGGTTGAACATAAATCACAAAATCATCTAGATATTAAAAGTATAATGCATTTTCAAATAATGAACCAAGGCACATAATTATTCATGTTCAATATTTGAAATAATTAATGCAGTAAAACAAGCATAATTATTCATTTTAATGACTTGCAAATATTGTGAATCATACTTTGAATTACTTATGAAAAAATAAACACTAACTGCAGTCTGCCAGGATGACACTTCCGATGGCGCTGTTCTCAAACCAGCATAAAATGGCAATAGAGAACAAAAACCAACAATGCTGTAATTGCTGGTCTATCTCCTCTGCAGATGGAAAATGACTTTGATTGGTTCATTTGGAAACATTATAAAGCAATAGAACTGCCATTAGTTGTGTAGGCGCCATTAATTGTGTAGGGGTTTAAAAAAAAGAAGTCTGTGGAATTATTCATTTTTTTTTTTGCAATCCCATAGCAAACAAAACTTTTATCATTCAAATAAGCAAAATGTTAGTAAACCACAAAGAAGCTATTTTCAAGCATTGAATATGAACCCAGATGTATATTTATCAAAGCCACAGCACAGTTTGAAAACTGAACTCTCCATTTCTTTAAGTGATGGCTCACTAAAATGTCATGGTTTCAAAGACCCGAACTTTATATAAACACTTCAAAGCTGACTTCAATCTACCTCAAAAAACTGTAAGCAAACTGAAGAAGCCATCTTAAATGTCCAGTTGGTGGGACCTTTAGAAATAGAAATGTTTACTTATCCCTTTTTTAACTATCAATATCATCTTTTAATTATTTAATGATTACCAAATGACCTAGTAATGTGGCGATGTACTGCAAAACAAGATCCATTCAGTCTCATCAATTCAAAATAAACCTCATTTCCTAGCATGCCATTAGGACAGCAGAAGGAAACAACAATGCCATCAATGCAAATTACCAAAAAGGAAAAAAAAACAAACTGAGTCAACGTCATTTTTCCAAATAGTTATCATGTTCTACTTTTTGTGTCCGGTCTAGTTTCAGATCGTCAAATTTCTGCAAAGTCAGCAACTGTGTGACCACACAAGTCAGTTGTTGAATAATTGATGTTAATTATTCCATCCATGCCATTATCAGATCAATCAAGAGCAGTAATGTTTTTATCCAAGAACTCCTTATGCATATTGATTCTCTAAACCTAAGCCCCATGGATCCCATCAAACTGAAAGTAAAGATGCTTTAATTGATTTCTGCAGGCACAGTAATAACTATGTCCACAAAAGGATAATATCTGGGACTTAGGCTTAATTTGTTGGCACACTTTGTTATCACGATGATGGAATTTTTCTATTTATCCCATTTTATGAGGAAATGTATACCAGTTGTTTCATATCGCTATAATGATGTCGATAATTTTAAAATGAGTTAAGGAAGTTAAATTTGGCCACAAGTGTCAGAGAAGGAAGTTTTTTTTTCGTTTTTTTTTTTCATTTTTTAACACAGTTCATTTAATTTGATTTGAAACAGTTTTCAATAAGATTATCAATATCACTTGCACAATCTTGTCTTCTTGTATAGTGTAAAGCAGCACTTTCATCCACTTTTTCACTTATATCGCGATGGTGCCTGCTTGAGACAGTATTCTAAGCGTATTCTGGAGTATCATGCCGCAGACACATGGTACGATACCCAACCCAGTAACATTATACCCACACCGGGCCAACCAGACCTAGAACTATCCTCTAAATGCTGAGTACTAAGCAGGAAAACTTGTAATTCTTTGATATGACCTGACCTGGGGATCCATGACCTTCCACATGCAAGGAGGACGCAATACCCACCGCCCCAGTTTGCACATGTCTACTCAACTGCTCTTTATCACAACAAGTTGACTGCTTATAAAAAGCATCCAATGGTTAGGTCTAATAAAAGATTAAGTGAATGAATGTGTAAGTTTGGTACCTTGTACAGGGTACTAAATACATTGGTGATACCAACATGGTTCCGGCTGACACACCAAATTCCCGGCTGCAGGTGTGCCTGATAGTAACTTTGATGTTTAAATGTACTGATCTCAATCATTATGTTATTGTATTGCCATTTGTATATTTAAAACACACTTTATATATTGTCTAACGGTCTTACTGCTATATTCTATACAATTTTATACTATGGTCTTAATTTATTTTAATTAATTCGAATACATATTTTAAATTAATTTTTGGATAGATCTATATTATTTTTGAAGAATAAAAATTAAAAAATACTGTTTTTCTAAAACTTGTGCATGAAAATATGTCACACCGGTAAACTATCTGTTGTATCGAGTAAAATAAACAACTGTAGCTGTTTAATTTTTTCCATTGTTATGGGTTCAGCATATTATAATAATTGAGGACATTCATGGTTATTTGAAAATTATTAACATTAACTCAGTAGGAATCTGTCAGAAACGGCGACAAATTGTCAAAAAAGATACCTTTCAAGACCTTTTTGAAAATTCGTTGATTAAAGGCATTTTCATTAGTCCCTGATTAAATATGCAAAGAGAAATTCATAGTGATCTCAATAAGTACATTTAAACGTCACAGTCAATTATTACACACACCGCATTTAAACTTTCTTTCAGCCGGAAATTGGTTGGAACAGCCGGAACATGACCAGGCTTTTATATCGATACTAGCCTGGTTCTCAGACCCAAACTGCTCTCAACGTTGCCTTCACATCTTATATTATATGAGAGCGAGGACCAGTCTATATCAATACCATTTTGTACTTTCCTATAATGCTCTGTATAAAAAAACAATGGCGACCTCCATGTGGCGAATGCCGTGTTTTAACGCGTTATATATATCGTGACGTTTCAATACCGCAGTGCCCAGATTCAATTCTTAACTGGTCCTTATTATAGGGTTCGGTCGCTCATGTGACCTAACCAAAAATTATAGTCTTTTTATTATTTTTCAGCCCTCAAATGTCAGAAAGTTTCTTGCGGGAAGGACAGTGTACCTTTCACCTAGATTCAACCTCAGGTCTTCCTCGCCTAATAACTGTAAATATGCCACATAAAACGTGAAATGTATTGGAAATGGTGTTAAACCACAACATTTATTAAAATAATTCTTCTAATAAAAAGCTATGAATATGAGTTAAAACTAAACTGCAAAATCGCTCAACAATTTCATCCAGAGCAGACAGTCATTATGTTGTTTATGATGGTCGTCACAACCTTATTATCAAAGCCACCATGCCAAACATGAATGTGTTAATCAGAGATATTGGTATTGGCAAGTGGACAGCATCCCAGATCATCAACTCCCGGCTGCTGTAATTGACAGAGTTGGAAACAGGCCAGCCGGTTTGCTGGAATTATCAATACTGCAGAATAATGGATCTGTGTGGGGACGCATGATGCAAGCCTGCATGTCATGTGACAGGTAACACGCAACATGCTGCAGATCAATGACATGATCGCATCCTCGACTCATTCATCAATTAAGCCACACAGTGTTTATTTCTATGATTATTTGTGTTGATGTTTGGTTTCCATGCCCAATAAAAGAAATAAAAAAAAATAAAAAAATAAAAAATTCAACCATTATAAAGTATAATGGCTATGCATAAAAATTGCAATATATATTAACACAAATACTTGACACTGTGGACAGTTTTTCTTATTTTCCTTGCTAGTTTTGTTTCTTTCCTCATGCAGCAGCAAACTTTGCATCATCAACACGTACATAATATATGAGTATTACTTTTTTTTAAATACAACCATGATTTATTAGCAGGTAGGCAGGCAGGCAGGCAGGCAGGCAAGCAGACAGATAGACAGACAGAGGTAATAGAGAGACATTTGAGTATTATGTACTTACAATGTACGCTCAAACTTTCCATACAAAATTAAAACATCATTTTGGAACTATCATCCCAGCACTGTTCCACATTCCTTTCCACAACAAAATATAATCATAAAAAAGGTTGTAGATCATACTGACCTCATGTTTTTATATAGTACAATAAATTTTGATTAGCTGCCTTTCAAGTTAGTCTCCTAGTCATCTCTACCACTGAATTATTAGTCAATATTTGTTTAACTACTATGTGTCATTAGGGCAGAAATAAATGTAAAGGCCAGTGTAATGTTAGTTCATGGTTTTGGGACGTTTGACATATCCTAAAATCACAGAGGTGGTATAAGGGTAGAGCGTATTCTCACATTCAGAAGGTCATGGGTTTGATCGTGGGCAGGATCATACCAAAAACTTGTAAAGTGGTACTCGAAGCTTCTTTAGATTGGTGCTAGAATTTGGAGGATAGTTCTTAAAGGTTAAGTCAACCCGGTGTCAGCATATTGTGACGGGATATGGTATAGTACCATGTGTCTGTGGCAAGATACTCCAGAGTGGCAGTGCTTAAAATACTGACTCAAGTAGACCATGTCATGATATACATGAAAAATTGTTGATAGCGACACTAAACACCATACAAAAAAAATTAACATATCCTAGAATTTTACATTACATGTACAGTCAAACCTGTCCTAGAAATGGTAAATAGCAAATATGGCTGCTTAAGACAAGTAATTGCTTAATAGAGGTGACCACTTACACAGGTTTGACTTTATATGGGATCTATCTGTTTTCAATACTTGGTCTTGATTTAATTTTTGTTTCCATTTCTTACTGACATGTTTACTAAGGCTGAAACAGTTAATTGGAATCAATCATATTTTAATGCGTGGGGAATAAGGTAAATTTATTCGGAAATCCTCCTATCCAACAATAAAAAACATGGATGCCCTTTTATGTTAATAATAGCCAGTTGTGTGTTGAAAACGGAGCTAACTCCATTGAAGATAAAAAGGGTATAATAACATCCTTATTGATACCCTGGATCCACGGACTGCTTGGATATTTTCCGGCTTTGCAGGGCTTTACATTAACACTCGCCTGACTGTCCGGAACAAGTGAATTTTGGGTATGGACAGGTAAAATATAAAGCTGCTAGCCCCGACTGGACAACTGAAAATTCAAAAATTACACACGGCATCATTTTTGTGCAATTCCTCTACTACTAGGTGTCTCATATTTGCGTAATAAACTCAAAGACTGTAAGTAGTTATTGTAAATAAATGATGTTCTAGTTTTGTTGGAGGGTCAAAATTAATGTACAGGGTTGTCAAAATGTTTCGAAGCAGAAGTATTAAATTAAAAGGTAGCAGTATCCAACTTTTGAGTGCCACTGGCTCGAAATGAGTGCCAAAGATGCAATTTGGGGGAGAGTACCAGAGGGGGGATGCCCCCCTGTCTTTTGGGGGTTTCGGGGGGTTTCCCAGCGGAAAATTATGAAATTTAGAGTGCAAAAGATGGCTTTTCAGCCATTCTGAGCTTTATTCCAGTCTTAAACTATGAATAAGTTTTCACTGTTTTTTACCTGAAAAAAAAACAACATTCTGAGCTATATTCCAGTGTTAAATTATGAATGAGTTTTCACTGTTTCTTTTACCTGAAAAAGTCAGCAAGGTCTGACATATAGCTTATGAAATAGGGCATACACAAAACAAGACGTATTGGCGATTAGAAACATATATGGGACATATATTAGATAGTAATTTTTTTTTTTTTTTTTTTTTTTTTCTCCCCATTTTGACAACCCTGAATGTATAGCTATTATCCATAGACTTAGTACAATTCTAGATTAAAGTAAGGACAAGTTGTTTTTGGTCAGGACAGGTAAATTTTAGAAATATTTGTCCGTCTTGACAATTGATAATAAAAGTTAATGTAATGGCCTGCTTTGTAACATCCAGTAAATTCACAATCTTACTGTTGGAGACCATAAACAATGTAGATATATAACCTGGCCTTAAAGACATCAAGAAAACCCATTGCCAACTAGTACAAGAAGTCATTATAAAAATGAACAATACGTTATATTTTAAGACCCTTTTTTAATCACAATGATCTGTCCGACAGTTTAAACAATTAGTAATAATTAGTAACACCAAGGACAATGGGCTGTTATTGTTTTAATTGCCTTTGATGATGATGCATGGATTATCTGCCTTATCTGACTGTGATATCATTGTGACTTAGTCACGCATGTAAGTATCATGTCAAAATATGCAAAAAATTGGCCTATATTTAAAATGGTTTACTTGTGACGAACAATATTGGAATAAAGACATTTCAGACCCCCTTCAAACAATTACGAATGAATATGATCAACTTTCTCTCCTATCTGTCTGACTCAATCCAGGGGCTGTGAATTGGAATTCCCGCCTGTTACTGCTCTGTGATGATTAATATATGACAATGTGTCTCATTATCATTTGTCTTTCACCGCTGATTCAAGTGGGAAAGTTATCAGTTACTTGCAGAGATAGGGTGTGCTCGAGTATTAGTTAACCTTTCAGGATCCCAGGAAACAGTGGTTAGGTAAATTTATCGTCTGTACCTCGATGGCATAAAAATGACGTTAAATATTCAATCAACCAATCACTCCTATCTTTTCAATAATGACTATTTTTATTATCATTGAACATGGGTAACCATTCATGGCAACATCATCTTAATAGACACTGTCTCAAGAACACTACAGTCCAATCTCTCATAGCTGAGGTGCGAAATTTGAGCCCAGTTTGTTAACATTCGGCTGTCAGTGACCTAGATGAGCAGCGATTCATTAGTTGAAAATTATTAAGTTTACATCGATTGTGAAACAAGTTAATACAACTTATACAAATCGCACTCGAAGTCTTCCTGGATAGAACCAGTACTTAGCATATAATTTATATACGCCGAAAAAGTGTCTTGCTCAATGACATCACACATAGCCATGACGGAAAATTGAACCCATGACTCTACAATCCTTGATTCAATGCTCTACAACTGGACCTCGCACTCCACAACTATGTGAATAATAACAACAATAATAACATAACATGACTAGGGGAGCCACGTGTCATTGTCGGCAGAAGGATACTTAAGTTTAAAATTTTCAGCTCAGAATGAGCGAACAGTCTCAAGTAGTGAGACCATTGTATTATGACAGAAAGGAGGATGTAGCCGTCTAATACGCAGAAACAGTCTCTGGTATAATATCTACTTGATGGAATTATGTTGTCACAATACTCTCTGTCATCCGCATCACTAAATTACCCAGACACAAGGGGATTCCACAGTAATGCACGTTATGTCAAAGTAGTGCGTATGAGTAGGACAAAAAATCAATGGCGTTCCTTTTTATTCTCTCATCAATGAGTTAAAAAAAGCAATCATTTTATTTCACCATTCTCAATTGTGAATTACAGCTCTGAACTTTTGAGATATATTTTGAGTATAACTGGCACTGGGCCAACACTGGCCTATCATAGTAATTGTTTTATTTCATCTTAATTATTGTGAAATTACAGCTCAAAACTATTGAGATATTTCTTGAGTAAAACCAGTACTGGGCTTGTGAATACTGGCCAAATACTGGTTTTATTTCATCTCAATTATTGTGAAACTACAGCTCAAAACTATTGAGATATTTCTTGAGTAAAACCAGTACTGGGCTTGTGAATATTGGCCAAATATTGGTTTTATTTCATCTCAATTATTGTGAAATTACAGCTCAAAACTATTGAAATATTTTGTGAGTAAAACCAGTACTGGGCTTGTGAATACTGGCAAAGTACTGGTTTCATTTAATCTCAATTATTGTGAAATTACAGCTCACAACTTTTGCAATATTTCTTGAGAAAAACTGGTACTGGGCTTGTGAATACTGGCCAAATACTGCTTTTATTTCATCTCAATTACGGTGAAATTACAGCTCAGAACTTTTGAGATATTTCTTGAGTAAAACCAGTACTGGGCTTGTGAATACTGGCCAAATATTGGTTTTATTTCATCTTAATTATTGTGAAATTACAGCTCAAAACTATTGAGATATTTCTTGAGTAAAACCAGTACTGGGCTTGTGAATACTGGCCAAATACTGGTTTTATTTCATCTCAATTATTGTGAAACTACAGCTCAAAACTTTTGAGATATTTCTTGAGTAAAACCAGTACTGGGCTTGTGAATACTGGCCAAATATTAGTTTTATTTCATCTTAATTATTGTGAAATAACAGTTCAGAACTTTTGAGATATTTCTTGAGTAAAAACCAGTACTGGGCTTGTGAATACTGGCCAAATATTGGTTTTATTTCATTTCAATTATTATGAAATTACAGCTCAGAATTTTTTTAGATATTTCTTGAGTAAAACCAGTACTGGGCTTGTGAATACTGGCCGAATATTGGTTTTATTTCATTTCAATTATTATGAAATTACAGCTCAGAATTTTTTAGATATTTCTCGAGTAAAACCAGTACTGGGCTTGTGAATGCTGGTTTTATTTCTTTAACGCTTCTTAGTAAAATATTATGTACATCAACATTTACCTAATACTACACATATTATTACATTTTTTATTTTGAGCTTAAAGATGCGCAAGGGCTTCAATGTCGAGCATGTCAAATTGTTCTTTTTACAAACAATATTGTGTTTGGGGAATTGTGGGTTGGGTATATTGTATGTCATTTCAAACATATTTAAATCACTTCATTGAAAAACATTTCTCTACTGTAGTTTAACAGTTAAATTTTTACATATATATCTTGATTTAGGAAAATAAAGAAAACAAAAACTTTATTACAATTAATCTATTTCTTACTCCATGTCAACTAACCAACAATTTGATAATGTGTAACAATATGCCCCCACCGCTCCCCACCACATGCACAAAAAGAGTAAATTAAATGTCCTATGTTCTGAACTTACAATGATCATATTGTTCTGTAATTGGCTGAGATTTTTTGTTTAAATTTCTTTTTCAATTAAACAAAATTAACATGTCACCAGCTAATTAACAAGCGTCATTATAAAGTTTTTTACTTTTTAATTAGTATGGATCTAATGGATAATTTGTTTGATAGTTAATTTTAAGTTCATTAGCATTTTCTCCTCTTTCCTAATCAAGATGTCAGAAACAATCTATGCTTCAAGATACTGGGAGGAGCTGTGTCTTGAGAGTGAGCAGGTGTCTAGAGTTAAAAAAAGCACAGTGGTCATTTAGGAGTAGAGCATCAGCCTTGCATGCAGAAAGTCGTGGGTTCGATTCCCGGCTGGGTCATATAAAAGACTTGAATAATGGTACTAGAAGCTTTATCGCTTGGTGTTCAGCATTAAGAAGATAGTTCTAGGTCTAGTGGACCCGATGTCAGTATAATGTGACGGTGTATACCATGTGTCTGTGGCATGTTAGTAATTAGTGCGACAGCCCTCAAAATACTGTCTCAAGATAACATTACCTCTCACCACTCAGGTTGTGGGTTTGAGTCCAGGCCTTACCATAAACTTTATGAGAAAAACTTTTCTAGTTATTTGTCGCAGGACAGTGGTTCAATTTAGATTCATTCTGTGGGATTCTTCCATCAGTAAAACTGATTGCCACAATACATTTTTTTTTTTAAATGCGGTTTAACACCATTTGCAACACATTTCAGGTTATATATATGGCATATCCAGATTTACTGGTGGAGGAAGACCTCAGACTGAATCAGACTGAGTAGAACCACCGTCCTTCCGCAAGTAACTGGAAACTTTCTCACATAAAGTTTTTGGAGCAAGCGAGACTCAACCCTATACCTTAGACCACTTGGCCACGGAGGACCAACGGCCTTAATACAATACGAGTATAACCTGAAATGTGTTTAAAATAGCATTAAACCTTCATTCTTTATGATGCTCGACTGTACGACTTTATGAGTGACCTTACGTTTCAAATACTTTAGGGAGCAGCAAAAGTTCATCCAAATTATTTGAAATAAATTAAATTTGGATGATGATTTTTCAGGATAACTTATATTTAGGAAGTCATGGTTTGGCATACTGATAAATGTGTTGTAATAATTTCCCTTCAGTCAATTGTATAGTTTCATCACTCCCCATGGAGAAAATGATAAATAGATAATAAATAATTTACTACAACTTCCATGCCAATCTTTGATTATTTATTAACAAACTGAAATTATTGCCTGAGTAATAAATTATGGATATATCACCCCCATGGTAGATCTATGTAGTTTTTAAGGTGGTCTTGGACCAAGGTCGACAACATAGAAAAAATAAAACCTTCAGACAAGCAGTGAGTTTGGCTCAAACCCATGACCTCAGCAGTAACACGTAAGTGGATTATAGACACTCTTGTAGCAATTGACTATTGACGGTACCGACTTGTGTTACATATAATTAGTAACCTTAATAAAATTTAATTATTTTTCTGACTTAAAATAAACTTATTAACAAAAAACAGGGTCTTACTGATGATTGATAATACAATACTATTCCAGGACGATACTTGTTCTCTCCCCCCACCCTCTCCCCCCCACAATGGCATGATAATGCGACTGTGTGGGGTAAAGTGTAACATCTAACGTTTCTGTGGCACACTCAGTTATAACAACTGTGCTTGTATAATAACAGGAACTAAAACATTCACTGTTACGCATAGCCGAATATGAGGGCATTCATTAAAATACAATACAAACACTACGAACTAGCATACTGAACAAGTGACACAAATTATCAATACGCAATACCTCTGCAATGTTGGTTATATGAATGCAGCTCTAAGAGCTTTAGGACACACCTGAATCTGTTATCTAACACCACATGTTGCATGTTATATAATATGTAAGAGTGCTTACACCAAAATCAACCAAGTTCAAGGAATTTGTATACAAAAGTTGTAATTTTTATTTTTTCTTGACAATGAAGTCATGGGCTGATAGTTGCATGATGTTTGCATGATATTTGCATGATAAATCATTATAAATCCTCTCTCCAACGAATGAATACAGACAAGTTTAATTCTGAACATAAGTAAACAAATAATATGTAAATCAAAATGATGAAAATATATTAATTATCTGTGACTGAGAATGGCAACTTGCATGCTGAAGCTCGTGTGTTCTATCCTGGCCGGGTCATACCAAAACTTGAAAAATGGACTTAGTAAGAAGCTTCCACGCTTGAAACTCAGTATTTAGAGGATAGTTCTAGGTCTGGTCAACCCTGTGTCAGTATAGTTAACTGGGTAGAGTATCATACCATGTGTCTGCGGCATGATACTCAGTGTGGAAGCGCTCAGAATATTGTCTCAAGTAGACACCATCGCGATATAACTGAAAAATTGTTGAAAATATGCCACTCAACACTATACAAGAAGAAGACTTGATTGTGGAAGTGAAATTAGTGTCAGAATAATTAACTGGTTGGGGTATCATACCATGTGTATCCGGCATGATACTCCAGTGTGAACTAAGTAAACACCGTCACTATATAACTGAAAAAATGTTGAAAGCGTCACTAAACACAAAAACAACAGCAACAACAACTTCATTAACAATTTTTCACCAATTCCATTGAGTTGTCCTGGGACGATGAAGGATGCAACAATCAAACATGGGTGGAGTGAAGATATGTAATGTTATGTATTGATGTCTGGTATTTACAACTGTTTTATTTAAAGTAACATAAGTTCACCCAGTGTACCACACCGCATCATTGTTATATTCATTGTCATAAAACCTAATATGAAATAGCCCAGACCTGCAATAGCGGTGCAAGCTTATTTGCACAGTAAATGCCTGCGTAATAATATATATTAGCAAGCCGTTGCGAATGAAAAGAACTGAATAATAAAACGTTTAAATATGAAACAGATTTTGGTAAGAAACAACTTTCACATATATTCTTTCAATCAATGTAATTTATAATGCTTAAGTATTACTGAAATCTCTGAGGTGTTCCAAATTTCATACTTCCTGCTTTGGTTTCCTATTTTCTTTTATCTGAAGTTGAATGCCAGAATGACTCGGACAGGCTTTCAATCAATTATAACTGTCTCAGCTAAGTGTCCTTGATCTTTACTTTACTGGAATGTTGCCATAACAGCTCACTTTGGGAGCCCAATACAAAAACCAAACCTCTTGTAAGCAAGGCTTTTGTGTTAAGCGAAGTTTTTGCCTCACAGTGTTGGATGATGTAGTATAAAGTGCTGTCCAACCAATAGAAGATATGAAATGGATTTCACCAGGGGTTAAGACCGCGGCGTGGTCTAGTGGGAGAGCGTCCGCCTCGCATGCGGAAGGTTGTGGGTTCAATCCTCGGCCGGGTCATACCAAAGACTTTAAAAAAGGTATTAGAAGCTTCCTTGCTTGACGCTCAGCATTTAGAGGAGAGTTCTTGGTCTGGTCGGCCCGGTGTCAGTATAATGTGACTGGGTGGGGTACCATACCAAGTGTCTGTGGCATGATACTCCGGTGTGACAGCGCTTAGAATACTGTCTCAAGTAGACACCGTCGCGATATGACTGAAAAATTGTTGAAAGCAACGCTAAACACCATACATACATACATAATTCACCAGGGGTTAAGCAAGTGCCCAAATCTCATTGAATTTGATTCTATCTTTTTGTATGCTGAATGAATAGCCTTCAATATATATTATACATGATACGTTTTCCTTTAAGTTACCTCATCAACACCAAGGAGGAGAACAACCATGCAACTGCATTGTATAGTGGAATAGCATCATGGACTTCAGATCATCAGGTTTCCATTTCCCATCTTAACCATATTATGGAACAATCTGATGCTTTATGGGTCTCACTACACAGTTGAATTTTGTTCTTTGCTCTAATATATAGAATAAGGTCTAGGATTTCCATGGTAAAAAAAGAATTTCACATAGTATTTTTTTCATAGCAGGAATGTATACCCCACTAAAAATGTGTAATAACTGGTAGATTTACCTGTTTGGTTTTCTTTAAAGAGGGTGCAGTGACACCCTCAGATTTTAAAAAAAGAAGTCCTAAAATGCTCATAAATACATGTATAATTATGTTGAAATCTTATAAAAGTCACTTATTTACACCAGTGATGTCTTATTGCAGTATATGCTATGCCAACTTTTGCTCTACTCATCTGCAACAATAAAATCACAACAACTATGGACCATTTTGAAAATATTTCAAAATTAAAATACATAGGTTTTTTTTTTTTAAGCCGAGAATCATGTTACCATGGGAAACAAGGGGTGTAACTGTGTAGTGAATAAACTCTAATGTGTTGATTGATAAATAGATTTAAACTCCAGTATAAACCATGTCTTCTACATGGACACACATTTGAATATTTTTGTGCAGTGGGATTCAAACTGTTCACGTTAAACTAGCTCCTGAACCAGTGCGGTGTGCCAGAACTTAATTCATAAAGCTGCAAATTCTTCAAATTCAAACACAATTGCATCCTATTATATAAAGCTGTTGCCAGCACCTGACATGTGATAATTGTGTTTAGCCATTACATAATCGGATTATCTATATTATCTGGCTGCGATGATGTTACAGGTACAGATGAGGATGAGATTAGACTGTCGAATGGACCCAGTTCTCCCAATGTTACAGGTACAGATGAGGATGAGATTTAGACTGTAGAATAGACCCAGTTCTCCCAATGTTACAGGTACAGATGAGGATGAGATTTAGACTGTAGAATGGACCCAGTTCTCCCAATGTTACAGGTACAGATGAGGATGAGGATTAGACTGTAGAACGGACCATGCTCCACCAATGTTACAGGTACAGATGAGGATGAGGATTAAACTGTAGAACGGACCATGCTCCACCAATGTTACAGGTACAGATGAGGGTACAGGATTAGACTGTAGAACGGACCCAGCTCTCCCAATGTTACAGGTACAGATGAGGGTACTAGATTAGACTGTAGAATGGACCCAGCTCTCCCAATGTTACAGGTACAGATGAGGGTACAGGATTAGACTGTAGAATGGACCCAGCTCTCCCAATGTTACAGGTACAGATGAGGGTACTAGATTAGACTGTAGAATGGACCCAGCTCTACCAATGTTACAGGTACAGATGAGGGTACAGGATTAGACTGTAGAATGGACCCAGCTCTCTCAATGTTACAGGTACAGATGAGGGTACTAGATTAGACTGTAGAATGGACCCAGCTCTCTCAATGTTACAGGTACAGATGAGGGTACAGGATTAGACTGTAGAATGGACCCAGCTCTCTCAATGTTACAGGTACAGATGAGGGTACTAGATTAGACTGTAGAATGGACCCAGCTCTCTCAATGTTACAGGTACAGATGAGGGTACTAGATTAGACTGTAGAATGGACCCAGCTCTCTCAATGTTACAGGTACAGATGAGGGTACTAGATTAGACTGTAGAATGGACCCAGCTCTCTCAATGTTACAGGTACAGATGAGGGTACAGGATTAGACTGTAGAATGGACCCAGCTCTCTCAATGTTACAGGTACAGATGAGGGTACTAGATTAGACTGTAGAATGGACCCAGTTCTCCCAATGTTACAGGTACAGATGAGGGTACAGGATTAGACTGTAGAATGGACCCAGCTCTCTCAATGTTACAGGTACAGATGAGGGTACTAGATTAGACTGTAGAATGGACCCAGTTCTCCCAATGTTACAGGTACAGATGAGGGTACAGGATTAGACTGTAGAATGGACCCAGCTCTCTCAATGTTACAGGTACAGATGAGGGTACTAGATTAGACTGTAGAATGGACCCAGCTCTCTCAATGTTACAGGTACAGATGAGGGTACTAGATTAGACTGTAGAATGGACCCAGCTCTCTCAATGTTACAGGTACAGATGAGGGTACAGGATTAGACTTTAGAATGGACCCAGCTCTCTCAATGTTACAGGTACAGATGAGGGTACAGGATTAGACTGTAGAATGGACCCAGCTCTCCCAATGTTACAGGTACAGATGAGGGTACTAGATTAGACTGTAGAATAGACCAGCTCTCCCAATGTTACAGGTACAGATGAGGGTACAGGATTAGACTGTAGAATGGACCCAGCTCTCCCAATGTTACAGGTACAGATGAGGGTACTAGATTAGACTGTAGAATAGACCAGCTCTCCCAATGTTACAGGTACAGATGAGGGTACAGGATTAGACTGGAGAATGGACCCAGCTCTCCCAATGTTACAGGTACAGATGAGGGTGCAGGATTAGACTGTAGAATGGACCCAGCTCTACCAATGTTACAGGTACAGATGAGGGTACAGGATTAGACTTTAGAATGGACCCAGCTCTACCAATGTTACAGGTACAGATGAGGGTACTAGATTAGACTGTAGAATGGACCCAGCTCTCCCAATGTTACAGGTACAGATGAGGGTACTAGATTAGACTGTAGAATGGACCCAGCTCTCCCAATGTTACAGGTACAGATGAGGGTACAGGATTAGACTGTAGAATGGACCCAGCTCTCCCAATGTTACAGGTACAGATGAGGGTACTAGATTAGACTGTAGAATGGACCCAGCTCTCTCAATGTTACAGGTACAGATGAGGGTACTAGATTAGACTGTAGAATGGACCCAGCTCTCTCAATGTTACAGGTACAGATGAGGGTACTAGATTAGACTGTAGAATGGACCCAGCTCTCTCAATGTTACAGGTACAGATGAGGGTGCAGGATTAGACTGTAGAATGGACCCAGCTCTCTCAATGTTACAGGTACAGATGAGGGTGCAGGATTAGACTGTAGAATGGACCCAGTTCTCCCAATGTTACAGGTACAGATGAGGGTACTAGATTAGACTGTAGAATGGACCCAGCTCTCCCAATGTTACAGGTACAGATGAGGGTACTAGATTAGACTGTAGAATGGACCCAGCTCTCTCAATGTTACAGGTACAGATGAGGGTGCAGGATTAGACTGTAGAATGGACCCAGCTCTCTCAATGTTACAGGTACAGATGAGGGTACTAGATTAGACTGTAGAATGGACCCAGCTCTCTCAATGTTACAGGTACAGATGAGGGTACTAGATTAGACTGTAGAATGGACCCAGCTCTCCCAATGTTACAGGTACAGATGAGGGTACTAGATTAGACTGTAGAATGGACCCAGCTCTCTCAATGTTACAGGTACAGATGAGGGTACTAGATTAGACTGTAGAATGGACCCAGCTCTCTCAATGTTACAGGTACAGATGAGGGTACTAGATTAGACTGTAGAATGGACCCAGCTCTCTCAATGTTACAGGTACAGATGAGGGTACTAGATTAGACTGTAGAATGGACCCAGCTCTCTCAATGTTACAGGTACAGATGAGGGTGCAGGATTAGACTGTAGAATGGACCCAGCTCTCTCAATGTTACAGGTACAGATGAGGGTGCAGGATTAGACTGTAGAATGGACCCAGTTCTCCCAATGTTACAGGTACAGATGAGGGTACTAGATTAGACTGTAGAATGGACCCAGCTCTCCCAATGTTACAGGTACAGATGAGGGTACTAGATTAGACTGTAGAATGGACCCAGCTCTCCCAATGTTACAGGTACAGATGAGGGTACTAGATTAGACTGTAGAATGGACCCAGCTCTCTCAATGTTACAGGTACAGATGAGGGTGCAGGATTAGACTGTAGAATGGACCCAGCTCTCCCAGTGTTACAGGTACAGATGAGGGTACAGGATTAGACTGTAGAATGGACCCAGCTCCACCAATGTTACAGGTACAGATGAGGGTACAGGATTAGACTGTAGAATGGACCCAGCTCTCCCAGTGTTACAGGTACAGATGAGGGTACAGGATTAGACTGTAGAACGGACCCAGCTCCACCAATGTTACAGGTACAGATGAGGGTACAGGATTAGACTGTAGAATGGTCCCAGCTCCACCAATGTTACAGGTACAGATGACTGTAGAATAGACCCAGCTCTCCCAATGTTACAGGTACAGATGAGGGTACAGGATTAGACTGTAGAATGGACCCAGCTCTCCCAGTGTTACAGGTACAGATGAGGGTACTAGATTAGACTGTAGAATGGTCCCAGCTCCACCAATGTTACAGGTACAGATGACTGTAGAATAGACCCAGCTCTCCCAATGTTACAGGTACAGATGAGGGTACTAGATTAGACTGTAGAATGGTCCCAGCTCCACCAATGTTACAGGTACAGATGACTGTAGAATAGACCCAGCTCTCCCAATGTTACAGGTACAGATGAGGGTACAGGATTAGACTGTAGAATGGACCCAGCTCCACCAATGTTACAGGTACAGATGAGGGTACTAGATTAGACTGTAGAATGGTCCCAGCTCCACCAATGTTACAGGTACAGATGACTGTAGAATAGACCCAGCTTTCCCAATGTTACAGGTACAGATGAGGGTACTAGATTAGACTGTAGAATGGACCCAGCTCTCCCAATGTTACAGGTACAGATGAGTGTACAGGATTAGACTGTAGAATGGACCCAGCTCTCTCAATGTTACAGGTACAGATGAGGGTACTAGATTAGACTGTAGAATGGACCCAGCTCTCTCAATGTTACAGGTACAGATGAGGGTACTAGATTAGACTGTAGAATGGACCCAGCTCTCTCAATGTTACAGGTACAGATGAGGGTGCAGGATTAGACTGTAGAATGGACCCAGCTCTCTCAATGTTACAGGTACAGATGAGGGTACAGGATTAGACTTTAGAATGGACCCAGCTCTCCCAATGTTACAGGTACAGATGAGGGAACAGGATTAGACTGTAGAATGGACCCAGCTCTCCCAATGTTACAGGTACAGATGAGGGTACTAGATTAGACTGTAGAATGGACCCAGCTCTCCCAATGTTACAGGTACAGATGAGGGTACTAGATTAGACTGTAGAATGGACCCAGCTCTCCCAATGTTACAGGTACAGATGAGGGTACTAGATTAGACTGTAGAATGGACCCAGCTCTCCCAATGTTACAGGTACAGATGAGGGTACTAGATTAGACTGTAGAATGGACCCAGCTCTCTCAATGTTACAGGTACAGATGAGGGTGCAGGATTAGACTGTAGAATGGACCCAGCTCTCTCAATGTTACAGGTACAGATGAGGGTACAGGATTAGACTTTAGAATGGACCCAGCTCTCTCAATGTTACAGGTACAGATGAGGGTACAGGATTAGACTTTAGAATGGACCCAGCTCTCTCAATGTTACAGGTACAGATGAGGGTACTAGATTAGACTGTAGAATGGACCCAGCTCTCTCAATGTTACAGGTACAGATGAGGGTGCAGGATTAGACTGTAGAATGGACCCAGCTCTCCCAATGTTACAGGTACAGATGAGGGTACTAGATTAGACTGTAGAATGGACCCAGCTCTCTCAATGTTACAGGTACAGATGAGGGTGCAGGATTAGACTGTAGAATGGACCCAGCTCTCTCAATGTTACAGGTACAGATGAGGGTACAGGATTAGACTTTAGAATGGACCCAGCTCTCTCAATGTTACAGGTACAGATGAGGGTACAGGATTAGACTTTAGAATGGACCCAGCTCTCTCAATGTTACAGGTACAGATGAGGGTACTAGATTAGACTGTAGAATGGACCCAGCTCTCTCAATGTTACAGGTACAGATGAGGGTGCAGGATTAGACTGTAGAATGGACCCAGCTCTCTCAATGTTACAGGTACAGATGAGGGTACTAGATTAGACTGTAGAATGGACCCAGCTCTCTCAATGTTACAGGTACAGATGAGGGTGCAGGATTAGACTGTAGAATGGACCCAGCTCTCTCAATGTTACAGGTACAGATGAGGGTACAGGATTAGACTGTAGAATGGACCCAGCTCAACCAATGTTACAGGTACAGATGAGGGTACAGGATTAGACTGTAGAATGGACCCAGCTCTCCCAATGTTACAGGTACAGATGAGGGTACAGGATTAGACTGTAGAATGGACCCAGCTCTCTCAATGTTACAGGTACAGATGAGGGTACTAGATTAGACTGTAGAATGGACCCAGCTCTCTCAATGTTACAGGTACAGATGAGGGTACTAGATTAGACTGTAGAATGGACCCAGCTCTCTCAATGTTACAGGTACAGATGAGGGTACTAGATTAGACTGTAGAATGGACCCAGCTCTCTCAATGTTACAGGTACAGATGAGGGTACTAGATTAGACTGTAGAATGGACCCAGCTCTCTCAATGTTACAGGTACAGATGAGGGTACTAGATTAGACTGTAGAATGGACCCAGCTCTCTCAATGTTACAGGTACAGATGAGGGTACTAGATTAGACTGTAGAATGGACCCAGCTCTCCCAATGTTACAGGTACAGATGAGGGTACTAGATTAGACTGTAGAATGGACCCAGCTCTCTCAATGTTACAGGTACAGATGAGGGTACTAGATTAGACTGTAGAATGGACCCAGCTCTCTCAATGTTACAGGTACAGATGAGGGTACTAGATTAGACTGTAGAATGGACCCAGCTCTCTCAATGTTACAGGTACAGATGAGGGTACTAGATTAGACTGTAGAATGGACCCAGCTCTCTCAATGTTACAGGTACAGATGAGGGTACTAGATTAGACTGTAGAATGGACCCAGCTCTACCAATGTTACAGGTACAGATGAGGGTACTAGATTAGACTGTAGAATGGACCCAGCTCTCCCAATGTTACAGGTACAGATGAGGGTACTAGATTAGACTGTAGAATGGACCCAGCTCTACCAATGTTACAGGTACAGATGAGTGTACAGGATTAGACTGTAGAATGGACCCAGCTCTCCCAGTGTTACAGGTACAGATGAGGGTGCAGGATTAGACTGTAGAATGGACCCAGCTCTCCCAGTGTTACAGGTACAGATGAGGGTGCAGGATTAGACTGTAGAATGGACCAGCTCTCCCAATGTTACAGGTACAGATGAGGATGCAGGATTAGACTGTAGAATAGACCCAGCTCTCCCAATGTTACAGGTACAGATGAGGGTACTAGATTAGACTGTAGAATGGACCCAGCTCTCCCAATGTTACAGGTACAGATGAGTGTACAGGATTAGACTGTAGAATGGACCCAGCTCTCCCAATGTTACAGGTACAGATGAGGGTACTAGATTAGACTGTAGAATGGACCCAGCTCTCTCAATGTTACAGGTACAGATGAGGGTACTAGATTAGACTGTAGAATGGACCCAGCTCTACCAATGTTACAGGTACAGATGAGGGTACTAGATTAGACTGTAGAATGGACCCAGCTCTCTCAATGTTACAGGTACAGATGAGGATGCAGGATTAGACTGTAGAATAGACCCAGCTCTCTCAATGTTACAGGTACAGATGAGTGTACAGGATTAGACTGTAGAATGGACCCAGCTCTCTCAATGTTACAGGTACAGATGAGGGTACTAGATTAGACTGTAGAATAGACCAGCTCTCCCAATGTTACAGGTACAGATGAGGGTACTAGATTAGACTGTAGAATGGACCCAGCTCTCTCAATGTTACAGGTACAGATGAGGATGCAGGATTAGACTGTAGAATGGACCCAGCTCTACCAATGTTACAGGTACAGATGAGGGTACTAGATTAGACTGTAGAATGGACCCAGCTCTCCCAATGTTACAGGTACAGATGAGGGTACTAGATTAGACTGTAGAATGGACCCAGCTCTCCCAATGTTACAGGTACAGATGAGGGTACTAGATTAGACTGTAGAATGGACCCAGCTCTCTCAATGTTACAGGTACAGATGAGGGTACTAGATTAGACTGTAGAATGGACCCAGCTCTCTCAATGTTACAGGTACAGATGAGGGTGCAGGATTAGACTGTAGAATGGACCCAGCTCTCTCAATGTTACAGGTACAGATGAGGGTGCAGGATTAGACTGTAGAATGGACCCAGTTCTCCCAATGTTACAGGTACAGATGAGGGTACTAGATTAGACTGTAGAATGGACCCAGCTCTCCCAATGTTACAGGTACAGATGAGGGTACTAGATTAGACTGTAGAATGGACCCAGCTCTCTCAATGTTACAGGTACAGATGAGGGTACTAGATTAGACTGTAGAATGGACCCAGCTCTCCCAATGTTACAGGTACAGATGAGGGTACTAGATTAGACTGTAGAATGGACCCAGCTCTACCAATGTTACAGGTACAGATGAGGGTACTAGATTAGACTGTAGAATGGACCCAGCTCTCCCAATGTTACAGGTACAGATGAGGGTACTAGATTAGACTGTAGAATGGACCCAGCTCTCCCAATGTTACAGGTACAGATGAGGGTACTAGATTAGACTGTAGAATGGACCCAGCTCTCTCAATGTTACAGGTACAGATGAGGGTACTAGATTAGACTGTAGAATGGACCCAGCTCTCTCAATGTTACAGGTACAGATGAGGGTACTAGATTAGACTGTAGAATGGACCCAGCTCTCCCAATGTTACAGGTACAGATGAGGGTACTAGATTAGACTGTAGAATGGACCCAGCTCTCTCAATGTTACAGGTACAGATGAGGGTGCAGGATTATACTGTAGAATGGTCCCAGCTCCACCAATGTTACAGGTACAGATGACTGTAGAATAGACCCAGCTCTCCCAATGTTACAGGTACAGATGAGGGTACAGGATTAGACTGTAGAATGGACCCAGCTCTCCCAATGTTACAGGTACAGATGAGGGTACTAGATTAGACTGTAGAATGGACCCAGCTCTCTCAATGTTACAGGTACAGATGAGGGTACTAGATTAGACTGTAGAATGGACCCAGCTCTCCCAATGTTACAGGTACAGATGAGGGTACTAGATTAGACTGTAGAATGGACCCAGCTCTCCCAATGTTACAGGTACAGATGAGGGTGCAGGATTAGACTGTAGAATGGACCCAGCTCTCCCAATGTTACAGGTACAGATGAGGGTGCAGGATTAGACTGTAGAATGGACCCAGCTCTACCAATGTTACAGGTACAGATGAGGGTGCAGGATTAGACTGTAGAATGGACCCAGCTCTCCCAGTGTTACAGGTACAGATGAGGGTACAGGATTAGACTGTAGAATGGACCCAGCTCTCCCAATGTTACAGGTACAGATGAGGGTACTAGATTAGACTGTAGAATGGACCCAGCTCTCCCAATGTTACAGGTACAGATGAGGGTACTAGATTAGACTGTAGAATGGACCCAGCTCTCCCAATGTTACAGGTACAGATGAGGGTACAGGATTAGACTGTAGAATGGACCCAGCTCTCTTGATTGTGCGCATTTGAGCATTGAGCATGTTGATTGGTCAGTTGCTTCAGTTTGAACGATGTCACTGTTTTGAGTAGGTGGGGGGGAAGCTGAGTTGTTTTTTAATCACCGAGTTAAATATAGCTAAAGTCATTACTGGTATTTTTTGAACAACACAAAAACTGAACACATGCAGTAAATAATTGAATCCCATATTGACTTGGCACAGACAGATCTGATGGACATTAGAATCCAAGGAATGTCCTCCATATCATGTACTATTTTCTGAAATTCTATGTTTTCTATGTAAATTGAGAGACTAGAAACAGCCAATTATCCAAAAGGGATTCCTGTATTTCTGCCTTCCCTCGAAATTACAGGGTTGTCCTTCATGGAGCTACTGTGACCTCGTTAAAGGTGATAGGACGTGTCAGATACACACCTGACAACACTTCAAAGGAAACATAATCAGACCATCATCCAAATTGGGCCACTTACCACATTTCAAAATCTGCTCCTCCTCCTGGTTGCTGGTGTTTCTCATTTCTCACTTTAATTAAGAAGTGTTCAGTGAAACAAGATTATCATGTTTGCCTGTCAAAGTTTAATCTGTTGCATCATGTTTCTCCTGTTGCAGACCTACGTCACTTTCAGGAAAGTGGGGCAAACATAATCAGATTTTTTTTGTTTTTTAGTAAACTTCCTGCCAAGTGGTCTGGGAGCAAATTGGTAAGAATGAAAACAAAATTAACAAAAAAATACAATCATGTGGATCTGGTTTGATTTTCAGACAGGTTTCATAATCTTATCAAGTATGCAGAAAAAGGTAGGAATGGTATTTAAAACAATATCCGAGCTGAATGTATGAAACTTAAAAAAGGATAATTACTGGTATGGTTTTTTTGATTGATTGAATATTTTGCGTCATTTTTATGCCATCTAGGGCTAACAGACGATCAGTTAACCTAACCACTGTTTCCTGGGATTAACCAGTACTCGAGCACACCCCATCTCCGCAAGTAACTGATAACTTTCCCACTTGAATCAGTGGTGAGAGACGAATGATAATGAGACACAATGTCGTATATCAATCATCACGAAGACTGTTGCCGGGCAGGGGATTCGAACTCACGACCCCTGGATTGATAGTCAGACGCGTAACCGACTGAGCTAATCGGGCCCGGCTACTGGTATGGTGCTGGTATATAATTAAACACGACTGTAATGATTAAGATATTATATATGACAAGATCATTTGAATCATTCAATCTTTCCTGAGGTCCTCAAAATAATATTTAAAGAAATTTTACATTGCCACTGCATGGGTGGTCATGAATGAACCCGTAAAGATTTCTTTGAAAAAAAAAAGAAGAAAATATTTTATGCCAACAATGGGGTGTTGGCACCCTTGTGCCCAGACAACGTAAAAATACAATTCTAAAGCATAGCAGCTTAGTTTAAACTTATTTATTTTAATTTGATTGTGAAACAAATTATTGCAACTTATACAAATCAAGTTTTCCTGGGTAGAACCAGTACTAATCATATACTGATAAAGTGTCTTACTCAAGGACACCACACATAGCCGTGATGGGGGATAAAACCCATTACTCTCTGATCATGGGTTCCATGCTCTACCACTGGACCGCAGTAGCTTAATCACTGAGCTACCTTTAGATATCATTTTCTCATGAAAAGTAAACTTGTTAAATATGATTCCCAGATAGTGCAGATGTACAGGTGTCTGCCTGAACTTCCTACAGCCAATTATTAGCCATCTAATCAACAACCTCTAGAAGACAGTATATGCATCAGCCATGCTATGTGATCATCCTCCATGTCAACAACCATACATAGGTGATCCTCCTCCACATCATCAACCATGCATAGGTGACCATCCTACATGCCATCAACTATGCATATGTTATCATCCCCCATGTTATCAACCATGCATGTGATCACCCTCCATGTCATCAACCATAAATAGGTGATCATCCTCCATGCCATCAACCATGCATAAGTGACCATTCTCCATGCCATCAACTATGCATAGGTAATCGTCCTCCATGCCATTAACCATGCATAGGTGATTATCCTCCATGCCATCAACCTTGCATAGGTGATCATCTGCCATGCCATCAACCATGCATATGTGATCATCCTCAATGCCATCTACCATGCATAGGTGATAATCCTCTGCATCATATACCATGCATATGTGATCATCCTCTAGACCATCTACCATGCATAGGTGATCACCCTCCATGCAATCAACCATGCATAGGTGATACTCATCCACATGATCAACCATGCATAGACAATTATTCTCCACACCATCAACCATACATAGGTGATCATCCTCTACACACATGTTACATAAACCAGATATGTGGATGGGACACAAACACCCCAGGGACTGGCAACAGTGTGCTGAAAATAGTTTTTCTTGCTGAGACACAAAGCTGTTATATTAACAAATTCCATAGAATTCTGTAGAATGGT
Organism: Panopea generosa; assembly: GCA_029582155.1. NCBI lineage: Eukaryota > Metazoa > Mollusca > Bivalvia > Adapedonta > Hiatellidae > Panopea > Panopea generosa. The sequence goes on along the minus strand of CM055910.1, from coordinate 38,156,453 downwards.
GTGAGGTGGATTTGTTTTATTCTTGCAACATTTTCAATTAATCAACTGTGCATAATCAGGCATTTTTTGCTTTCAGATTGAATACTTTCTGCTTAAATTGGTGAAAAAATATTTCAGCTAAATTGGTATTTAGGATAAATTGATTCTTGGAAAATACCTGATTAAACTTTAAGATTTTTTATTGGGCACTAGGTTGAGATTATGTTATTCTGTCCTGAGCTTATAACTGTTTTGTTTTTTAACCTGAAACTAAGATTCTGCTACTTAGTGTCCAACAATATATTGATACCACATGAACTGAGATCTCAATATCTCAAATGTATACTCATTATTGATCTTTTTTCAAACTACCATTGAGATATCTATTTTATCTATTGATTTACCATATTCTGAGAATAGCTTGACACCATACTGGTGCATGCTTTATAATTTTATGAGGGTAATTTTATCTCAACCATAGGATCTACTGATTATAGTAAAGGCATATTCATATTGGGTCAAATAAATTATGCATGTTAATTTGATTGATTGATTGATTGATTGAATATTTAGCGTCATTTTTATGCCATCGAGGGCTAACAGACGATCAGTTACCCTAATCACTATTTCCTGGGATCATGATAGGTTAACCAGTACTCGAGCACACCTCATCTCCACAAGAAACTGAACATTTACCCACTTGAATCAGCAGTGAGAGACAAATGATAATGAGACACAATGTTGTATATCAATCATCACAGAGACTGTTGCCGTGCGGGGATTTGAACTCACAACCTCTGGATTGATAGTCAGATGTGCAACCGACTGAGCTAATCAGGCCTGGCTATGCAATATAAATTTTATTCTTGTGCTATAATAAATGTTGAAATTGTTACAAAAGTCCCCATATTTTTTTTAAGCACACCTCGCATTTTACTTAAATAACTAGCAAATTACTCATACAAAGTTTTTATGAACATAAAACTTCAAAATGTTAATTGAGCAAACATTCCCATATCCACATCCACCAGGATGTTTACAATTTATATCTATAGGATGTTCTGGGTGCATTTTAAATTTCAGAGAAATGTTTTTAAAGGTAGTTCAGTTATGACAGATGAGGTAAATAGGTTTATCCTGCCCCATTACATGGTTCTGTTACTTGTAACTCATTACATCAACAGACCATTTCTTTTCATAACAAGACATCCATGACTTGATGCTGTCGATTTGCTAACAGTTTTTGTTTTGTATAAATATATATATATAATTTTTTTTTGGAATGGGGTTTGATGCCATTTTCAACACATTTCGGGTTATATAATTATGGCATATTCAGTTTTTATTGGTGGAGGAAGACCACAGAATGGATCTGAGTAGAACCACCGTCCTTCTGAAAGTAACTGGCAAACTTTCTCACATAAAGTTTTTGAAGCGAGTGGAACTCAAACCTACTACCTTAGCAATGTGAGGTAAGTGATCTTGAGATGGCGTCTTAGACCATTCAGCCACGGAGGACACATACCCAACACATAAGAATATTTTCAAACATTAATCAAGGTTATTGAACAGAATCAATTTATTCTATTTTAAGTAACAGTGTCCTTCATCTTGAGAGCATTGACCTCAAAATCTATCTCACATGTCTTTTTTTATAAACAATGCACATGTATGTCTTCATGACCCGCGAGTTAAAAAGCGGAATAAAATTTGCGAGAGCAATCACACCTTCCTGTAAAATCTAGATCCTGGTTGACCTTGATTGTGGCATGCGAAAGTCATGGTACTATATTAACAATACTGCAGCAGTATAGTGGTAGAGCATTTGTCTCACATGCAGAAGGTTGTGTGTTCGATCTCGGTCAGGTCATACCAAAGACTTGAAAAATGGTACAAAAGCTTCCTCACTTTGCGCTCAACATTTAGAGAATAGTTCTAGGTCTGGTGGTGTCAGTATAATGTGACCGGGTGGGGTATCATACCATGTGTCTGCAGCATGATACTCCAGTGTGACAATGCTCAGAATACTGTCTCAAGTAGACTTCGCCGCGATATGACTGAAAAGTTGTTAAAGCCATGCTAAACACCATACAACAACAACTACAATAACATCATTATAATGGAGGGCAGTGGTGGAGTCACAACTTCGTGGATGTTAGTCAGATTTTAAATTTAAAACAAATCAACTGGTTGCTCAAATTGTCAGAAAATCATTGGAGTGATCAATTAATCCTGAACACTCTGCTGGGAGGGAACATACTGCCTATATGGTTTCATATGCAAAGCCTCACGGGATATAGAAGTGAGCAGTCAATGCAGTCTTTTGTAAATTGCATAATTAAGTTAAGTGAATACAAAGTGTATATGAACCAAAGAAATATTATGCTCCAGTAGTCCAACATGATACTATAAAGCACAGATTGGTGTACTAATTATACTCTGGTAGTCCAACATGATACAATACTGCACAGATTGGTGTACTAACTATGCTCTGGTAGTCCAACATGATACAATACTGTACAGATTGGTGTACTAATTATGCTCTGATAGTCCAACATAATACAATACTGCACAGATTGGTGTATTAATTATACTCTGGTAGTCCAACATGATACAATACTGCACAGATTGGTGTACTAATTATACTCTGATAGTCCAACATAATACAATACTGCACAGATTGGTGTATTAATTATACTCTGGTTGTCCAACATGATACAATACTGCACAGATTGGTGTACTAATTATGCTCTGATAGTCCAACATAATACAATACTGCACAGGTTGATGTACTAATTATGCTCTGGTAGTCCAACATGATACAATACTGTACAAACTGGTGTTCTAATTATGCTTTGGACTAAGCACAGATTGGTGTACTATTTATGCTCTGGTAGTCCAACATGATACAATACAGCACAAATTGGTGTACTAATTATGCTCTGGTAGTCCAACACGATACAATACTGCACAGATTGATGTACTAATTATGCTCTGGTAGTCCAACATGATACAATACTGTACAAACTGGTGTTCTAATTATGTTTTGGTAGTCCATCATGATATAATTCTGCACAGGTTGGTGCACTGATTATGCTCTGGTATTCCAACACGATCGATACTGCACAGATTGGTGTACTTATTATGCTCTGGTAGTCCAACATGATACAATACAGCACACATTGGTGTACTAGTTATTCTCTCGTAGTCAACATGATACAATACAGCACAGATTGGTCTACTAATTATGAACATAAAGATAATTACAGCAATGACTTTCCACTTTCGTTTGCATTCTAATTACAATGTAATAAAAATGTCCAGTTTGCTGCAGCTATAATAACCATCAAAATCAATGTAACCAATAACTGACTATTATAAGTCTGTCACTGATCTCGCTCACTTTCCCTAAAATCCATAACATGCTCTATATTACATATTGTAAGTACACATGTTCTATGTTTGGAAGGTGCATAAATCATATAATACTATCCTTCAAGACTCTAGTTGTCAAAATTTTGTTCAGTACTTTATTTGTTATTAATATTTAAGGTCATTATGAATTCATAATATCATACAAAAACAGGTTAAATGTACGCCTGAATGAAATGCTGAAGTCAGTGAGAGAAAAAGAAGAAAAACAAAGCTGACAGTCTCGAAAACAAAAGTACTGACTATTAGCCATGCAGTAGGACTCAGTAGATAGCTTCCATGGTGAGCACTCAGTAAACACCTTGTTGGCAGCTTTTGTTTGCAGCTTTTTTAGTAAGTACACAGTTCATGCAGCTTTTGTGTGCATCTTTTTTAGTAAATACTCAGTTCAGGCAGCTTTTGTGGGCAGCTTTCATGGAGAGTACTCAACATATATAAGAAGCAGCTATCATGATGATAGTACCCCAGTATTGAAGTTGGAAGTAATCTAATAAACAGCTTTTATGGCAAGTAGATGCTGAGGCAGTTTTTCAGGAGATATAATGTAGAAGAACCCAGTTTTCACATTAATTTGAGGTTAAAAACAAAAATTTAAAATGAATATTATGTAGTCAAACCTGTCTTCAACACCAAAAGATTTGTTTAGCATCATTTTTATGCTCTCAAGGATCAGATAACAAAAAATATCAGATAACATTAACACTCTTTAGTTCCTGGGATCACAGAAGGTTGGTCAGTTCTGAGTTCACCAATCTCAGTAAGCCACTGATAACTTTCCCACTTGAAACAGCAGTGAGACAAATGACAATGTCCTATATCAATCATCACAAAAACTGTCACTGGGCTGGGATTCAAACTCACGATACCTGGATTGATAGTCAGATCCGCTACCGACTGAGCTTACTTGGAAGGAGAGCAGGAAGTAATTTTTTTCATGAATACAGTCAAACCTGTCTTTAGCAGCCACTCAAGGGAAAGAGCAAAACTGAACCCTTAAGGTTAATACAGGTAGATTAAAACTAAAATGGTAAATGAAAAAAAAAAATTATTTTTAAGACAAGTGGTTGCTTAATAGAGGTGACTGCTAACACAGGTTTGTCACTGTACTGAACTATAAAGGTTGCTTTAAGAGCTCACAAAACAACCTATAATATTTCTGCCTGGTGTTCATATATATCAGGAAGTCCCGAAGCTTGATGACTGACAACTGCAGAATGTAATGCACATCTGCCCGAGTTATGTCAGCTGTCACCCTCTACAACGTGTAATCACATGACAATTATTAATTGCTAATTACCTGACCCAATTATCATTATATTTACACAGGATGTGACATATTCTAATAATTGTTATATAATTATATATAATTACAACTTATAATTTCTGGTAAACCCTATTACATTAATTTTATACCCCATATTAGTGTCAGTAAAAATACATTATGGATGGAGGAAGGGGAGGGGAGGGGGGTGGGGGAACGGGAACGCCATTTCCACACAATACTGTTTATATTATAATGACATTCAGTTTTACGACCTCATAATTATATGCAATGTACAACTTGGGCATCTGCCGCCTGCAAGTAACTGGCCAAGTGGTCTAAGGCGCCGTCTCAAGATCACTTACTTCTCACCGCTAAGGTTGTGGGTTCAAGTCAAGATCGATCCAAAACTTAATGTGAGGAAGTTTGCTAGTTATTTGCAGAAGGACAGTGGTTCTACTCAGATTCATTCTGAGGTCTAATCCTCCACCAATAAAACCCCATTCATATGAAGCATTTCGACTCAGAGCTGGACTCGAACCATTTTGGGACTAAAGTGACAACCTGAGAGTGCAAACAACTTTTGTGAACTATTTTCCTGATTACAGGTTCTTCTGATCTTAATTTTTTTCACATAATTTTGAACTATTATCCAAAGGTTACCAATTAGAGATCAGATGTTACATAACAGCTGTCTTTCATTAATCCCCCCCCCCCCCCCCCCACCCCCAGGTATATTTTCACGATTATAGCATTCATTCCATTTTTTCTTGTACCAGTTCTGCAGTGATGAGTGCAAAACCATCGAAACTGTATGTAACTGTCTATTCTACTCTCAGCATTCACCATGGTGAAGTTGAATACCTATCTTTGCAACATTTGTTTCTTTTTGAAAAAATGGGTCTGGTTAGCTCAGTTGGTAGCATGTCTGACTATCAATCAAAGGGTTGCGAGTCAAATCCCCGCCCAGCCAGTCTCATTGTCATTTGTCTCTCACCTCTGATTCAAGTGGGGAAGTTATCAGTTGCCAGTTACTTGCATAGATTGATGTACTACAGTAATGGTTAACCTTCCAGGATTCCAGGAAAGAGTTGTTTAGGTTAACTGATCATCTGTTAGCCCTCAATGGCATAAAAATGACGCACAATATTCAATTAAAATTAAATCTTTTTAAAAAAAATTTATCATCTTATATAATATGCAGACAGTAACAGCTATTTATTATTTGTCTGTCTTATATAATTATCTGACTGTCCAATAGAATTTATTATCTGATTCTCCAATTAATTATATCATTATCTTAATGTCTGTTATTAAATAACTATACCTGACTGTCCTGTTGAATTAATTTATCATTTAATTATCTTGACTGTCCTGTTTGTATAAGTATCATTGAAATGTCCATTACCAAATAATTAACGTCCGACTGTCAAGTTTAGGAAATTATCTGATTGTCCAGATTTAGCTATTATCAATTTTGTGCATTTATGATTATTAAATAATTATTATCTTGACTGCCAAGTTAAATAACTATTATTGGACTGTCTGGGTGCTAATGACTAATAACTGCCTAATAAATAAATATAAAGAACTGTACAGAATTGCCATTCACCATCTTCATATTTTATTGTATTATATATCAGTAGGCACATACAGGTAATAAAACAGCACTAAATAGCTGTATGAAACTGCTAACTTACTGCCAGTTTCTCTATTGTAACAGTAATTAATAGTCTATTTCTGTAATGATAAAAGCATTCACACAAAGGAATAATTGACCTTCGGAGATAAAAAGCACCTGTCCTTATTACCAATGTCACTGTCGGATATGGAGGGGTATAGAGGAGGGAATTGGGACCCACCCCCACTAAAATTTTATGAATATTTAAAAAAAATAAGTGCTTATTTCAGCGAAAAACAGATATTTGATGGAATCCCACTCTCTCAACCCTTTTCCTTAAGCTATAAAAAATAACTTCCTTGATTTTCATCCACATCCAGTGACTCCCCCAAAATATTTTACTGTCAAAAAAAAATTTTTTTTTTTGACAACAGGAACTGTAATTTACCAAAACAGCAAACCGTTTAAAACATTTTTATCTTTATTAAAGTGTCTCATTCCCCTCTGAGCAATACTTACATGTTTCATTAAAGTCTCATTCCCCTCTGAGCAATACTTACATGTTTCATTAAAGTCTCATTCCTCTCTGAGCAATACTTACATGTTTCATTAAAGTCTCATTCCCCTCTAAGCAATACTTACATGTTTCATTAAAGTCTCATTCCCCTCTGAGCAATACTTACATGTTTCATTAAAGTCTCATTCCTCTCTGAGCATTACTTACATGTTTCATTAAAGTCTCATTCCTCTCTGAGCATTACCTACATGGTTCATTAAAGTGTCTAATTCCCCTTTGAGCATTACTTACATGTTTCATTAAAGTGTCTAATTCCCCTTTGAGCAATACTTACATGTTTCATCAAAGTGTCTCATTCCAATCTGAGCATTACTTACATGTTTCATTAAAGTCTCATTCCCCTCTGAGCATTACTTACAGTGTCTGTTTCTGCTGGTAGTCTGTATATTGCCAATATATCTCCAAGCATTCCTGTACTGGTATTTTCAAAACTGACAACTCCAGTAAAACAATAACTTTCTCTGCCTTATTATGGTTAGCAATGTGCCGTGTAATGTGGAGTGATTTATGTGGAAGATTTTCACATTCTTTCATGCAGATAATTAAACTCTGGAGGTTTTTAATTATTTTTCTTAACTATTTCCACACTTTTTATCTGTAACCTGGCTAAACTGTGTAAACTGTAGTTTTATTCCAAAAATTCAGAGTTCCATAGCAACAGCATGTGGTACAGAAATAGCTGCATCAACATCCAGAAAATTTATCTTAAAAACTGGCTATAATAAATAATCTCTACCTGTGAAATACTATATTACACAGACAGAAATATTTCCTTCAATGCTATTAAGTGTTACTACTCGTTTCCTATACATGAAAAATATCAGACTAAAAAATTACTTCAATTATTTTCTACCCAAAAACAAATAACAAATAATTATTGACAAACCTTATTTCTTATCAAAATTATGCTCATTAAAACAAGCATTATTAGTTAAAAAAATCATCCAAAACAAATTACATGAAAAACATCTGCTAAATTTCTTAAAAATATCAAAATCTCCATTTTAGAATCTAAATGTACATTAGTCCTAAGCATGAATTTGTTGCACCTCCTTAATTCCATGAAAATGTCAATATCACCATACATCTTAGAACCCACTTTGTTACCAACTCCCAAATTCAATATCGCACTTAAGGCAACAACATCTACAAAGCAATTTCAAACACTGCCAGATACAGCCGTTGAAGTAGCTAAAAACACTTTTTAAAGAGTTCATATAAGTATATAATGCTTGTACTGAACAAGGTCTTCAACATCATTATCTCAACAGACACATTATCGTTTTCAATAATTACTAATTTTTTTTTCCAAAACCATGTTTAAATAAGTGTAATGCTTACATTGAACGAGTTCTTCTGCACAGTTATCTCTGCAGAAAAGCTATTTTCAACATTGCTTATTCTTTTATTGTTATTGTTTTGGCTATTAAAGCAAAATTCTTGTTCATATGAATATAATGCTTATATTGAATGAATTCTTCAACACAAATTAGTATCTCTACAGAAGCATCATTTTTTTATAGCTCTTTTTTTTTTTGTCGAACCAAATTTAAATGGTTTTGTTTCGAGTTTCAAAATATTAAATGCTAAATATTGATTGAGTTTTCAACACAACACGAGGTCCTTTGTGGCCAAGTGGTCTAAGGTGCCGTCTCAAGATCACTTACTTAAGATCACATCGCTTAAAGGTCTTAGGTTCAAGTCCGGCCTGCTCCAAAAACTTTATGTGAGAAAGTTTGCCAGTTATTTGTGGAAGGACAGTGGTTCTACTTCGATTCATTCTGAGGTCTTCCTCCATCAATAAAACTGGATAATGAATATATAACCCGAAATGTGTTGGAAAATGGTATCAAAAAACAACAAACCCCCCCCCCCCCCCAACTACATTCAAATAACGAATAAAAATACAAACATACAATTAATTAAAGTAATTGCATTTCCAAGATATTCATGAATATACAATGTTATGACAATGATATAGCATGGATATTATATGTCTTACAGAAATATTGAGAATTTTAATCTACCACTGTATCAGTTAGAATTACTTAAGAGAGTTGCATAATATTTCATATGGAAATCTTTAATATTCTTTGCTTGTTGTAAACTTGGAATTATATAGAGTTCCATATGATAGCCCCAGAAAAAGTGAAGACTTTGTATTTATTAAATCTACATTAAGGAAAAATATACTTTATTTATCAAAACAAATTTCTCGATTATTAATTATTCTATTAACTACTAACCAGCATTATCGACTTCCAAATGGACCGTTACTCCACCTATCTGTATTGTATCATATCCACTGGTCAAGCCAATATATCCTAATAAAATGTCCAACACCTTCACTATAAATTCAGTGATTTTATAAACCTACACAATATGCTCCTGCTGTTCGTATCAATCTAACTGACTATATCTCCTCTGTAGAGTCATTATCATGCATTGAGTGGTTATCATGCACACCTAATGCATGGCCACTTTACCCAATCAAAAGCCTTATCAGCCAAGGTGGAAATCTATTTCCCCCCTACCCTATTATAATTCACTGCAACACAGCCGTAACTTAAATACCCTGCCCAGACTCGGTTACAGCTTTTTTCCGCCAACAATAACTCTCTGTAGCTATATCTGTTTACCAATTGTTAGTTTCCGAAAACTATCCAATTCAAATAATGAGTATAAAAAAAATCAAATCAAATTTTTTACTTCAATGAACAGTGTTGTATTTACACTCCAGTTAGCAGAAACTATTCCTTGTCACATTTTTTTCATTCAAGTATGTTTTAAAATTTAATACGAAACTTAATCCTTTTCACAAAATAAATCCAATTTTTAAAGAAACTAAAAGTGATTTTGTTCGCTCATTAAGTCTATTCAGAGTCACTGTACGCCTGGTAGTCGTGTTACATTGGTAAACCTAGTGTTACCTCAATTCAATATTGCATTATTTCTGAAGTTACCAGTTAATGAAGAATTTGTAAGTAACAAATAAGATTCCCATTGTTCAAAAACAAAAGAATTAGCTACACACCCTTACTTTAAAACATGTCCTATCAGCAGAATGTAGCCCTATTGTTTAAGAATTTTTGTCAAGAGGGTTGTCCATAATGTTTTAAAGGAAGTATATCAAGGATAAAACACTATCAAAGTTTATAAAAATAATTATTAAAATGGATAAACAGCATCTCATTATCATTAATAAAATAAAATACAATTGGTCTGGTATGTCAAATCCTCCAAAACATCACAAAATCAATATTAAAATTGGAGTGATAAACTTGAAATGAAATCCTCATTCTAAATATAGACAACACTTAAAGACTGCTTGACAGCCTTTGCATCATCAATAAGACTCTTTCTAAGATGAAATTTTAATACGTGTAAACCTGTATAAAGGATCAATTTAAAATTAAAATGAAATCATGTGACTCTTTTAATATGTAACAAAATATGTTGCAATTTTGAGAGGAATCTATTTTAGTCTAACCTGGGCGCGTAGTCCAAGTCAGGAAATCCCTTTCGAATTTATAAAATTTGGCATGTTCAAACAGATATCCTTTTAGCAATACAGGATCAGTGAGTATTATATGGGCATGATATATTGAAAAAAAAAATGTTTTTAGCCAATTTTGAAAAATCCTAATAATTATATTCCCTTTAAAAAGCCAAAATAATTGATAAAGTTTTATTTGGTGGCTCATATCCTTGATACTTGTGTTGTTAATTTTCATGAAGCCGAGTTGGTTAACTTTGACAGTTAGCAGTGTGTCCAACTATCAATCCAGGGGTCATGAGTTAAAATCCATGCCCGGCCACATGCAGTCTCTGTGATGATTGAATATGACATTGCATCTTATTGTCCTTCGTCTCTCACCACTGATTAAGTTATCACGACTTGCAGAAATAGGTGTGGTCAAGTACTGGTTAACATTCCAGGATACCAGGAAAGAGTGGTTAGGTTAACTGATCGACTGTTGATAGCATAAATACAGCACTAAATATTCAAACAAACAAACAGATCTGAAGACAAAGACTCTGGAGATCACTTTCAGAAACAAAAACAATGTTGTTTTTATTAGAAAAGATGACAATTTGACAGAAACCCTTTAGTCACCAGCAAAATTTAGAGTGTATGATTTGAGTCTAATGCAACAATGTTGAGTTCTAAAACTTCAAATAAAGAAAACACTAATAAATCTAGCAATCTGCTGTGTAAATTGGCAAAGAAGAATAACTTATTCAAAATGATATTTGAACTGGTAGAACAAATCCATATTTCTTGCTAATGTTTATATCTGTAAGGCTTTACAAAATATTGTGCTTGTGGCATTCTTTTGGTAGATATCGTACGACTTATCTTGACCAAGCTGAAATTTGGATCTCAAATTCAAGCTCTGAATCAATTAAAACCAATTTAAATTAAACTCTACAAAAAATAAATTATACTTTGTATACACATGGTAAATATAAACATGTAAATATTTACACAAAATTTTACAGTTTCTGGGTGTGGGTCAGAATTTAAGACTTAAAACTAAATTCTCCATCACTGCAGGTGAACTCCCAAAAATTTATCATCGTAGTCGTCTTTACTTTTTGATCAAACCATGTTAAGGCCAGACTTCTTTTATTAATGAGTTAACAGTTTTATTCCAAACATTGTTGAATGAGTGCTCAGAAGAAAAAAAAGACACAACTAGAAATGGTTTTATATCCATGCCGCCACTATATGTTAAGTAAATTTTACCATCAATTAAGCCAAAAAGGGGCCATAACTCCTGTAAAACTCGACCAACGTAAGCAAATATCGAACATGAGCTGTATTTTAGAATTATACACTTTATGAAACACACAAAATATTTACTAAATACATAGACCCTTTATTGATCAGAAATCATTATTTTTTCGGAAATTAAGTTGAAAAGCGATATAAACTTGGATGTAATGACACAAACGGACAACAGGCAATTAATACGACATCATCATTCTCAAATGGCGAGGGGTAGAAAAATGAGAAAATTCTGTAAAACTAGATGCCCAAGCAAAGTGTGACCTTTGCGATATGGACTGTGTCTTGCGCAGAACACTTCATCTCGTTATGATGAACATTTGTGTCAAGTTACTTCAAAATTTGTCAATGCATGAATAAGTTACAGCCTGGACTAGAGCGAATGAACAGACGCACGTACACTGAACTGCCATTGTGACAACTATGTGTAGCTCACAGTAAGTGGGCTTGACAAAAAGGAAAAAAGTATATAATGGTTGGAGGTCAAATTTGGCTAGTTTCTGCAAATGTGAAATATGAATCCTCATAATAACGATTTTGTGGTAATTACAGTTTTGACTTCCCAAAGGAAATCTGCGACTTCTTTTGCTCTAAATGTCTATTCAATGTCAGTGTCAGTAAAAACTTAGTTGAAAAAAAATAAAGACCATGGATTCCATAAACTAACAAATAAAGAGTATCTGGCCTAAAAATGTACAGTGACAGCGTAAAAAAGAACTTAGAGATTTTATCTCTTAATTGAAATTACACTATCATGATACTTACAATCACTGACTGTATAATCAACTTTAAGCTACCTGGGTATTTTAACACATAAATTCTTATATTTTTTTTTCATATACAAAGGCTTATGATTTTCTGCATGATATCTGGCTAAAACGGCTACCTAAATAAAACTGGTCACCTCTATGTACTTGAACTAAGTTTTACTTCTTTAATTCATTGATGCCATGACATCACATGACACCCAATGTCAACCCTGTAATGTATTACATGCAAAAATCTTTCGTAGGCTTGCGGTTCCATAAAATTTCATCCTGAGGGGTTACTGATTTTGCAGAAAGGAGGCTCTGCTGAAATGCTATCTTGAGGAACGGAATGGCGCTTCCAAATAAAATAAGCAAGGAATGCTTACCAACACACAATTAAACATACATTTTAATTACTGTGTGAGAATTTAAACTGACCTAAAGATGAATCAGTAATATCACACACTGGACTATGTGAGCTAATAAAAATGGTAGTCAGTAACCTCATGTGGAAAAAATACAAAATGATCCATGACCCAAAAAGTTATGTGTACATCTAAAAGTTTACATATATCAACTTTTTACTACATGTACTGAAAAAACTAAAGATAAAAATAAGGATTATTGACCATGATATTCACTCAATGATCAAGTCGAGATTTACCTACAGATTTAGTATGGGCGTTCAATGAGTAATGGACAGTTAACAAAACTAAGATTTGTTATTATTTTTTCAATTTGCAATTGAACTATAATTGGACATGGTGAATCCTGGGGTAATTATATTATATAAACAAGTCCCCAATCATTGGAAGTGAAAATTGAGCAATTGTCATTCCCTGTAAGTTGATTAGAAGTAATCATGAGCAACTATTATTCTACGAAATTTGGTGTGGAGTAAAAAATGCAACTATCTTTCTCTGACAGTTGATGTATTCCACATTCCACATCAACTGTCAGAGAAAGATAGTTGCATTTGTTTCTGAGAAACTATCTTTCTCTGACAGTTGATGTGGAAAAACTCTGAGCCACTATCTTTCTCTGTCAGTTGATGTGGAAAAACTCTGAGAAACTATTTTTCTTTGACAGTTGATGTGGAGAAACTCTGAGAAACTATTTTTCTTTGACAGTTGATGTGGAGTAACTCTGAGCAACTATCTTTCTCTGACAGTTGATGTGGATTAACTCTGAGCAACTATCTTTCTCTGACAGTCGATATGGATTAACTCTTAGCAACTATCATTCTCTGACAGTCGATGTGGATTAACTCTGAGCAACTATCTTTCTCTGACAGTTAGTGTGGAATAACTCTGAGCAACTATCTTTCTCTGACAGTTGATGTGGAATAACTCTGAGCAACTATCTTTCTCTGACAGTTGATGTGAAGTAACTCTGAGCAACTATCTTTCTCTGACAGTTGATGTGAAGTAACTCTGAGCAACTATCTTTCTCTGACAGTTGATGTGGATTAACTCTGAGCAACTATCTTTCTCTGACAGTCGATGTGGAAAAACTCTGAGCAACTATCTTTCTCTGACAGTTGATGTGGAAAAACTCTGAGCAACTATCTTTCTCTGACAGTTGATGTGGAAAAACTCTGAGCAACTATCTTTCTCTGACAGTTAATGTGAAGAAACTCTGAGCAACTATCTTTCTTTGACAGTTGATGTGGAAAAACTCTGAGAAACCATCTTTCTTTGACAGTTGATGTGAAGTAACTCTGAGAAACTATCATTCCCTGACAGTTGATAACGTGCCCATTTGAATCAGTGGTGAGCGACAATTGACAATGAAAGATGACGTTTGTTTATCATTCATCACAGAGACTATTGCCCGGTGGGGATTTCCATTTTCACAACCCCTTGATTGTTTGCCAGATGTGCTACCGACTGAGCTGACTGGGCCCACGTAAATTAATGTACAAATAAAATGTGTGCATATTTCAGTATTCAACTACTTGATATTTAACCACAACACAAAGACATTTACACAATAGCAGGTATCCTACAATGCATGTTATTGTTGTTTTTAACTAAATAACATATATTCGATACATATGAATTTATAAACACAATATTACACACAAGCATGCATCACTTAAAATCAAGGTAGGTAATTCATACCTGATGGCCTATGTGTTGTCTCCCTTTATTTAACTTTAATGTCATATCCTTTGTAAAAGATTGATGGTAGATTTTGTCCTGAAAAAAAAAGAAACAGATAATATGAAAACAACTATAAATAGTAGTGACATAGTGATCATCATGGTGATGATGGTGAAAATAGAAATAATTTTGATGATTTTGATGATGATGATGATCAAAGTAAAGATGATTATGTTGTCTATGATGATACTTTTATTGCTTTTGATGATGATAATCATAATGATCAAAGGCCTGAAGGGCCTGAGGGAAGGCTCGCTGCTTGTGTTAATTCGAAAATGTAGGTTCGGAAAATTGGAAAACTTAGTTAAATTTCTTGTATGTTAAAAGGCATTTCATTGGGATTTAGAAAAGAATGTGGTGTGTTTAATATTTATTTTGTGTATCTGTATAAAAAATATCTCCTGCATGCAATACAGAGTCCATATCAATACTTTTCCAACAGTAGCTATTAAACGGTTTTAATAATGCATTTGAAAAAATGCAAACACCATGGTACACAATGTCTTCCGTGTGAAAATTGACTGGATATTTGATGACCCTGGTGAAAATATCCATTTCAGGACATTTTGTAAACTGGTAACGTGGTGGTCCAGGATTCCTTTCCACATTTCCACATAAAGTTATCAACATGAACAACCTATATGAAAGCTTCACAAACCTTCATATTCTGATGTTTCTCCAAAATCGAAAGAATTGAGTTGTGATGTACACCTCCAGTCAATTTTAATATCTCCAGTTCAATAGTTATGATTTATGGATAACGAAACGCATTCAGCACAAAATGTTCCTGATTGTCTGAGAATATACAACACAACACATATCCATAACTCTTTGTCTAGACCAAAACAAACATGACCTACTTATAGATTTACGTGTATATTGACTTGAGTTATGTTCGATTCTCATATAGCTTTCAATCATCAATATAAATAATCAATAAATAGCATTATAAACGGTGTTGCGTGACCTAGATTTAATCAATCTAAAAATAAAATACAGAAACACAACAAACATAACGGTCAGATGTCCTAATTAACCGTTAAACTCTGCTTGCATAAGATGACAAATTGGCGCGTTTTACTATAAACAACAAATGTAGCCCCGAACCTAATTTCGTTATTTTACTATCAAAATTAAAAGAGGACCATAATAAATCCGTAGTGAATAAAATTTCACTAACAATTACTATTTACTCAAACTACGAGTTATTATATCGAAAATATGTCAATATTTCACCCCATTAATGATCACATGTCGAATGGTGTTAGTGATTATATCCCCCCCCCCCCCCCCCCCCCCTCACCAGATGACATCACTATGCATAGTAGTAAATGCGTAAAGCATTTTTTTATCAATGAAAATTGCCGCGTTTTTTTAAGAAGTGTATTCCTCCGCATTTCCATGCAAATTGTATGCTTCCTGTGTCGTATTTTTGAACTTTTGTAAAGAAGAATATCCGCAATATTTAAAAAACTTTGAATCTTTTGTTGTAAAATATGTCCTCTGCTATGGTAAATGCGTTTTGAAACTTGTGAACTTTTTATTGGTCGGACGGATATGGCGGTTCCTGCCATACGTAGTAGTGTATAACAGATGCTAGAGCTGCTTGACAGCTAAGGAAGTCAGAGCTTTGCTCGCCTTCCAAAAAAATAATTCAAACCCAAGCTAAACAAATGAGAGGGACAAGATGGCCCTATTTCGCTCACCTATGTGACCTTAAATCACCTAACTTAAGTAGATCATATAATAGATGTACACTCAAAATTCCAGAAAAACGAGATGGGCGAGTAGTTAGAATTTTGATTTGTTTTGAAGATGTAACAGATGCATTGAAGAGTTGTGCGATAACAATAGTATTCCTGTGCAGATATCTGGATATCAGATATCAAAAGAAAGTTTTCACTATATATCCATATAAAGAAAACCAGCCTCCCCTCCTGGCGACTATGTTTTTCGATGAATCGCAATGGCTACAGTGCCCCAAGAATAGGATAGCCCGATGCCCGGGGCTTGTCAAATCTGGATCCGGGCATGTGCATTTTTCAAAGTTACTTGTCCGTCGGGCTTGACTTACAAATCGGACAAGCTAGTTTTCACAATACACAGGTCTGCAAATATCCCTATTCGATACGACAAAGGTCCAACTGTTGTTTAAAGACCGTAACTAATCAGTAAACAATTGACCCCCGCGGTGTTTATCACACCACATGCCCGATAATGCGACTTTGGAAACTTCTCATTCATTTATCTATTTTTATTCTTTAATGTGATTGGTGGATAGCTTTGAATAAAAATTGATCTATTTTTAATAACTGCTCTGATTGGTCGGATATCTACGACCAAGGTTCACGTTTCTTACCACCTACCCGAGCAAAGACAAAAAAAACAGACGAAGACGTAATTCGCGGGTCTCTCTCAAATTCTCCATTATGAAGAGTATAAAATTACCTCCCTTTGCCAAAATGGTAACGATTTCTAAAATCTGATTATGTTTTTGCAGATAATTTGTGATCGATCGTGTTATGTAAAATGTCAGCGTTAGGTTCTGGTAATTTTATAAATATTTCATAGATTTACAATAATTGGAACTGTATGTATATAAATTTTCTTCTGTGAAAACGTAAAAGTTGATATTTAAATTGAGTTTACGGTAAAGAAAAAAAATGTGGGTGGGGTATTGTAGTAATAAACATTGCTTTTTGGTTGTGTAGTTTCAGTGTATAATTTTCTTTGGCATGATTTAAATATAGTGTTGAAAACAACAATTAAGATGAATTGTGTGGATTTTTTTAATATTTGAAATATAGTTGACTATAGTTGCACTTTCTAGATATTTGAAGGCTATCATAGACTGCATTTATTTACCATATTGCAAAGTTCTCTTGGATAGATTGAATAGCTTTGTAGGCTTGACATTGCCATTATTGTATGTTATGACAGCAATAATTAGAAAACAAGAGAAAGATATTTGATATAATGTTTTAAATATACTCCTGCTCCCACACTGCCACTGAATCGACAGAACAGAAATGATAGTCAATAAAGAACAAAGATTAAATACAACATAATAAGTTGGACATACTGATAAAGACGTAGTCAGTTCTCCCTAAATTCTCTCACTTCTCCCAGTCTTATTCAAACTCTAAAACTTGTGATTTAGACATGCATAATGTTAAGGGGAGCTAACCCTACAAAAAATTAATACATTAAAGTCTATGTTTACATATTTCATATTATACCGCAAGGTGTATTGGTAATACTTATCTGGGCATGTGAACCGTTGAAGTAGATTTTTTCAACCTACTTGCCCTGGGCTAGTCCCAAATTTTTTTTTCTTGGAGCACTGGGCTGGAACAAACTTGGTAGAGGTTCACCCATGGTAAATGTAAGTGAAATTACATTGAAATCAGGTCAGCAGATTCTGACAAGAAGGCTTTCGAAGTTTTTACTATAGCTGCCTATATAGTTAACTAGCTCCTCATTGTGGCAGTCATGTTTTTTAACAAATCACAACGGCTTGAACAAACTTGGTAAAGGGTCACCCAAGGAAAATTTCTGTGAAATTGTTTTAAAATTAATCCAGTGGTTTCTGGCAAGAAGAGTTTTTAAGTTTTTGGTATAGCGTATACAGTAAACTAACCCTACCCCCTGGTCGCCAAGTTTTTACTTATTAAACTTGCCACGCCACATGGTGGCCTTGTGTTTTGACGAATCAAGATGGCTTGAACAAACTTGGTAGAGGGTCACCCAAGGAATATTTCTGTAAAGTTATATCAAAATTGGCCCAGTGTTTTCTGACAAGAAGATTTTTTAAGTTTTTACTTTAGCTTATATATTAAACTATCCCACCCTCTGGCCTCCATGTTTTTTGACGAATCACTGCGATTTTAACAAATTCGATGAAGGGTCCTCCGAGGAACATTTCTGTGAAATTATTTTAAAATCGAGCCAGTAGTTTCTGACAAAAAGATTGTTTAAGTTTTTACTAATTAAACTTGCCCCGCCCCCTGACAGCCATGTTTTTTGACGAATCAAGATGGCTTGAACAAACTTGGTAGAGGGTCACCCAAGGAACATTTTTTGTGAATTTATATCAAAGTTGGCCTAGTGTTTTCTGACAAGAAGATTTTTTAAGTTTTTACTATAGCTTATATAGTAAACTAACCCTATCCCCTAGCTGGCCGCCATGTTTTTTTGACGAATCACTACGGTTTGAACAAACTTGGTGATGGGTAGTCCATGGAACATTTCTGTGAAATTATTTTAAAATAAAACCAGTAGTTTCTGACATGAAGATTTTTTAAGTTTTTACTAATTAAGCTTGCCATGCCCCCTGGTGGCCATGTTTTTTGACGAATCAAGATGGCTTCAACAAACTTGGTAGAGGGTCACCCAAGAAACATTTCTGTGAAGTTATATCAAAATTGGCCCAGTGTTTTCTGACAAGAAGATATTTTAAGTTTTTACTTTAGCTTATATAGTAAACTTACCCCACCCCTAGCTGGCCACCATGTTTTTTGACGAATCACTATGATTTTAACAAACTTGGTGTAAGGTCCTCCGAGGAACATTTCTGTGAAATTATTTTAAAATCGAGCCAGTAGTTTCTGACAAAAAGATTGTTTAAGTTTTTACTAATTAAACTTGCCCCGCCCCCTGACAGCCATGGTTTTTGACGAATCAAGATGGCTTGAACAAACTTGGTAGAGGGTCACCCAAGGAACATTTTTTGTAAATTTATATCAAAGTTGGCCTAGTGTTTTCTGACAAGAAGATTTTTTAAGTTTTTACTATAGCTTATATAGTAAACTAACCCTATCCCCTAGCTGGCCGCCATGGTTTTTTGACGAATCACTACGGTTTGAACAAACTTGGTGATGGGTAGTCCATGGAACATTTCTGTGAAATTATTTTAAAATAAAACCAGTAGTTTCTGACAAGAAGATTTTTTAAGTTTTTACTAATTAAATTTGCCACGCCCCCTGGTAGCCATGTTTTTTGACGAATCAAGATAGCTTCAACAAACTTGGTAGAGGGTCACCCAAGAAACATTTCTGTTAAGTTATATCAAAATTGGCCCAGTGGTTTCTGACAAGAAGATTTTTTAAGTTTTTACTTTAGCTTATATAGTAAACTAACCCCTACCCCTGGCCGCCATGTTTTTTGACGAATCACTATGGTTTGAATGAACTTGGTGAAGGGTCTTCCAAGGAACATTTCTGTGAAATTATTTTAAAATAAAACCAGTAGTTTCTGACAAGAAGATTTTTTAAGTTTTTACTAATTAAACTTGCCACGCCACCTGGTAGCCATGTTTTTTGACGAATCAAGATGGCTTCAATAAACTTGGTAGAGGGTCACCCAAGAAACATTTCTGTTAAGTTATATCAAAATTGGCCCAGTGGTTTCTGACAAGAAGATTTTTTAAGTTTTTACTTTAGCTTATATAGTAAACTAACCCCTACCCCTGGCCTCCATGTTTTTTGACGAATCACTATGGTTTGAATGAACTTGGTGAAGGGTCTTCCAAGGAACATTTCTGTGAAATTATTTTAAAATCGAGCCAGTAGTTTCTGACAAGAAGATTTTTAAAGTTTTTATTAATTAAACTTGCCCCGCACCCTGACGGCCATGTTTTTTGACGAATCAAGATGGCTTGAACAAACTTGGCAGAGGGTCACCCAAGGAACATTTCTATGAAGTTATATCAAAATTGGCTTAGTGGTTTCAGAGGAGAAGTTGTTAGAAGCTAAAAGTTAACGATGGACGACAGATGACGGACGATTGCCAACGGACAACAGACGATCACAAAAGCTCACCTGTGAGCCTTTGGTTCAGGTAACTAAAAAACTTTAACCTAAGGTTTTAGAGGGTAAAGTGGAAAGTTAAGCTGTATACATTGTTTGTATAACATAATAAGAATGTGTTTATGAAATATGACTTAGGTAGTTTGTTCAGAAAGAGAGAAAAAGCTGAGCTAAACATAAAACTTTAACCATAGGGTCATGACAATAGCTCTACAATTTTTCAAGACAAGCTAAAAATAAACATTTAGATGAGTTATCCTTTCTCTTTGAGGTTCTGTTCCATGCAGCTGATACTCATTTTGTAAAAAATATTTTTTAGATAATATACAAGAGCTGTAAGGATAGCTCACTTGAAGCTCAGCCTGTTTCAAAATAATTGATATTGTATAAAATAAAACTGGACATTAATAACATAATGAAGCTGGTAGTTACTGAGATATGAGCATTCTCGAATTCAAACCATAAAAAAAAAACACAATGCCAACGCTGGTGCAAGAATAATTAGCCCTCACCTTTTTTAAGAAAGTCGAGCGTCGAGCTAAAAATACAATAATACTGATGCAACATAATTTGACGAACATACCTAAAAGAGCATCTGTGGTACCCTGTGATACATCAAGCTTCCTTTTAACTCTGATGATGAGACTGCAGACTAAGTTCAGTATTCATATACAAAATATCTGTGCATTCTGGTAGTTTTTTGTTTTTTCCAAGACAATCACATTAAACAGCAACACATTGTTATCAAGTCTCATGCGTCAGGCGTTGGTTATCCTCTGTAAACAAAATCACAACAAGAAATTATTAGAATGAAGATTCTGATTGCATGTTACACAAATTATTCCTTTGTTTTCAGGCATGTGACCTTGCTGATAAAATCTTCAGTTTCGTGTAATTTGTTGTTAGATTGAAATTTTCAATGAAAACAAAGGGACACTTCAAAATAAAAACATACTGAAAAAGATAAAAAATAGAAATGAAGATCATCTGTTTAAAGAGAAATGTCATATACTGTCAACGAGATTGAAAAGAAGACACAATAATTTTTTTAATAAAATAAAAAATCAAGAAAATACCCTGAGAAATGGTTGAAAATGTTTAACACTTTATTCCATAAGAATTTTCTTGTACTCTTCCAAATTTAAAGCATTAATTCACCACGTATCAGCAATGGGTGAATTATGTTTATATCAACTGACAGAGTGGAAAACAGTGCAGGAAGTGTTCAGATTGCTCGTCATGAGCAATCTGAACTCTTCCTGCACTGTTTTCAATGGCCTTCTGTGATTGGTGTGGGAAAACGCGTATCTATGGAGTAAAGGGTTAAATGATAAAACAAATAGCAGCAAGATATGCACATAGGGAATGTATTGTATGGTGTTGAACATCACTTTCAACAATTTTTTAGTAATATCATGCTGGTGACTGATTGAGAGAGATAATACTCGGCACTTCATATAAAACATGGTATCTACACGGTTTTTAATGGTGGAGGGAAAAAATCAGAAAAAAAATCTGAGTAGAACCACCATCCTTACAAAAGTAACTGGCAAATTTTCTCATGTAAAGATTTTAGAAAGAGCAAAGGGCTTGATTCCACGACCTCAGCAGTGATAGGTAAGAAAGGTCATTTAGACAACAGTGCCTTGGACAAGTTGATCAATGGAACTCCAACCAGGTCAAACAAACCACATGTCAGATACCCACGCACAATCCATTCCGATACACTCAATCTATAACCTGTGGGAAATTACACTAGCTTTGCATCGTTTCTACCTGATTCTGGCCTGATTGGTTCCTTTACGATTTCATGAAGGGAACGTTATCCAGTTGCAATGCTAGTTTCATACAATATCCATTTTGAAAGCATTGTTAGCATTAATGTAATGTTCGGTTCAAATAAAACGATGCAAAGCTAGCGTAATTTCCGGTGGGTTATGTTTGGAGAGTAT
The DNA here is from genome assembly GCA_029582155.1 of Panopea generosa. Lineage (NCBI taxonomy): Eukaryota > Metazoa > Mollusca > Bivalvia > Adapedonta > Hiatellidae > Panopea > Panopea generosa. The sequence continues at coordinate 38,134,118 of CM055910.1, read as the reverse complement.
CGGAAATGACACCCTTGGATATCCAACGATGGTCAAACCAATGATTAATAAAATGGTCAAAATAGCTTTACAGCTGGAGAACAGGTCTAGTGCAGCTCCACCTGGTATCAGTTACAGTGACTCTTTGAGATGGAGAGTCAGATATGTCTGTGGCATAATACAGTCAAACCTGTGTTAGTGGTCACCTCTATTAAGCAGCCACTTTCCTTAAGCAGCTACATTTGCTATTTCCCAGGCCTGTGCTTTCAGAGCTAATTAACCTGTATTAAAGAAGCAACAGCCTGTCTTAAAATGTCACTTTTGCTCATTCCATTGACTGGCTGCTTAACACAGGTTTGACTGTACTGCAATTTAACTTCACTTAGAATATGTTATCAAGTGGTAGAGTGTCCGCCTCGCATGCAGAAGGTTGTGGGTTCAACCCCCAACCGGGTCATACCAAAGACTTGATAAATGGTACTAGAAGCTTCCTTGCTTGGCGCTCAGCATTTAGAGGATAGCTCTAGATCTGGTCGACCGGGTGTCGGTATAATGTGGCTGGGTGGGGTATCATACCATGTGTCTGTTGCATGAATCATTATACTACAGTGTGGCAGAGCTCAGAATATTGTTGAAAGTGATGCTAAACTTTAAAACAATGTACAACTATAACTAAAACTGTTAAAAATGACACTGCTCAACATAACACCATATCAACATACAATAAAATTAACCAGAAAAAAAGTCAAACACACACCATGGTGTCAATTTAAACAGAATCCATCAGGTTACCAATAAACACAAACAGACGAGCCATTGTTACAGTGATACATGAGACTCCAATGTATCAGAGTTGCCAAGCAGCCTACAATTATAAATGATGGAATATTGAGAACATGTCAACCACTATGTCAATGGAAATTAATAAAAGAGTAACCTGGCCTACTAAGTACAAAGTAAACAGTCATATCAAGTTCCATACCCTAGCCTATAAGACAATATGTCCATGAATAGATACTAGTACCTGATACACGATTGGTTGAATGATTATTTAGCATCGTTTTATGCCATCAAGAGCTAACAGATGATCAGTTAACCTTATGACTGTTACCTGGGATCCTGAAAGGTTAACCAGTACTCAAGCATACCCCATCTCCACAAGTTACTGACCTACCAGTCTAATCTACCAGTCATGTCTAATCTACCAGTCTAACCTACCAGTCTAACCTACCCATCTAACCTAACAGTCTAACCTGTCTTATAACCTACCCATCCAACCTACCAGTCTAACCTACCTGTCTAACCTACCCATCTAACCTACCCATCCAACCTACCAGTCTAACCTACCAGTCTAACCTACCAGTCTAACCTACCAGTCTAACCTACCCTTCTAACATACCAGTCTAACCTACCTGTCTAACCTACCAGTCTAACCTACCCATCTAACCTAACAGTCTAACCTAACTGTCTTATAACCTACCTGTCTAAACTACCTGTCTAACCTACCAATCTAACCTACCCATCTAACCTACCGGTTTAACCTACCAGTCTAACCTACCCATCCAACCTACCAGTCTAACGTCTAACCTAACAGTCTAACCTACCCACCCAACCCACCAGTCTAACCTATACCAGTCTAACATCTAACCTATCAGTCTAACCAGAAACTTTCTCAGACCTTGTCTCAAACTCACAACCTCAGAGTTCAGACTTAATGATCTTGAGATAATCGAATTATTTTTTATTACAAGTACCACAGTCATGATAAACAGATGAAAAACAAGAGACAGACATTGTTACTCAGACATGGTTACTTGGATCTCGTCATTACATGCCATATTTTAAACAAAATAAAGCACTTCAGCACATCTCTCAGCATCTCAGCTCCAAACAAAATAAAGTGATTTTTTATCAAAAATATCGAAACATCAATTTTGAAAAATGACACATTATGATAATTATGCATAATTATTACAATCCCTACTGTCTGGTCTTAAACATTTAATGGACATTGACAGATGGTCATGAATAATTATACACTTCAACTTGAAAACTGTGAGACAAACATTACAATTCTGCAGTAGCCATATTTGCCAATCTCTATTTTCAAATCAAATTCAAAATCAAACAAGTTGTTACAATACAACTGACATAATCTTCCCCCAACAGTCAAATTCATAAATCATCATTTCCGACACACATGCTGGCTTTCTGCAATTCTGTAATGGACTTGTATAGATAATCAAATATGAACAATCCACAACACAAATAAATCTTATTAGCTATTCTGAGATAATCCTGCAGAGAAACACCTGCTACTTTGGCTGGATTTCTCTTAATTACTCAATAACAGGAATTCCAAACAAACAATTCCAATCAATCCTAACACCATACACATACTTGCAGATGACATTGCCTGATTTCACAATCACCCAGGATGGGGATGATCTAATCACATCCGGTTCCCCAATGTATGATGGTTGCTGCATTATGTAAACAGCTAAATTCTACAATGCTGGTACCACTCTTCATTCACAGACAGATCAATACCAGAAACATTGAAAAAATAATGTTGCACTAGCTATCTTGTCTGTCCTTCACTTTGGCATCATGGAAGTTTTATTATAACTCGATGCATTACATTATATGAGCTAAATTTTAAAGCCCTAACATATATATTATAAAAGCTGCAAAAAGGTTATGGGGTAAGTTTTATAAAAATGCTAATTTTCTCAAATGTAACAGTTTTCTTGTTATTTTGTTTGTTTGAATATATTTAACATCATTTTTATGCCATCGAAGGCTTACAGACGATCAGTAAACCTAATCCAGAAAGGTAAACCAGTACCCTAGCACACCCATTTGTGTAAGTAATTAGTAACTTCCCCACTTGCACCAGTGGTGAGAGATGACAATGAGACGCAATGTAATATATAACAATCATCCAGGCGGAGATCTCAAACTCATGATAAATATTTACCTTTTTTTTATCAAATATATTTTTTATAAAACTTTTGATAATGTAATTATGGCATATTTAATAAGTACATGTATACGATTGTAATCATAATATACAGAGAATCTTACATGAGTGCTCATTTATTATTGAATTTATTAAATGAGTTGGCAAAAATATATTATGAGCATTATATCATTTTGCCAATGAGTTTAATAAATTCAATACAAAATGAACACTGTCGCAACTAATATAACTGAAAATCATTTTTTGAAAGTGACGCTTACAATATTATTATTACACCATACAAAAACATCACCCTGGGTGCGGGAGACATCTTGCAGGTAGCAGAACAACAAATCTTTAATGTGGCTTAACCTTACATATATGTAGTTACCAAAGCAAAACAATGGCCTTTATCTATTTCCCATAATTATTGAACAATCGATAAAACTAGTCCGACATGAAGTACCAAGTCAACACAACATCATAGCAACCTGTTATGTATGGCTCATCAAGCCAGCATCTAAGTGATTCGTTCCATTATGTACAAGATGTATAAGTGTATAATTATACACCATAATATACATACTGTATAAGGAAATGGTAACCGGATCTCAAGTAGGGCACGGGTCGCCCAGATGAACATTTTTATCTCATTGTGACATATTTACACAGTTTCATGGAATAATCAATTACTTTTTTTTATTATGTTTGCAAATTGTATCAAATGAATATATTAAAATAGAAACCTTTACAAAATCATATTTACCAAAACTTAAACATTTCCTCCATCACAAGTTTCATCAGCCATGTAAATTTCCAAATTTTAACACAAGAGGCCCAAGAGGACCTGAATGCTCTACTTGCAACAGATGCTTTACAGGACTTTCATGCAATGCTACATGTAAAATATCTACATTCTAGGCCTTGAACTTTCAGAGAAAATGCTTTTTAAAATTTCACTTAAAATGTGCTTTGACCCCAGGGATCAACTTCAACAAATCCTTTAGGGGACCCTCATGTTATGCTACATGTAAAATATCTAAGGTCTAGCCTTTGTGAACGTTCAGAGAAACTGTTTTTTTTTTAAATTAACTTAAAATGTGCTTATAAGCCTCGAGATGGGGGCATTTGTGGTCAAATGACGCTGGTTCAAGAACTCTTCTGAGATCTTGTGGTTATATAACTGCTGTGCAAGTTTGGTTAAGATTCAATAAAAAATGAAAGGACTATTGCATCTATAACATTTTCCCTATATAACTCAATGTAAAACAGTGACCCCTGAGGCGGCCCCAAATTTGACCCCGGTACAGCCAATAAAACCACTCAGATTTCACAAAAATAGAACATTCCATTTTACAATTGTAAATATAATATTACAATAACCTAAGTGCTTGTACATGGACCTCAGTAGAGACTACCATCCTAATCTATGAGTAATTTCCACTGAGCAGGGCTCGAACACATGACCTCAGCAGTGTGAAGCAAGTGGCCTAAAATATAACAAGAGTTGCTCAACCCTAAAGTCAGGTTTACATAAAAACCAATCATTCAACTATCTCTCTTTAACCCTTTACTCCATAGATACACATTTTCCTGCACCAATCACAGAAGGCCTTTAAAAACAGTGCAGGAAGAGTTCAGATTGCTCATAACGAGCAATCTGAACACTTCCTGCACCGTTTTCCACTCTGTCAGTTTATATAAGCATAATTCATTAATAATTCAAAGCCCAAAGCCGTCTATAATTTTGAAGTAAAGGGTTAAATAAATATTATATACAATATCAATGATGCATCCAGTGATCATAATTTACATGACAAGATTATTATGCATCTCTACAAAATCAATTACTGAGGTCAACTTAAAGGTCTACTGTTCTTTAAGTGTTTCCAGCGCTTCAAGTTTAGAATATAGAAGTACTCTGCATTCCGCACTTAACTGGTGCCAGAACATTTTAGATTAACTACTGGTGCACTCACATTTACCTATTTAAGTCATGGTTCAATAAACTGGTGGAATAACAAAAAAAGACATTTGAGGATTTAGACAAATTTATAATACTTAAACTTAAAGGCAGTCTGAAACATTTAAACCATACATTTTAAGAAGGAAACCATTCCATAGGCCTATCTCTCCATCTATTGATGCCACCAACCCCACCGTACTGTGGAAATTCTTGTAAACCCTCGAGTAATTGGACATTCCGCACACGTTTTTTTTTTTATAATTGTCAGAAAATAATTAAATTATACAATCTTGGAAAATGTACTCTGCCTCCCCACACCCCACTCTGCATACACACAAACTCAAGGAATGCTAAATGCAATGTTGGCAAAAACCATTTACCGATATCTGTCTATAATGAGGAAAGTGAGGAATCCACCACAAGTTTTATCCACGACCCATCTGCCACCTGTCATGCTCTACACAAGCTTGCAATATTTGCTTTCCCAGAAATACATGGTAGTCTTACATAGTATTACTCATTACACATACTTCTTATAAAAATATGGGAGTCATGATGTCAGATCTCCTATCTATAATCCAGATATCAGTCAGTGTGTCTCTCTTATCTCTGATCACCTACTGACTCCATTTTGGATTCTCCACATATGTCATTTCCACTCACTTGCTTTAATAAAAAGAATCTTTCATGGGGTACATGATACATCTCAGATTGAGAATGGATCGGGAGTTTCGCTGCTTTTACCCAAACTTAAAAATGGAGCTTAACACGAAAATGAAACGTTGCGTATAGGCTAAATTGTTTATCTGTAGAGGTCAAGGTCACCAAAAAATGCTTCATAGTATTGAGAAGAACTAACCATTACACAACTATGGAGCAAGTTTAGTGACTGCAGGTCAAACAGTTTCTAAGAAAACAGATCTTAATGCAAAAAACTTAACGAATTGTTGATGGTGATGCTGCCGTAAAACTTACACCTAAGTCTCTTTTTCACCCCTCAAAAAGTCATGTCAAAATTACCTTTGTAATTAAATAAGCTTCAACACAAACAGGTAATACATCGTCTATAGCACATCAACTGAACCCAGAGAGCTTCCGTGCGGCAGTACACCATCAACAGCCAAATTTCCCCTGACAGTTACACCATAAAACTTGTGTTCATCAATAAAACATGACATTTACCATTCCATTATAGAATGCCAGAACCTATAGACATGACCATGTAGACAAACACGGGCCAATTAAGTTGCCATAAACAATATTAGACCTGACCTTTGATGATTGAGATGAAAAGGTAGCAGTGAATAGCCTCATGGAAAAGTCTCAATGAAATAGTTCAGTGAGGCCAAAATTAAAATATTGTTTGTACGCTGATACCCATAAAAAAGCTGCCTGCTCAAGAATGTTTTTTTTTGTTTTGAGATTCTTTTTTTTTCATCAATGCGGTTACATGTCAGTGAGAATTTATTTCATAAGATCAATAATTGTAGCTACCGTTTCACCATAGAGCTGTATTTTAATATCATCTAATCATATAGTAGTTAAATCCAGACAGATTATTTATCATGAATGCTGTGTATCAAGTCATTCTTTTTATGAAATAAACATAAAATTACTGCTTTTATAAACTTTGTAAAAAAATCAATCATTATCTAACTAAAAAATTTTTTGATGTAGTTTTGTACTTTACTACAAAAGTATCATGTTCGCTCATATTTATATAAATTTCACTTACATTTTCAGAAACTGTCCACTACTACTTTGATGATAAATTATATATTTGCAGCGTGGGATGACCACTCAGATCAGCGCTTCTCCAGCATTCAACTAAGTAGATTAGTTGACTTTTATTGCAGTATAAAACTGAATAATCAAACATAGCAGACACAAAATAACATCAATATGATGCTTCAGTAGCCAATAGACAATTAATGATCCGTGCAAGGCTTCTGGCACTTGTGTGGCCAATCCTGCTGTGGCGTGCCAGTTGTTGAAATGCCTGCCAATAATGCCCAGACAGAAAAATCAAACATCAGGTAATGCCTGCTTTATTTTATTTTCCTCATGGATTACACTTAAACTAACATCATAATTTATAATCAATTATTTTTTTTCAGATATTGCTGAGCCAGGCATTTAACTCAGTTAGTAGCACATTTGACTATCAATCCAGGGATCGAATCCCTGCCCAGCCACAGTTTTTGTGATGATTGATATGTGACATTGCGTCTCATTTGCATTGGTTTCTCACCACTGATTCAAGTAGGAAAGTTATCAGTTACTTGTAGAGATTGGTGTGCTCAAGTGCTGGATAGACTTCCAGGATCGAAAGAAAGAGTGCTTAGGTTAGCTGACCATCTCTTAGAAAAGTGACACTAAATATTCAAACAATCTATTCAATCAAAAATTGCTGAATCTTTAACAAGTCTCTAACACATTTTAGGTTGAACATATTTAAATGGCAACGAATTTTAAACTCATGAACAATAAATCTGAATAGAACTACTTTCCTTCCATATGTAACTGGCAAACTTTCTTTGATAAAGTTTTTTGATTGGGCGGAGGCACTCCAGCCAATTGCGAGAGGTATTTAACCCTTTACTTCATATATACGCCTTTGGACACCTAATATAGAAGGCTTTTGAATTATTGGGTGAATTATGTTTATATTAACTGACAGAGTGAAAAACAGTGCAGGAAGTGTTTAGATTGCTCGTTACGAGCAATCTGAACTCTTCCTGCACTGTTTTCAAAGGCCTTCTGTGATTGGTGTGGGAAAACGTGTATCTATGGAGTAAAGGGTTAAAACAACAAAATAATAGTTCAATATCTTCCAACATCCGCTTATAATGTTTGCAAGTTTCAAAAAATTTAATTTAAAATTACTGTGTGCCAATTAAGTGTTACAGTCTTTAAAATTAAGAAACTTCATTGACAACCCTCTCATATAAAGTTCTATTCTGTATAACCTGCTTTAATGTAACAGCAACATTATCTGACAACCAATTACTTGTATCAGCCAAGGTAAATTAAGGATCAAATAATGCTCTCATTGGAAAATTAGGCAATTACGATAACACAGCCTTGAACTTATCTGAACTTGATTTTTATTTCCAGAAAGATATACTAACAATTTGGAGAAAACTAAAGATTAAGTTTGTGTGGTCTTTGTGATTTATGATTAAATGATAAGAGAAAGGGGACAACCCCCTAGTTCCTGTGTATAACCTGGTGGTTGAAATATAGGCGACAGCAATCAGACCAAGCCCTATCAAATGTTGGCCACCTACCGTGATGTGTGTATGTTACACAGCGTTTCCTTTTGTTGTGTTACCTAACACTGTGTTTTTGTGTGATTTTATGAGGTTTAACGCAATGTTCAACACCTAAAAGGTTATATAATGGCCACCAGTTTTATTACTTGTGAACATGAATCAAAGTTCCTAACCGGTGGTTGCGATTAGTAAAATGTCTTTTTTAGTTGTTGTTGAAACCACTACCCCAGTGAGATGTAATTATAAGAGATCTTGAGAGTGTTTTCCTTGCACCACTTGGTTATGAAAGACCTACCACACTCTACTGGAAGAGTGCATGTAAAATCAATTTTAAAACCTGAGTATTTATTTTGAGTTCAATCTCTTTAAGCCAACCAGTGACATATAACTCAGAAAATCCTGTCTCTCTTTCTCTATCAATTAAGTTATTGTTGTTGTATGATGTTTAGTGTTGCTGGTGTTGTAGCATGCTGTAGACACAAGGTATGACAGACACCCCACCCAGTCATATCATACCAACACTGGGTCAACCAGACCTCAAACCCACAACCTTCCACTTGAAAGGTGGATGCTCTACCACTAGACATCAGCTGTGTGATATAACCAAACAGTGACGAGGTGTATAAAAGTAAAACCAAGTGTTTGTTTAATATAGTGTCACCCCAACTGAAAGGACCAGACACAACAGGCTTATATGGGACACATTTATATCATACACAGTTACTTCTGCCTGACGTCATACTGGTAAATATTTGGTAACCATCAATTCGCATCATAAAAAAATGTGATTCCACTGGGATTTGAACCTTCAACCTCTCTCTTCTGAGGTCGACCTCTTAACCACTAGCCCACGGACGATGTATACATGTATAATAGGTTTACAACCATTGTAAATCAGAAAATGTGTCCATCTCCTTTAATACCAGAGTATCAATTAAAAGCAAAACACTGTAAAGAAACGGTGATGAAACAGTGATTTTTACATTCAATCCAACTGAACAAATAATTTATATATCCAAACATGATAACCTATACTTTATGGCACTTCACACATAAATCCCTATGAAAATATTGCTTGAAGTGGGGATATAATATGGATATTTCTGATGTAACAAGGTGTCACACAATTGCTTATCCCTATTTAAAGGCACTTAAACTGGCAGATGACTTTACAACAGTGTTTGCTGAGTAATCAAATAGAGCTAAGTAATTATGTAATATTGTACAAGCACTTAGGTTATTGTAATGTTATATTTACAATTCTATCTGGGGGGACTGTCATTGATGGGCACCATGCAGATTCCCATCGACTGATTCTTTAAAGATTGATGTAAACTTTTCATTCTTTTTTGTGGTGCCCTCAGGTAATGGTGCTTCGATCCCTTCCCAACCCCACCTTTACATCTCACATACACACACATTCAGTGATGCGGCAGTTATTTTAAAAGTGTCTTTGTTCATCTCTACAGAGTCTATTTTCTCATGATTTTCATCTATTAACTCACCAACAATGTCCAAAGATTTAAAATGTATAGGTAAGAAGTAATATATGTTATTTTCTCCTAGAAAAGTTCATGTTACTTCTAACTAGCATTGATGTTGTTCTACTTTTTCGTTCCCAGAGTGATTTCATTGGCTGAAGATGTAGGTCAACATCTACTGAATGATGGTAATAACTTTCTATGTCAAATGGAATGATCTGTTTTAGGGAATCTGAGTGGTTTTATTGGCTGCAAAAGTAGGACAACATCTGAATACTTGTTACAGGCAGAGTCAATTTTTCTTCAATCTAGTAATTAACCCACTTCCAAGGTCAAAAGCTTAAGACAGTTTCAGTTTTTTCATCACCTACAAAGTCTGAATATCTGTCAGTTTGTTAACATAATATATATAAAATAGTGCTTGAAGATACCTTGCATGGCACTCTGTATTTAGAGGATCACTCTAGGTGTGGTCGGCCCGGAGTCAGTATAATGTGACTGTGTGGGGTATCAAACCATGTGTCTGCCGCATGATACTATGGTCGGCTCGGTGTCAGTACACTGTGACTGGGTTGGATATCAAACCATGTGTCTGTGGCATGATACTCCAGTGTGACAGTGCTTAAAATACTGTCTCAAGAAAGCACCGTTGTGATATAACTGAAAAATTGTTGAAAGCAATGCTAAACACCATACAACAACAACAACTACTGATGTACCTAGCTGATTTGTTACCATTTCAATTTAAACTGACTTACATCTATCTGCCAACTCTCCCAGCAGTTAAAAATTAATTCATATAAAAGTTAACTCAATTAATGTATATTTTATATAATCAGGGGTGTATGCCATTTTTTTAAAGAGGAGATCCGCCATTGATAATTACCAACCACATGTGACAAAACTCTTAACCTGTTTCTTTGTTAGGAGACAATTCGTCAACTGCTACAACATGTGTTTACACACATTAGCATTCCTCTTTCTCCACGTAACCCAGGTGTTTTAAACTACTTGGTATGCAGGTGTTTACAAACATGTAAAGTAAGTAATCAATGAACATTACACACCATGTTACAGGTATCTTAGGATGTGTTCTTTAATATTGAATTTTCCTTATAAAAGTGAAACATTGAATAACTTTTGTCGGTGAGAGTGAAAATAATTCAAGACCAAAAGTGGTGTGGTAACTGTAACATTACATGCCACTGAGGGTCCACTACTGCACTGATTAGGCTTTCTGTCATTATTCCTAGCACTCGGTCAGTTGATCAGAATATTTTCTGACATTCTGTCTCACTGACTTTTAGCTTCTTTGACTTACTACTTTTTTATTATAGATGGAATGGATGTCAACTCGGAAATTATTCGAGTCCGTTTCCTTGGTGGCAAAGTCTCGAGCGTTGTGTCTCAGAGTGGCTGTTGGAATGAAACTGGGAATGAGCACATAACCTCTGGCTTGAGTGGTCTACACCCTATCCACTACACCATCACTATGTAACTACATAAAAATTTTGATCTCATAATTATATGCCTTGTACGTAAATGTATGCTTGAATGTTTCCTTGCATAATGACGAGCAAAGCGATGAATCTGCACACAAAACATATAACTAAATTGAGCACATGGTATTCTTTACTGTCTGTTTTTAAAAAATGCACATTTCCAAATTACAGAAACTGTGCCAGCATCATACATAGAAAAGAAGAAATGTGCAAAAAAAAAAAAAACCACAAAGATTTGCTTCATTTTTTTCTTGATATAATATAATATTATATAGGTTACCGGTATGTAATTTTTTTTTTCTCAATGGGGTTTAATGCAATTTTCAACACATTTCAGGTTATATATGGCAAAATCATTTATTTGTGGGAAAAGACCTCAGAATGAATCAGAGTGGAGCGACCGTCCGTCTGCAAGTAACTTTCTCTCATAAAGCTTTTAACTTCTCACCGCTAAGTTTGTAGGTTTGAGTCCCTCTTGGTTCAAAACTTTGTAAGTTACTTGCGGAAGGACTCTACTGAGATTCATACTGAGGTCTTCCTCCACCATTAAAACTCAGGACATGCCAAAACAATTAATTGACCAAAGTAGGAAGACAACAAATAAATAATATTTGAATTTTGGCCTAAGAAACACTCTGATTTACTGAAAACCTGAAATATTTTAATTTCTCTGTGTGTAAACATGTGTCATTTTAATTTATATCAATTCATTTTAATTTACGGTAAATTAACTGCAAAATAAGCTGGAAGCTTTTGTCAAACACTCTCAAGTGAGATTCCTGGGTTACTAAGTTCAAGTAGTTTATAATGACTTTATATTTCAAGAGTGTAACACAATAAGTGTAATACAGCTGTCACTAATCTACCTAGAAGCCCTCAAATACATGAACATAAATTTACAAAGAAAGATATATTTGAAACAAAAATTGCACATGAAAATATAAAACAGTATAATAGGTGTTATAACAAAGAGACCATGACTGGGTAAAGCCTTGGATTATTAGAGTCTTATATGGATTTGAGATACGGATAGAAAATTCCATCCCGCGGAATAACTGTTTTAGAGAGTTCCCGCGAAAAAAGTTAACCCAAGGGATGGAATTTTCTATCCGAACCGAAAAGGCCATGAATGATTCTTTATCTTGCAAACCAAACATATTAAATAATTATTTTAACTTATTTCATCAAAATATTTTTTACAACAGTTGCTTTTAAGATGTTAAATTATATGATTTATGTCACATTTTTTATAATACCTCATAAATGAGTCTTAATGTCATAGCGCGAGAATTTTATCTTGGTGACATAGAAATATCTAACTCTGGTAAAAAGGCAGATATCCTTATCCGGTGTGCAAGAAACAACCAACAACCTCTGGTGCAAGTGACTAATCCTTATCCATAACTGGTAGGGGGACTAATAAAAAAGTTAATTTTCAGAAGGTAAGACTTGTTACAGAAATATATAAACCAATCCCTATTAGTCTTCAACATACTCAAGTACCTGTCATCCCCCCCCCCCCCCCCCCCCCCCCCCCCCACACACCCACTCTCACCACCAACTCTCACAAACACACCAAGACATCAAGACATTATATGTCGCTCTCCAGAGACTCATACTTCTAGTACTGACATGTTTATACTGGTACTGTGTCTTATAATAATTTCTTTTTGCCAGGTCAATGTAAAACTAGGTTAAGAAAATAAATAGCCGCATATAATAATAAAGATTTACGATTGACTGAATGAAAGTATTTATTTAGAGAATGTGGCTTAAGTACTATAATCTGCCTAACACCATTAAGCAGTCAATGATTTCTCTTATTGACAAATTGACCAAGACCTTAAGACATATCACAACTGGGTAACAATCATGAACATCTGACCATGTAGTTGTGACTGGGGATCTTTAAATAAATCAAGTTCCATTTACCATAATTATACAGTATGCAAAGTGCATAGACAGTGTAATTCAATAACAATAGATAAATGACAACTCTGTGATTAAAGGAAACCTAGACTGTGTAATTACCAGCAATTTTAACACTATTCTATCAATAACAGTAATTGACCTATTTTATTTCAAGAAGTAACTGTTGTGTAAAATTATTTATGTTTATTGAGAGAGAATAGCACTTCACATTTCTCTAAAAACTTTTTGTAATGAAAATGCACCCCACACCTAAACAGTACACACCGAATCTTCCTCCTCTCCACAATCTCCCTGCCCCACCACCCCACACACACCTATTCTCCCTGCACCAGCCCCCACCCCAATTCACACACCCAATCTCCCTGTTCCCTCCCCGCAAACACACACCCAATCTCCCATCTCTCCTAAATCCATTGTGCAGTGATTAATATCTATGATTTACATTTTAATAGACCATAGGTCTATTAAAATGTAAATCATAGATATTAATCACTATACATATATACTAGTATATCTATATATAAATGACATTCTGGGAAAATTGAATATGTTATAAACTGGTTCATTATTTATTTAATTTGAAAAGATTTGATTCTGGCATTCATTAGCTTTTGCACGGAAACCAAAAAAAATACAAAGGGGCACAACGCTACAATCGAACTTGGCCTGTGTTTTGTCATTAGCAACATTGTATAACCATTTTAAAAGATCTGATTTAAGCATAACAAAGTTAATGCACGGACACCCCCAAAAATACGATTTTTTACAAATTGAAGGCGCATAACTCTAAATGACAAAAGTCAAAACCCCTAAAATCCAACATTGCCTGTACTTTGTCATTTTAAATGGTGTATTAAAATTTCAAAAGTTTTGATTCAGGCATTCTTAAGTTATTGTGCGGAAACCAAAAGTGTGACGGACGGACAGACAGACGGACCCAAATTAGTGTCTCCCGCTTTTTGCAAAGCAAGGGACAATAATCATAATACTAGGTACAATCCATGCATACAGCAGAAGTGACAACATTAGGGTCGCAGACTGATCAGTAACAAAATCAACATTGGGGAGTTGGAACCTGGTTTATGGGTCAACCCAACCTCGCTAATGACTTTAGAATCCCTCAAGGTCAGTCTGTGGTATATGTTATCAAATTATTCTTTCTTACTAAGTGGATTAATAATCTCATGTAGTATTCATGATATGGATCACAAAGTCACTGATGCTGTCTGTAGTCAAGAACTTCAAATTATGCAATTTCTTCCTCAAACTGCACATCATTCCTCTTATGTAGACCAGGTTCCCTGTCTTTATACAATCATTCAGTCTGTTTGAATATTTAGTGTCGTTTTAATGCCATCAACGGCTAACAGATGATCATTTTATCTAATCACTCTTTCTTGGGATCCTGGAAGGTTAACCAGTACTCAAGCACATCCTTCTCTGCAAGTAACTTATAACTTTCCCACTTGAATCAGAGGTGAGAGATGAATGACAATGTCATATATATATATATATATATATATATCCTAACGGGGACTGTGACAATGACCGCTGGATTGATGGTCAGACGAGCTACTGAAAAAGTGCTAACATGCCCAGTCTCAGTTATAAAAAGCTTCCATTGTTATTTTGAATAAATTCAATTAATTAATGAGCAGGGCTGGAAAATTCCACTTGTCCGCTCGCCATGACAAGTGAACATTTGGTCAGGACGAGTAAATGTTGGAATGAGAGGACGAGTAGCTTCTTTCTTTTTTATAAGAAATTTCATGCCCTGCACGAGAACATATCACCAGGTTTCAAAAACAGTAGAATTGGTGTGAATTATAGCAAACTACATTGTAAGAGTAAACCAATCAAGATTTTTTAATTAAATTCACAAGTCATGTTTATGGGACTTTGATTAACAAGGTATATCGGAAAAAATCGCAAACAACACTCAATGAGCCCTCAGGTACTCTTTAATATAAAAAAGACTTGAACATTCTTGTTTAGCTAAACTATTCATTGAAGCCGACAGTAAGAGTACCCTGCAATCAGATAAGAATCAGATTTCACTTCAAAAGAAGACAAGAAGTATTAGAAATACCGGTACTAAACTTGCCATGTCATGTTGTCCTGACTGGTAGGAAATGACACATTGCCATACAAATCTACCATAAATACCACAACAGGATAGATGAATTATATATGCTCAACAGGTGAAAGAGAAAATTGATGGTTACCTCCCTTTGCTAACTGAAAAGATTAACACCATTTGTTTTGTTTGTATATTTAAATATTAGGGTCATTTTATGACATTGATTGAATATTGATTGAATAGTCAGCATCATTTTTATGTCATTGAGGGCTAACAGACAATCAGTTAACCTAACCACTATTTCCTGGGAACCGGAAAGGTTAACCAGTACTCGAGCACAACTCATCTCCGCAAGAAACTAATAACTTTCCCACTTATATCAGTGGTGAGAGACGAATGATAATGAGGTTCAATCTCCTATATCAATTATCACAGAGAATGTGGCCGGACCCCTGGATTGATAATCAGACGCAAAGCTAATCGACCTCAACACCTTTGTAAAACACTGTAAAATGTAGGTCAAATATATACCGGAAAGCCCTCATATACAGGTCTATTTCAATAATTACCGCTAATTAAAATAAACTATAGTTTGACTTTAATTTATCTACAATGGCATAAAGATGACCCTTGTTTAATATGGAAGTAATATCTATAAACAGCATCATGTGTGTTTCTATTGACAGACAACTTGTGTTTCCCCATTTATCCATTTCTGACCAAAACATACAAATAATTTAGCAACTAACAGTATTTATTCATGTGGCATCACAGATGAGATGTGTGGTACATAAATAAATACCATACACAAGAACTTGAGACAGCGCCTGGGACATTTTTCCCATGGAGGATCATTTCAACTTGCTATTTTCTAAAACGATACTTTCTGAGAGAGTACAGCATCTTTAGTTGTGGACAATTGCATAATCATTAAAAAAGATGTACAACACAAATTAACCGCAGCCATGCTCTGATGCTGATGGTGGTGGGTTCAATTCCCAGCTCCATGGCAATAGTTCTCCTGTACATTCGTCCCGGCCAGCTAAATAAATAGTACCAGATGCTTCCACATGGGGTGCTAAACATTTAGAGAATAGTTCTAGGTCTGGTTGGCCCGGCGTCTGTATTATGTTACTGGGTGGGGTATCACATTATGTGCCTGTGGCATGATACTCCAGTGTGGCAGCGCTCAGAGTACTACCTTAAGGGGATTATATTGGCATTTTACCGTCAATTCCCTGTCCTATATACACACGCCCAGCATAGGGATACACTTACAACTTAGAGATCTATATACGCGTCTAAAGTGTCTAATTGCAAAAATATAACCTCTTTATTACAAACATCGGGTTTCTGAAACCATATTTTTGTTAACATTTGCCATTTTCAACAAACCGCTTTTGTGTTTCCAATCAATCATTGGAGAACATCGAGAAGACTCATTCCCGGTCTCGTTTTCGAGGCATTGTTCGGAAAGTTAACGGAGTTCAATGTAAACACTGCGCAATACTTTATTGTGGGACGTATTAAAGTTTTGGCCAATATTCAATTACTGTTAATATCATAACTTTCAAGTAAATAGAGGTTATACGTCAATACATAAGCATTATTTTGTGCACACTGCATACAGGAAAAGTCTGGATTAACAGCGTGTTTGTGTTACTTGCCAATATAATCCCTTTAAGTGGACACTGTCGCGACGACTGATTTTTATTTTTTTTTAAAAGTGATGCTTAACATCATACAACAACAATGATATAACACAGATCTAACGGCTATCTATCAAACAATAACTGACTACACGTTGCTTGCAGGTTAACCGGTGTGTTTTAAACTTTTAGACCGTACATTGAATTTTTTGATAAAATAAGTTCATATGACAACATAAACAAAATTTCGTCGATGTCTTCCCACTAAGAACCTGGAATATCAAGCATATGGACATCTAAGGCGTCTTGCTCTACGACAAAACACATGGGCGTGGCTACGTGATAAAACAACACATTGGCGTGGCTACGTGACAAAACTCAAGACCCTCCTGGTCAAATCTTGTGGTCCAGTGCTCTTCTAGTGCACCATATGCTACACACCAGTATCGTCAACTTTGACAACAAGCTATAAATGGGGTTGAAGCATCAAGGTAATGCAGTGGATAGTGTTGAATGCTCGAAATACAACTCAGTTCTACCCAGGAAATTGACGTGAGAATGATTCATTTAATTATTACATGGTGTTTAGCTTCGCTTTCAAAACATGTTCAGTTATATTGCGATGGTGTCTACTTGAGACAGTGTTCTAAGCACTGCCACACTGGAGTATCATGCCTTAGACATAATGGTATGATACCCCTCCCAGAGTCACATTATACTGACACAGGGCCAACCGGACCTGGAACTGTCCTCTGATCGCTAACCTTCTAGTATTATTTTTAAAATATTTGGTATGAACCAGCCAGGATATAAATAAAAGTTGCATTAATTTCAATAATTGCGAACAGGTGTTTACAACTCAATCGTCGTTTCTTTCCCATTATTAAAACACATTCGGCATGAAACAGATCCATTCTGAACGGAGACGGGTGGTAATGTATGCGCTTATAAATTTGTATACTTTCAAACATTTGCGTTGGAGGAACAGTCGGAAAACAAGTCATTACTGAATGTAAAAAATGTAAACAATAGTTAAATGCTCGATCCGCTCTTTCAGGAAATACACATTTCTATCGGATTTTTTATTTACTTGCTTTTTAAAAAACAGTTATGAATAGGAATGGTTTTAACAATACTATAAACTCATTTAATTACAATTGTTTTTATTATTATCAAAAAGTGTGCATTTCGAAAGTTTAATGGGGCTTTAAAAGAATTTCTCCCCTGCATTATCTTAATCAGTTGCAACAATACAATTTGATTAAATAATTCACGATTAAGTGTCTGCTTTAGTTCCAGCATGGTTTTTAATATGTTGTTAAGCCAGAGTTGTTTACCAGGGCAGCTGTGTTCCTGAATAAACAACTCATTAGTAATATATAACTGAGAGATCTAAAATAGCTATTTAAATTGACAATTATGTATATATGGTAAGGCTGGATTTTAGGTCAGAGTAAGAGTGTGGAATTGGGACGGGAACATTCAAAGTGGGGAGGACGGAGGGGGAGTTCCAAGGTGAATCTTTTAAATCTCAGAGCATTCCCCAAAATTTCAGGGTTTAAGGGGTCCATGTATATGTTGTTTTTATTGGGTTTTTTCAATGTATTCAACACATTTCAAGTTATATAAGGCATATCCAGTTTTAACTGGTGGAAGAAGACCTCAGACTGAGTCAGACCACTGTCCTTCTGCAAGTAACTGGCAAACTTTCCCAGATAAAAGTTGAAGTGACAGGACTCGAACCTACGACCTTAGCGATAAGAGGCAAGAGGCAAGTGATCTTGAGATCACAAGTCTTAGATTACTTGGCAACAGAGAACCCTATGTATATATTTATCACCAATTTGAAGGTTATATTTGTCTTTATACTTGAGAAATTGCAGGGGCTGGTTCATATACCCTGCCCCCACACCTCTAAATTCACCAGGGATAAATAATTACTCTCCAAAACTGTTTTGTATATTTATTTATAGATTTCAAATGCATTAATAAAAGCACTCTTTTTTATTTAATTTATTGCCCAAAAAAACTTTCGATGGCAGTCAACATTAAATTAAATATGCTTACTTATAAAAACAAACCATTTCTTTGTATAATTGCTGATAATAAATTGTTTTTGCTAACACTGTACAAGTATTTGTCTCAGTTGAAAATAGATTTTGAGAATTATGTATGCATGTGTGGCCTGGATGCAGTTACCTCCCCTGGGTGACTCTTTCACCATAGAAAAAAACCTGGGTTTTGTGGTTGTCTTCTCCCTCACCACAGTAACCCAAAATATAAACATTGATAATATTCCTCATGTGTACAAACATGGTTACAAGAGGTGTCATCAAACAACTGTAAAAGTCATGTTGTGGTTTTCTGGATAATTATATATATAAGTGATAAATATATTACGTTCTTCAGAAACACTTAACTTTTACAATTGCAGCTAACAAATGGACATATAGAAATGCTCTATAAGTGATGTTCTTCCAAAAGAGGAAAGTGTAAAAGTAGTGACACAAGAAGTCCACTATAATAAATGCAAAACAACTTAAATGTTAAACAAGTCCAATTGTAAAACAACTTCTATGTCAAAAAACTTCCATGTTTACATAATGTTACAACTTTAAAGTAAATCAGCTAAGATAAAAACAACTTACTGTCATGTAAAATAACTTTAATTAAACTTTAACATTCAACACTACCAATGTAAAACAACTTCCATGTACAACAACTTCCATGTAAAACAACTTCCACTAAAACAACTTCACTTTTCAACCATACCAATGTTAAACAACTTCAATTTAAACAACTTCCATGTAAAACAACTTCAACATAATACAGTTCAATTTAAAACAACTTCAACATTCAACCAAACCAATTTAAAACAACTTCAATTTAAACAACTTCAATGTAAAACAATTTTAACATTAAACCATACCAATGTAAAACAACTTCAATATAAAACAACTTCAACACAAAACAACTTCAATGTAAAACAACTTCAACATAAAACAACTTCAATGCAAAACAACTTCAACATAAAACAACTTCAATGTTAAACATAAAACAATGTTAACATTCAACCATACAAATGTAAAACAACTCCAATATAAAACAACTTCAACACGAAACAACTTCAATGTAAAACAACTTCAACACAAAACAACTTCAACATAAAACAACTTCAATGTAAAACAACTTCAACATAAAACAACTTAAACATAAAACAACTTCAATGTAAAACAACTTCAATGACTGTGACACTTCAACATAATATAACTTGTAGAAAGATGCATTACTGAAAAGAAAATCAATTATCTTCTAATGCTTTCAAAACTAATTATCATTATGAATAAATCAGCTATAAGACTATCACACTGTATGTATAAACTTTCAAAAAAGAACAACACAGTGTTCCCTGTTTAAAAGCCATTTAAGTTTCAGAAATAAGCTAATATGACAAGAATAATTGCCCAAACTAATTGACTAATTGTCCACAAAAACTATTGCAATGATTATTGTAAAATATACCAGTACTCGAGCATTCGACTATACAGCATGAATACTCGGCAAGTACAAAATGTCTGGTAATTCTTTCCAGGCACTTCATAAGTGACTACATAGTAGAGTCAAACCTGTCTTAAGCAGCCAGTCAAGGGAAGGAGCAAAACTGGCCTTTAAGACAAGTTGTTTAATGCAGGTTAATTTGCCCTGAAAGCATATAAATGGGAAATCACAAATGTGGCTGCTTAAGACAAGTGGCTGTTTAATAGAGGTGACCACTTATGCAGGTTTCATGGGTTTGCATTGCTGATGGAAAATTCCGTCCCGAGGGACAACTATTTTGGCGGTAACAAGACTGCAAAGAAAACCCTAAGAAAGACACTTTTTCATGTATACATGTGTGATATTTTTTAAGATTTCTATTCTGGTCTATTTTTATAGAAGTGCAAGGATACCATAGTACATTTAAAATTTATGAATGATTACATCATAGCGTGGATTTTATGAATGATGTTACTTCATAGGATAAGCACGTGGAGGGGCTGTAGGATAAAAAATCCATACCAAGAATAAATAGGTGGAAAGCTTTGTCTAGTATGCAAGAAACCTAGTTATTGTTGAAAGAATTTTCAACAAAAAGGAACTTCCGAGAACCACTACTCTGAACGGAAAAGATACGTGTATGTCATTCTAAGCTTTTTGCTAACAATACTAGAAACAAACTGGAAATCCCTTAGGGGAAGAGAGTGAACACCCTGCCCCCCCCCCCCCCCCCCCCCCCTCTGCCTCCATCAGAGCAAGCAAATTGGAGATACTGGTAGTAAGCTTAAAAAAAATTAGCGAAAAAATGCTGTCATTTAGCAATATTTGTATCATCCCAGAGCGGATACAGACCTGTCCCCCCACCACCATTCTAGATCTGACAGTGTTACTGTACTGTCACAAGCAAATACTGGGACCACTTGTGATTTGACTTAAAGACTTCTGAAACTGACTTTTAACAATGGTCAACATAATCTATCCAATCAACAGACCACCTACATATTTACATCTAGTGTTTCTATCAGGTAAACATTACCCCTCCCCCACACACTGGTACACTTCTCTAACAGTTACAAATTGTCCCACAAAGAGAATATCACAATGGGTCTCATGAAAAATATCACTTACGATAACTACCGTAACACACCAAATGTAAATGTAATTAATCTATTTCGTGATCCCATCTAGAAATTAATATAATTATACATAATATGTCTGCCATGTATATAATAGAACATAATTACTAAAATATTTGTATATAATTTGTTATATAGCATGCACTGGTGGATTAAGGCTGTAGGTGTGTGTGGGTGGGGGAGACATGGGGTTCCAAAACACACAAGATTTGCCGAATTTTTTTTTTTTAACAATTTCACTGAAAATGGTGAAAACCATTTACATGGATACATGCTGAAATTTGAAAACCTGTGCTTCTAAAATAATCCACATTGAACCCCACCCCCAACCACACGCCCTACCATCACTGAAAATCTTGGATCCACCAATCAGTATATAAGTCACTTTAAAAGCATCTATCATTTACATATAATTAGTGTTATTTAGGCCATAATAAATTAATTGTTAAATTATCATTCCTGTCCACCCCTTATTTTCATGCTGCCCGCGACCCTAAAAAATTTAAAAATGAAAATAAAAAAAATAAAATCCTCCCGCACTCCCCGTTTGTAAAAAAAATTTGGATGATAATCTAGCAATTAATTTATAATGGCCTTATGTATAATTATGTAGTTAAAATAAGTTTAAATGCCATTTCTAATTACATGTCATTGTGCTGAATAAAAATAATTAATAGTGAAATTGAGTAAAGTAATTATATAAAGTAATCAATTTTGTAAACTGTAATGTACAATGAAAATAACAATTTCAGAATGAATGTTTCTAATTATTTTGTTGTTATTACTGTTGTTGTTGTATGGTGTTTATCTTCACTTTTAGCAAGTTTTTAGTCACATCACAATAGTGTCTACTTCAATAAACAGTGTTCCAAGTGCTGCCACACTGAAATATTATGCTGTAGACACATGGTATGATACTCCACCCAGTCACATTATACTGACACAGGGCCAAATAGCCCTAGAACTATCATCTAAATGCTGAGCACCAAGTGAGGAAGCTTCCAGAACCATTTGGTATGACCAGCCAGGGATTGAGCCCACTTCCCCATGCAAGTTGAGTGAAACAGCACTTGGAGATGTAGTTTTGAATTTCTTTGAAAGTATGATTCTATATTCTCATCCCCTCAACCACACACATACTGAAAATCCGAGTATACATGTGCATTAAACACCAGAATAAACATTTGTCCACGGTGTTGACTGCATACAGACAGAGAATGATCAATCAATGAACAAATTTTTTTTTTTTATCTTTTTAAAAAAAAACATAACAATTGCTCTGCAATTTCAGGATATCAGCATTATTATAACTATTACAAAATACCTCACTTCTAAATAATCTTTTCAAGAGTATCTCCATGACAGCCAAACACACACATATATATATATATGCAAAACGTATAAATGATCTTTACAAATTTACAGTGTCATAAAATACCCAGCATTCTCAAAACTACAATTTGAGTAATGTATTAACTGCAGATAAGTAAAAATCGAAGACACAGTCTAGGAAACTGCAACTGGGAACCACATAATCAATATTTTCTTGACTGCAATATTGTTTGCTTTTATGACGAAAACTGCATTCATTATTCATTGCAGTATAAATGGTCTATAGAGATAAAAACATTTTCCCATTTCAGAAATGATTTAAAGAATTTCACTGAAACAACCTTGGAATTTTACAGTAATTTTCTACTATGAATGAAAACTTTAATTTGTAAATTACTTTCTTAGAAAACAAAAGTGAGGCAATACTATTTCCAGGAAATATGTTTGGAAGCGTATTCGAAGGAACATTTATATTATTTGACGAACATTTATGAAGTTCTGACAATATTTTAATTTAAATTTTCTCACTAATTCTTACAAAAAATTTTCTAAGCAAGTTGTCAACCAATTAAAACATCGCTTCTGGGATCTAGGAGTAGAGCGTCCATCTCACATGTCGAAGGTCGTGGGTTCGATCCCCAGCCAGGTCATACTAAAGACTAGAAAAATGATACTAGGAGCTTTCTCACTTGGTGCTCAGCATTTATAGAAAAGTTCTGGTCAGCCCAGTGTCAGCATAATGTGACTCGGTGTGGTATCATACCATGTGTCTCTGGCATGATACTCCAGTGTGGCTTAGACTACTGTCCGATCTCAATAAAATCCCACTGACACCTGTCTTACATCCACAGCATAATAGTGTTTTATCTAAATGAATGAATGGGAGCACTTAGTCCAGTCGTAGAATATCAAACCCGGTATAGGAGGGTTGTGTGTTTAATTCTCTGTCACGGCTTTGTGTGGTGTCCTTGAGCAAGACACTTTATCTGCATATGCTTAGGTACTATACTGGTGCTGTCAAGGAAGACCTCAAACATGATTTATATAAGTTGTAATTACTCATTTCAAAAGGTAAAATAAATAAATTTAGAACAAATGTATACAAGTGGAATGGTAGTGTATTGAAAAGAGTAGTTGCCAATCATGCCAGAGGCAGTGGGTCCAATCTTAGACTCAACCCATGAATCTTTAAAACAAGAGTTGTCAAAAGACAACAAAGCTTGCCTATGGGATAAAACCCACCACCCGATACGCAAAACTTTAACCTGGGTGTGTACAGACAACGCTGATGCCGGGGTCATGGCAATAGCTCTCCTGGACATTCGTCCCAGCGAGCTAAAAAACAGCACCCATTACTGGTCTACCCAGGCCAAAAGGCTTGAGAGTGACTCACAAAAGCTCTGAGCTTAATCACAAAGGAGTTAAAATAAAATAACCCAAAAAAATCCTTGCTAACGATTAACCTTGGTAAGGTAAATTAAAACTTGGAAATATTATCTGAACATTTGTTAGCTGGAAATCAATTAGACGGGAAATATTGCACTGTTGCTATGTAAACAGCATGGCAGTGTGCCATAATTATGTACTCAATACCAACTAGTGCAGCTTTAATGATATCCATAATTTTTGTGTTATAGTTTTTTATTGGTAAATAAGTAAATTAATATTACACATGACATAGATGACTTTAGAGTGGATATAATTGATAGATAATCTCATTGCATTCTGCAGATGTTGCAAAATGGCATGTAAATCTAACTATGTTGTTTGTTAGGCCATTTTAAATTAATTGCTAGATTATCATCCAAATTTTCCTTAAAAACGGGGATGGTGGGAGGATTTTTATTTTTAAAATTTTTGAAGTGTTTTTTTATATATATGTATTATATTGTTTTTTATTTATTTATTTTTTCTATGAAAATAAAAAGGGTCGGGGCGGCATGAAAATTAGGGTCGGGCGGGGATGATAATCTAGCAATTAATTTATTATGGTTTTATACACACAAATGTTTATATTAATTTTAGTTTATAATAAACATCAGGCAAAGTAATTTAAATAAATTTGGTGGTATTCTGCTCCTTCTATTAGTGTTGAAACCCAGGACAGGTTACATTTTTCTGTAAAAGGATCAGCGGTCCATATAAGGTGATTTTGGGAGTATTTTACCCACATGGTTTAGCTAAATACCCCATAGTACAGAATCTCCAATGAGCATCTATGCAATTTTAAACAGTACGGTTGTACAGATCTTGTAAATAGGGTATTAAAAGTGATTCAGTTGAGATTCAAAGTCTGTTTCACAAACATTTGCAAGTCTTAAGATTTTAATAAACACAGGAGGTATCTTTCATCTGTGCAGAATTTTTGCAAATCTTAAAAAAAGGATGCTTTTTACAAGGGTTACTAAAGTTCATAAAATGATGTAAGCCAAACATTAAATGAAAAGACAACATGTTCTGTTCTGTAGAGCTAGTTACTAAAGAAACATACCCAAGAATCAGTGTTAATGGCACTTTGCAGGGAAAAAAGCAAT
Source organism: Panopea generosa (assembly GCA_029582155.1). NCBI lineage: Eukaryota > Metazoa > Mollusca > Bivalvia > Adapedonta > Hiatellidae > Panopea > Panopea generosa. The sequence continues at coordinate 38,108,753 of CM055910.1, read as the reverse complement.
GTTTGTAAAAATATTACATATAAAACAACTTCTCATTTGTTAACTGGTTTATGCTTATTCATCACATTATCAAATATCAATGTTTACACAGTTTTAATAGATTCCTAGTAATGCACACCTGATGGTCAGTATTTATAAATGCTTGTGACCATTAAACTTGGATTTTCTGGATTCAAACTAGAGGGTGACTAGCGCGACAGTCACGATTTTTGTCAATCACTTGGCTTTTTACCTTTGGTTAAGATGAAACTGATGTCACCTTAAAATTAATTTTGCACGTTGGCGAAGTGCAACTCAAGTTAAAACAACATTTTGTCAATGTGTGTGTTCTAATGTTCTCCACAGGAAGGATTGGAAGCACTGAGGTAACAGTGCATAAACACCTTCAACACATTTTCAAGTGCTGTGTAAGTCACTCATTGAAATATATTTCACAAGTAAAACTTGTATTAATCATATTTTAAAGTCATCATATTTAGTATATTTCATTTTAGGCATTTTCAAAAAGATTTGAAATTAAAAATAATAATTTATAGGAAAGTGCTGGTAAGCTTTTGCAAAATTTGTTGAAGAATTCAAGCGCTTGGGGAATACCATTTCTGTTTGTCGAGTGTTGGGGTGCCCCTGTGCTTAAATGGCCTGTGGAGAAGCCTGTGTTCTAATCTCAAGCTAAGTCTGTAAGTGTTGCCACAGAAGGAATGTTAATCTAAATAATTGGTCACCTCTATGATTCTACTGACATCCATTACCCCACTGGCAATATTACGGCATATGCTTTGATACTTTGTCTGCTGACTTTATCTGATGCTAGACAATGTAAAAATCTATTGATATTTCAACTCCATGTTTTACCCCTCTTTTTATATTATCATCCACCATTACATGACACTCAACAACACTTTTACATATTATAGCATGATAATGGATATTATAACTGCATCAGACTCATAAAGTTACAATATCAACAATCACAGAAAGGCAGCAGTAATTAAATACCAAACAAACTACATTATACCATTCTCCATTTTTTCAACATTCCTTCAAAACTTTGAAGATCATTACATCTGTGCCTTGCCACGGCTCATAAATTTTATGTTCATTTCTTGTTATTTCAACTGAAAAAGGAGTCGCTCCTTCCTAATACTAAGACTCAGTATTTAGCAACTCAGTCTGTTTACAAATTTTAATCCCACAAACTGAAACTTAAAATCACCAATGTGTTTAGGCACGTGCACGAGTCCACAGGGGCTAGTGTCAATTTTATATCTATATAGTATAATTATATATATATATATTGTAGTGAATGTACATAGGTCACTTACAACAGTCTTGCTGGTTGAGCTAGCTTTTATAACATGGTTGATTGATTGATTGATCTATTGTCAATTTATACTATTTAGGACTAACAAACGATCAGACCTGACCACTGTTTCCTGGGATCCTGAAAGGTTAACCAATACTCTAGCACACCCCATCTCTGCAAGTAACTGATAACTTTCCAATTTGAATCAGCGGTGAGAGACGAATGATAATGAGAGACAATGTTTTATATCAATCATCACGGAGACCGTTTCCAGGAGGGGATTCAAACTTGCAACCCCTGGATTGATAGTCTGACTGAGCTGATCAAGCCTGGCCAACCACATGGTTGAAGTGTACCAACAGTATTGGATGGGTGACTGCTATCACTTTAATGGCAACTTGGATTAACTATCGAACCTGAGTTGGCACAAATATCTCTTTCTTTGGAAAAGGGCGGGATATGGACAAGAACTGCAGGAAGCTACAGACTAAGCAGTTTAGCCTAATTAAAGACCTAAAGGTTAAAGAGGGGAGGAGTGTAGTGAATGAATTTATGTCACTTACAAAAACCTTGCTTTTAAGTTAGCTTTTACAGCGACATGGTTGAACTTGACGCATACAACCGACAGTATTGGAAGTTAAGCAATGAAGTATGGGTCAGTACTTGGATGGGTGACTGCTGTCACTTTATTATTAAACAATAAATATGGATATTGAATGTATTGACACTAGCCCTGTAATGAGAGTGGAATTTTACAATGGGATTCATGTTTCGGGGGTTGGGTTTGCAACTCATTGCCAATATCTTTATCATGTCAACATCTGTCATACGATCATATTTGATCAAGGTAGTATTGAAAAGATCTATAGAAAAAATATCCAGCCAACTTTACTTTGCACATTTCCTTCTTTTTTTATAAAGCATTTATAAATTGATTTATACTTCCTGGCAGATATTTCAATTTGTATTATGTTCACTTGGCTCATGATAGGAAAATTTATCATAAAAAAAAATACATGTGTTTTTCTGCATAATTATGTTCTTTGTGGGTGAAAAAAATGAAAACAAAGTTGACCTTTAACCTCAACAAACATGTTCGGTTTACCAAGAAATCACCTGATGTGTTAAATTTATTTTTATTACTGGACTAAATACATCACATTAGTCGTTTAAACAAATATTTGTCAATATTTACATTTATATTTGGAATAAATAGTTACCTCGTCAAAATAAATCATAGGCAGTCTTCGATTGAAAAGAAAACGCGAAAAATATCAAAATATATTCATCCTTGTCCTAAAAACTTGCCATCTGGTGGCCAAAGAGTGTAAGGGAACGAACTCTTCCTGTATTTTTTGGTAACCGGTAAAAGACGGTCTTTTATGAGAATTTGCGGGTCAAACACCTTTTCAATAAAAATGTGTACATAAGCATAAAACTACATGTTAAGGCACCACGACTAAACACCGGAAAGAGTCTTTTCCGCGGAAAGAGCCTTTTCTACACGGAAATGGCCTACAAAACACACATTTTTCGTGCAAAGCACATGAAATCGACTTTTAATCGTTTAGAAACATGTTTTAGGATATATCTGGTAGTTGTATAAATTTAATTTGAATTTTAAAGATTTTGTCAAATAATATTATAATAAATCAATATATTGTTTCATTTATGCTACATAAAGTTCAATCACTAATTATATAATGGTGTTTGTTAATTATTAAAATACCGGGAGGGATTAACTCTCTGTATCCTGTTGATTGTTTGTGACTATTTATAATTAAAGCCCCGTTTCCTTAAAAGGTAAAGCACTTAGAGATATGAGATCGCTCTTTTAATATAACAAAACATATGGAAGTTCCATACCATATAATGTTTAATCTGTTTGATGCATATGTTTTATCAGTTTTAAATTATAGTTGTGAAGTTTGGGGTTTCGCAAAAACCAGACAACATTGACAAAGAACGTTTTATAAATGGGTCCTTAATGTTAAATTATCGACAAATTCTTTATCTCTATATTCCGAGTTAGGTCGATTTCCACTTTATATAGGAAGATATCTGAGTATTGTTAAATACTTCAATAAATAACAAGGGAATAAGCAAGATAATTGTATTCTACGATCAATAATACATAGTCAAAGAAGAGAAATTGACGAAAAATCACAATTTTCAAAAAAGGACCTTTAAAGTCCAATCGATTTTACACATTGCAGGATATGCTGACGTTTGGATGTTTCCAGAACCAGTCAATATTAACTGTTTCATACAATTATTACGGATTAGGCTTAGAGATATATACATTACAAGTTGGCGGGAATGTATGGTCACATGTACATCTTTATATATATACAGACATTTAAAACAGACATTTAAACCTTCTTCTTATTTATGTTAAGAAAATGTAAACTATAGAAGCGTTACAGCTAAAATACGGTTTTCATAAGACATAAGACTTTTATTGACTTAAACTATATACAGTTTCTCGTCATCATATACATATATATACATATTTAGATTAACAAATATTTCATTACATGACAGGTATATTTTTTACTTTAAATTGATCTCTGTAATAAAAGATGTTATATTAATTTCATTAAGATTATAAATATTTGTGTCATCAACAAAAATCATGAGAATGAACATAATAAAGCACATTTTAAGACATCATATTTGGAATTGATCGCCTTATTACAAAAGCTTCGGAAATAAATTTATTTAAATACTAGAAGTTCTCTTTTATTTGTAAATTGCAATAATGTTATAAACTTAAACATATTTTGTCCTTTGTAATAAAACTTCTTGATATTCCTATTTCTAATTTCATTATTGTTAGAACATATTAAAATTAAGTGAAACTCATCTTCAATATCATTATTATTACAAATCTGGCATAGTCTTTCACTCTTTCATTTCTTTCTATTCCTTTTATCCAATATCGCCCTGTTTCATTTCTTAATGAATGTGGGGGATAATCTTAATTAAGTTAAAACACTGCGTAATTGTTTAGTACATAAACAATCTAAATATCTTTCATAACCATGTGTTAGTTTTATAGTTCTATACAACAGGTTCAATACTCTATTCGACTTCACATCCACCGTCCAAGTTTGAATTAAATTATCATCACATAAACTAGCTATAGAAACAAGACGACATCTAAAAAATTCAAGAGACCAAAAAAAAGGTTTATGTTGTGACTTAAATGACATCGAAGACGAATACCATTTCATACTTATTTGCCCATTTTATAATGATCTGAGAAAATTATATATACCTAAATATAAATCAGCTCATCCAAGCATGTTTAAATTTATTAACCTTCTTAATATTGACAAAAAATCGATTTTTAACAAACTTGCAACTTTTTGTATTAAGAGTTTCAAACTCAGGGATTCTCGTTTAAACAGTTTAATGTAGAATACATTGTATTGTAATTTAAATTTGTATTGAGTTTATGCTTAAAATAATTTTGTATGATTGTTTCTAAATACCAAGATAACACTCTCACAACATATCAACTTAATGAAACGATATTCATATACCACTTTATTTCAACGTATGTATTGATTTTGTATATATGTATGACGATGAGATGTAATGCTTAAGTTTCATAAAATATATGTTCTGTTCTGTTAAAACATCATGTCGTTTTGACACCTTGTGGTTTGTCCTTATCCTCTTGTTTTATTGTTTATTGTAATATTGCACCTGGTTTATCGGCATGCAATTAACGACAGGCACTGGTCACAAACTTATTTTTAGTAAAGTCAAAATTTTATTAGCATAAACATATACATGTTCATCGCCATATGTATGGCTATCATGACAGTACCATAAAAAATATAAGTATATATGGTTATATAGTATCTATATTGTACTACAATATATATACTATATGACCATGAATACTAAAACAAGAGTTTGCTACCAGTGCATGTATATATTGAATTCCGAAATATTTTAGAAGAGTATATAACTCTGATAATTTTTAGTCAGTTTGCTAAATTAACAAAGGCCGGAGCGTATATAAAAAAGAGCATGTCAGTTTAACTGTTCATCATAAAAACAGGTGCGATTGGCTTACAGTTCAATTCAATTAAATTTTTCAATTTTAATTGATTTAACAAAAGCGTACATGCAAACGAAGTAGGGTTTCTACGTTTTCTTAGAAGCTAAATTTACAAGGATTTATATACACAAAATTATGACTGAACACCAAAAATGGCCCCTTTCTGCGGAAAAGGACTTTTCTGCACGGAAAGTGCCTTCAAAACACACATTTGTTCGGGGCCACCCTTAACGCTGACTTTCATAGCTGGCGTCAGCTATGGGCTGACCAAACTGTTCGAGGAAAACGCTGACCAGACGGAAAACGCTGTCCAAGTCAATGTACTCTTGCTGTAATTTCTTTTTATTGAAAGTTATGGTTTATGTAAAATAAGATGTATTTGAATAGCATACATAAAATGTATAATCATATGTTTGTTTAAATAGCATTTTTTTCAGTTCAAAATATCAGGGCTCGGTCCTAGAACCAGCTTTATTTCTGGTCTACATAAACGACCTCCCGGAGTACGTCGCCAACAGTACATCCCGTCTTTCCGCACATGACACACTGTTGTATCTATCCATACACGGTCCGAACGATTGTGACAAGCTACAAGATGATATTTAAAATCTTGAAAGATGGGAAGCCGACTGGCAAATGTCTTTTCACTCTGACAAGTGCGAGGTGATCCATATCGCCACTAAAAGATTCTTTTTCTACTCAGCTATTCTCTTCATGGTCATACACTCTCGTGCCACTAATGAAGTATCTTGGTGTTAGCATTAGCCACGACTTAAAGTGGAATAAAAACATCAACTCTGTCTCCTCTAAAGCCAATCAGACTCTAGGTTTTCTGAAACGCAACATTAAAATCGACTCACAGACTATCAAAGAAAGAGCCTATAAATCCCATGTTCTTCCCAAACTGGAGTACTGTTCCAAAGTCTCGGACCAAAAAAGTGCACCACCAAGGACAAGGAAGGTGGCCTAACTAATCACCAATTAGTCTACCAGCTCGAAATGGTACAGAGGAGAGCAGCCAGAAGGGTTACGAACAGGTACCATAACACATCGAGTGTTACCGACATGCTGCACAATCTGGAATGGAGATCTCTCGAGCAAAGACGAGCGAACTCCAGACTGTGCATGCTTTACAAAATTCGGAAATATCGTCGTAAATGAGGATAATTACCTCACCAGATGCACGGGTAGACGCCAACATCAATACCATCAGCTAAGGGCGGACAGGGATTATACAGGGTTTTCTTTTTTTCCAAGAACCAGTGTGCAGTGGAATCAGCTCCCCGCTCACGCCTGTCTGGCAGAATCGCTGGATTCATTCAAGGACCAAGTCTTGAAGACCCAGCACTCGCGGCTCATTTAATTCTTAAACTCTTCTGTCCTCTTTTATTCTTTTCCTCTCTTTACTTCCTTCTATCTCTACTATTTCTCCTGCTGTTACTCATCTTTTTCATTTTCCACTAAATTTTCTTCTGGCACTTCACTGGTGATAATACGCAAGTTGAGGGTATACCAGTTTACCGACAAAAGCAAAAATATACTTGTATATACTTCCTTGAAAATATGAAGAAAACGCTGAGCAAATCCGAGTTTTGCTGAAAAACGCTGACAAGGTTAACATCTAATTTATTGTAAACATGTCTTATTTAAAAGCTATCTTTCTTTGTTAAATAAGATTTTTTAACACCATTAATAAAAAATATTAACCAGAATTTTGTTTTAACAGCTTATTTTTCAGTTCAAAATATGAAGAAAACGCTGACTAAACCCGTGTTAAGCAGGAAAACGCTAGCCAAGTTAATGAAATTCTTTTTTTATTCATTTTTTTATGTAAGATGGTCTAACCATTGCACTGAGTGTATGTGGCTTATTTTACTGGAGTTGTCCATTTTCTGAGGATCAGTATATGTTGTATATGGGAGATGAATATATGCTACACTAACAGTATATGTTGTATATGGGGGATGAATCTATACTACGCTAACAGTATATGTTGTATATGGGAGATGGATCTATACTACACTAACAGTATATGTTGTATATGGGAGATGAATCTATACTACACTAACAGTATATGTTGTATATGGGAGATGAATCTATACTACGCTAACAGTATAAGTTGTATATGGGAGACGAATCTATACTAAACTAACAGTATATTACTAACATCAAGAACTTATGTAGATATATAATTCCTTGTTAAAATCATCGCATTAATTGTTGTCTAAAATTATACCAATTGATATCTTGCCATTTTATATCTTTTGTTGGATATTTTTTATTTAATTTGTTTTGCAAGAATGACCCTAAATGTGTTTGTGACATTCACAGATTAAGTATTTTATGGTATCGGAATGAGGTTTGTATTTATAATATTTAGTTTTCCTAAAACATGATTTGTACCTCATATTCGATTGTTTATTCTGCATTGAAACCATTGCAGATTAGAGTCATTGTTACATTTAAAAGCGATATTAAATCGTATAGTTATGACTGACTCTCCATTCCAATCAAAACCATGTGCCCATATTTCAGATATTATAGTTTAGGAATTATAAAACAACTACAAGGGTTCCGAATTTGAAAACAGTATATACGACTTAATACATGTGCATTATACATTGACAGTGACCAACTAATAGGTCAAATTAACATTAAAAAGGACATGAAGGAGGTACCGCTAAAGCTTCATAGCTAAACAAAGGATTGAAAGCCGTTTAACCGCCGCTGGGAGAAGGCGATAGTTTATGTTCAGCACAGATACAATGTTGTAATATGAAAAATGGCGTATTCGAGAAACACCAATCAATCAATCTCAGTAATCAATGCTAAAATAGCTACCGCAGTATCTTACTAATGGCATTGCCGGGCATACTAGCCTTGTCGGTTTTATAGTTTTATGGTGAATCCATCTGGGTTCTTGAACCTAAATATGCTAGGCATGCAAACCTTTTTGCCATATTCGTCGATTGCTACAGTTCCTGACAGAAACAAGAACTGAGAACATGTGCAGATTCTAAACGCAAAGCTTAATGAGCGAAATAAATGAGTAGAGAAAACTGGTTATACTAGAAAAAACATGTATATGAGTTTGTTGTAAAAACAGGTACACCGTGGTCTGATCTGGGTGCGCAGGTTTTAAAACACAATTCAAATATCAATCAATTTGAGATGAAATCCGAGGCAACCAATTTTGAATGCAACAAAACATAAGAATAATGGACAGCAATGAAAACACAAAGCCAATATTTGACTGTCATTTAATCAAAGCCGATTTTAATGTGGGGGTTAATGACATTTACAACACATTTCAGGTTACATATCCAGTTTTATTGACGGAGGAAGATCTCAGAAAGAATCTGAGTGTAACCACCGTCTTTCCACAAGTAACTGGCAAAGCCAAAGGCAACGACCAATATTTTGATTCTCGGTGGTGTTGGTGAACAGCCTGGTCAAAAGGCGATAACAAAACCAATAATAAAACTTATTTTTCAACGGAAAACTCAAAATTTCACTATGAAAAAAGTCGATGAAATAAAATTCAATCGAGTACAAAGGATCAGTTCAAAAATATCAAGTCGACTTAGGAAAATCGCCGTTGTGTTTTAGGAGACGAGAGACAACTCGTACGTGGAACGTTGTAGAAAAATACATAAAGATACCGGTTTCTCCGTGCATGACAGATACCCACTGGAGGTCACTAACAAACGCAAAACATTTATATTGAGGGTGTCGGGAAGGAAGCCTACATCCGGTACACGTTGCCGTAAATGAGAGTGTACACACAGACAGCAATAACCCCGTTTGGAATTATTATTATTATTGGGTAAAACTAATCATCCATTACTTTATAGTTAGAATTGCTCCACCTGTATAGGCATAGTGCCACCATTGCAAAAAGGAAGTGCTTCCGTGGGGTAGTCGCATAATGGCGGTTGTAAATAATCCTCAATTCTTCTTCTTTAAAAATGCATTTTCCTATTTTTAATGCTCATTTTTTTATTTGAATGGCATTATTGATGTATTTTGAACATTTTGATAGCATTGTCATGTTTGAATTGTGAATTTAGAAAAAAAAAATGATGCTTGGAAATTGGGGTATGAATTCATGATTTCGGAAGTCTACTTTCACTTTGTCACCAGTGTGCACACTGAGCAGAAAAAAAATCTCTTATATGACACATAACCCCTACTTTTCTCATCATATTTTGATAGTGCAGAGGTTGACAAACAGTAAAATGTAGGTTTCACTTCTTTCATTTGGGACCCTCTATGAATGACAAGCCTTCAAACTTTTATTATTTACTATAGAATAAAGAACAAAAATCAATGGTGGGGTTACACCTATAAGAGAGACTTGAGTGAAATGGGGGTGATTTTCCAAAATGTTAATTGTAGGTAAAATAACCTCTTTTTTACACTCTCATTGTATTAAATGACAAATTGGAGACATTTGCTTCATAAAAAACCACATTTTGGCAAGTGTATGCCTCAAATAAAGCATATATGTGCATATTTACATTGAAATTTCATGAAAAATCAGAAAATTTTGAAGATTTTTTATTTTGGATGATTTAAATGTGCAATTTTTAGCATGTACATTGTATTGAATAATGTATTTTGGTAAGATAATGTGTTCAGTGTATCATGAGACTGTTTTGGTGTAAAAATTTTAATGGAATTATGTAAAAAAAAAATTTTTTTGGTAAAATTAGTCAAACACATCAAAATTGCATGTCGGTCAACATCTCGTGCCTGTATATAATGATCATGTAAAAAGTGGTATTTTGACAAAAGTTTCAGTATTTAATGCCTGCAACTTGGCAGTATTACTTCAAATTGGTAGTACTTAGCAAAAATGAGGTAATTATGAAATTAAAAAAAAAAGAGTTTCCTTATAGGCATAGTGCCACCACTGCAAAAAGGAAGTGCTTCCGTGGGGTGCTTAGAAATTGGGGTATGAATTCATGATTTCGGAAGTCTACTTTCACTTTGTCACCAGTGTACACACTGAGCAGAAAAAAAATCTCTTATATGACACATGACCCCTACTTTTCTCATCATATTTTGATAGTGCAGAGGTTGACAAACAGTAAAATGTAGGTTTCACTTCTTTCATTTGGGACCCTCTATGAATGACAAGCCTTCAAACTTTTATTATTTACTATAGAATAAAGAACAAAAATCAATGGTGGGGTTACACCTATAAATTATTACACTCATGGTGGATTATTACACTGTTAATATGTATTGTCTCCCTTGTATAATTATATAAATATAAAAATATAACCTCAGGGTTTGTCTCCTTTGTGTAATACATAAATGTAAATATAACTGCAGGGTTTGTCTCCATTGTATAATATATAAATATAAATATAACCGCAGGGTTTGTCTCCTTTGTATAATATATAAATATAAATATAACCGCAGGGTTTGTCTCCATTGTATAATATATAAATATAACCGCAGGGTTTGTCTCATTTGTATAATATATAAATATAACCGCAGGGTTTGTCTCCATTGTATAATATATAAATATAACCGCAGGGTTTGTCTCATTTGTATAATATATAAATATAAATATAACCGCAGGGTAATCTTTTTTAGGACTTTGAGAAATGTTGTCATTGACACTGACTTATGAACTGCCAGCACTTTAAAAAAAAATAATTTTCTAAAAAAATAAAAAATTCTGATCACACAATTGAATGAAATGTTTATCAATATATTTGATCATATTCTATTTTACATGACACCATTTTAGATAAAATGCCAGCACTTTAAAAAAACGTTTAATATTCTAAAAAAATTTGATCTGAGAGACACAATGGAATAAAATGTTTATCAATATATCTTATCATATTCTATTTCACATGACACCATTTTAGATGAATGCCAGCACTTTAAAAAAATAATATTCTAAAAAACATTTGATTTGAGAGACACAATGGAATAAAATATTTATCAATATATTTTATCATATTCTATTTCACATGACACCATTTTAGCTGAAATATTGTGGATAAAAGATAACAATAACTGCATTGTGTTATTGAATAAATTTAATTGACACTTACTATTGATTGGGAAAATAACTAATGTATGTACAAAAACATACTTCTAATATTACTTATTACATGCATAACAATATATCTATATATCCATATACCCATATACCATACATTATGTCTGAGTAAAATGTGAAATCAGTCATGCACCATTTACCTACGACCTTCCGAATGTGCGGCGGCTGCTCTACCACTAGACCACGCTGCAGTGAATTGGAGTTTGTCGCTTCTATTAGAAGAGTATTCATATTTAGGCGGTCTCACTATACGCACCAAATATCGGTTTTATTTATAAGAATTACGGAAACAATAGTTGAACAGTCACATAACACTTGAATGAAATAAGATATAAACATCATTGCGATTATCATATGTAGAAATAATGATTTTATCATAATGTATGGTATTTACAAACGTTCAGACACAAGACATACTGAGAATGGTGTTAAATGTATACTATGTATTGTATTTGATATATCATACTGATACACCATGTCAAAGTTACATATGCTAGCCCTTCTCTAGTTACGTTTTTTTATGTTGAACATAACTTAGTACATATTTGACACCCATGGTTCTCACTCAGTTACTGCATAACTGCAGTTTTTATACAACGCTGCTGTTGTGGTAGCGTTCAAATGTATGTTTCTGATCCACAACTCAGTGTCATTATAATGATATCGGTACTACATGTACAAACCCAAGAAGTATCAAATAAATAATGAAATAACGTGCATGCAAATCAATACAACTGATAAATATGAAAATAATGATGTTTTTAGAAAACTAGAAAAAGACGTACATGGAATAAATATTGATTTATATTGATTAAAATGTCATCTTAACAGAAAATTGGGCTGGCGGTAGAATTTTAAAAATATGAATCAAAATATAAGTAACATAAATTATGCAGATTTGTTTTGACTTGCAGATAGGTATAACTCTGGTTAATGGCGTAAAACCACCTGTTGTCACAGAAGTTTTGCTTTCAATGGCACAATATGTGTGTTTCGGTTTAATCAAATCTAAGGTGTCATAGAAAACACTAGGATGTATCAAATGTATTTTTTCAATATTAATTTCAATATCACCAGTATATTTATTTTCCAAATGGTTAGATGTTCAAATTTGATGACAGAAAAATACAAAGTATTTGTAAATGTTCGAGTGACCCTATTAACACCAGTTTTACCACTTTATAGGATACTAATATGTTTCTAAGACAAAAATACCGTAATGATTTTGAGTAAAACAATCATTCCTCGGCAAGTTACTGGCTAATTGTCTCGAATATATCATTAATAACGAACTTAACTCGAACCCGCGACCTCTAAGGTGTGAAAGATGAAAATAATCTTGGGATAGCGCCTTTAAATCACCACTCAGTCATGGAGTATCCTTGTTTAGTATGATTATCAGACTGTCGGCCATGCGTGTTAGTTTGGCCAGTCTATCACATAATATGAACTTTACAATCAGTCTTCCGAAGAAAAGAAAGTGTATTATCAATATCTATATTAAACTCTTTTTTCACAAATTAATGTTCGGCTTACGCTTTCTTCATTTAGTTAAATTTTACAAATGGATGTGACATAGTTTTTTTAAGAAAGACTGCTGTTTTCCTGAAGATGGCGTAAGCCGAAAATTTGTAAAAAAAAAGTAGTTTAATATATAAACATTGATATCACATAATATATTAGTAAAGGATCGTCACACATTTACCAGTATAAACTTTTTCAGTAATACTATTTTCCGTTAACGTAACGCAGGGCAAATGCTTGCGTTTGTGCCAAATCGACTTACAAAAAAAGTATTGCAGCTGCCCGCTTTCAAAGCGTGAAGGCAAACAAAAACTTTTTTAAAAACATTATTACCGCTCACGTCAGAAGTTGCCGGTTCGGTCCAATGCTCGACTGAATGACCTTTGTTTCTTCTTAGGGAACGGACACGAGAGCGATGAATGTAAGCTCTGCTCTTATTTCGCATTCCAACTAAAATCAATAAATATGAATCTATAACGTACAGTTTATCACACTTTGTGTGTGCGTATATATATATATATATTTGTAGATTATCAACACTGGTATTGATCGTGCCCACGTATAGTACAAGGAAGTAGTGTGTTTTGGCTGGGTGAACCATGGGGTTAAAAATTAAATATAGAATACACAGTATATCATTTAATTCAATTAAATATAAACAACGACAAAGTCAAGCGTCTCTGTTTTTATTTATTATATAACGACACTTTCATCAGATTATTTTACTTGTTGCTTTGTAAGACGAATAATGGAGAAAAAATATGTTAATAATAAACTGCCCTGCATTGACAGTGTTACCACAACCTGTATGTACCCCACGTTAAACAGGTATTGATAACTTATCTTATTGTACGGTTAACATTTACTTCAAACAAAATGGCGGCGAAGGAGGTTCTTACTACTAGTTTTTCTTCTGGATCTGACGTGATTGTAACTAATCCGTGTATTCCATGTTCCCGCGAGGACCGAGTGGTAGAATCTGACAAGTTCTGTGTGGACTGTAATGAACGACTTTGTAACGGATGTATTCAGTTACATAGACGCTTCGCAACGACAAAAGATCATGACATTGTCAGCCTTTCACAAGCAGGGCAAACTCAGAAAACAAGTCGGGTTTCGTTTTCGGAGACCTGCTCCAAGCACCATGGGAAGGTTTTGGAGACGTACTGTGAGGACCACGACCAATTGTGCTGCAGTGTGTGTGTGTCGGTCAGTCACAGGGCGTGTGTAGATGTCACCTACCTACCAGAGACTGCTGAAGGCGTGGTCGATAGTTTGGAATTGAGAGAAATTAAATCTGCAATTGGAAGACTCGAGAATGGTTTGAAACGTTTACAGAAAAAGAGAGAAAACGATAAAACGACATCTGAGAAGGAAAGACAAGCGGCAATCAAAGAAGTGAAAGAACATCGTACACGCATCATAGCTGAACTAGATCGTCTGGAGAAGGAGTTCTACACCCAACTTGATATCAAAACAAAGCAACATTCTATAAGTGCAGACGAAGATATCAGGATTTGCGACAAACTTATCGGGGATTTAGAAAATGTAACTGACAGTAGTTCAGCAACAAATAATAATGACGAAGTGCACATTTTTGTCAATATGAAAAGAGCGCTTGTTAAACTTAGAGAGAGTGAACGTAAATTTAAGGAAGTCAAAACGAAACAAATAGTTAAGCAGTTTGTTTATAAAATTGATAAGCATGTAGAAAATGTGATCAAATCAATGTCAAGTTTGGGAAGCTATGAGCAAACAATAAAGTCCGGGACAATAGAACCATGTCATATAGATATATCGGAACACGGAAATTGTAGATTCTATGGAATAGCACTTCTCCCTAGTGGAAACATGGTACTTGCAGATCAAAGTAACCACATTGTAATGATGAATGAATCATTCAGAGTTATCAAGACCATCAATCTAAAAGATGAACCGCGTGATGTTTGTGTTATTAGTGACACTGTTGTTTGTGTGAGTCATAAAAAAAGTGGGAAATTGGTGTTTGTTTCGTTGAACGACACGGTGACATCACGTAACCCTATCGATGTCGGTAAAATGTGTCGAGGTGTCTTTTACAAAAACGGGGAACTGTTTGTGGCATGTGGGGGGACAGTGAATGCTGAAGTACGCATGTACTCGCTAAACGGGACGCTGATACGTACAATCGACAAGGACTCGAAAGGACAAAGATTGTTTTCTAAACCGTATTATCTAACAACAAATAGTGATGGTACTAGAATACACGTGACTGATAACTCCAACGGAGTGATAACTACAACAGATAAACAGGGCAATGTAATCTGGGTTTACAAAGGTATATCACAACCATGGGGTTTGTGTGTTGATTATAACGACAACCTGTATGTTAACCGCTGGTCAGAAGGAATTGTCATGATAAGTAAAGACGGGAAGCTGATTGACGTTGGCCTTAAATGGATTCACAGGTTATCAAAACCCCAAACAGCAGTGTGCTATGACGACATAGGTGGAAGGCTTATAGCGGCACGATATCACAGTGGACTAAATGTTTATAATGTTTGAAAATGCTCGACGACATAATTAACACTGTCATAGCACAAGGAAACTATGCTGTCCGGATTGTGTAGCTATTTTATTATCAGACTATGTCGAACCCGATAAGTTTGATCGGTAACGCGTCTGACTATCAATCCAGGGGTTGTAAGATAGAATCCTCGCCCGGCAACAGTCTCTCTAACCGCTGATTCAAGTGGGAAAGTTATCAGTTACTTGCGGAGATGGGTGTGCTCGATTACTTGTTAACCTTTCAGGACCCCAGGAAAAAGTGGTTAGGTTAACTGATCGTCTGTTAGCCCTCGATGGCATAAAAATGACGCTAACTATTCAATCAATCAACCAATCAATCATCTGACTATAAATATCTTTATTTGTAAATAAGAATATGACAATGATCCACAATAAAAAAGTCATTAGGAACCGAGGTTTTTTGTTTTTTGATTTTTGTTCTTTATTTTTATAGAAAATAATAAAAGTTTGAAGGCTTGTCATTCATAGAGAATCCCAAAGAAAGAAGTGAAACCTACATTTTACTATTTGTCAACCTCTGCACTATCAAAATATGATGAGAAAAGTAGGGGTCATGTGTCATATAAGAGATTTTTTTCTGCTCAGTGTGTACACTGGTGACAAAGTGAAAGTAGACTTCCGAAATCATGTATTCATACCCTAATTTCCAAGCATCAATTTTTTTTTTTAAATTCACAATTCAAACATGACAATGCTATCAAAGTGTTCAAAATACATCAATAATGCCATTCAAATAAAAAAAAATGAGCATTAAAATAAGGAAAATGCATTTTTAAAGAAGAAGAAATGAGGATTATTTATAACCGCCTTCATGCGACTACCCCACGGAAGCACTTCCTTTTTGCAATGGTGGTACTATGCCTTAAGAGAAAATGTATAATCCGTGATATGTTGGCGGGGCGTAATAAAGGGAAACAACTCGTGCAACTCTATTGATATTTACTCAAAATATAGTTAATAAACTCTATATTTAACTGTCGTTATTCCAATAACTACTACCGGTTTATTATTCACTTTGTTATACAGGACTAGAAAGTTAATAATGTATTATAGTCACTTGTGTTCCAGGTAGTGTTATTATTGATGTATATGAACCTGTTGAAAAACTTTAATAACATTTAGTATAAAAGTCTGTCTGAAATAAAACCAGAGTTGTAATTTTAGTCTCCTTGAGTTTCTTAATGGTCATATGAATGATGTACGGGTAGTAATAACTGAGATATGGAGATATGAATATGCTTAAACATTTTAAAAATAAAACCGACGCAGGGGTGAGTAAAGGAGTATCCCATCGAGCCTTAATTGACATACATATAAACGTTGAGATCATGGTCAAAAGGAGCGCAAAGACTTTTAAATGCAAGTGAGACATTTTTTTTAGGAATTCAAGTGTTGCGAATCAAAAAAGTACATATGGGAAGGAATATATATACTTATGACATATGAATAGGCCAAATAAATGTTAAAACAGAAGTGAAGGAGATTTCGCTAAAACTTCAAAATCAAACAAAGGTTTGAAAACCGTTTTTACCGCCGCTGGAAGAAGGTGATAGTTTATGTTCAACACAGATACAAGGTTTAATAAGGAGAATGGTGTACTCGGTAGACTCCAATCAATCAATCAATCAATCAATCAATCAATCAATCAATCAATCAATCAATCAATCAATCAACCAACCAACCAACCAACCAACCAACCAACCAACCAACCAACCAACCAATCAATCAATCAATCAATCAATCAATCAATCAATCAATCAATCAATCAATCAATCAATCAATCAATATCAATGCTACAATAGCTGCCACAGTATCATACTCATGGCATGGCCGCATACACTAGCCTTAACGATTTTATGATGAATCTCTCTCGGTTCTTGAAACCATATACGCTAAGCATGCAATTATATTTGCCAAATTCATCGCAAGCCATGGTACCTAATGGAAACAAAAACACGAAACAACTTCAGTTTTTAAATGCAAAGTTTAATGAAATAAATGAACGATTAGAAAAACTGGATGTAAATCTATTAGAAAAGCAATAATATTCGTTTGCTGTAAAAATAAGAACACTGTGGCCTGATCTTGTATGGTGTTTAGCGTTGCTTTCAACAACTTTTCAACTATATTGCATCGTTGTCTACTTGAGACAGTATTCTAATCGCTAATTCATCATGCCGCAGATATATATGCAACATTGTCATTCAGCTCATTATTTTAGCAATTACTTTATTCATTATGAGATCTGGAGCATTACTTAGCCCGTTGGTGGTATGAGTTTTTGAATTTAATATCTAAAGCATTGTGTAATCCATAACAGTTATATAATTAATTGTTTTGATTTGCTTTATTATTCAATTAGGTGCCAGGCGGGACCCATACACTCTCACACAAAAAAAACTTAAAATCTTTATTTTTCAAAATTCAAATATAGTGTTTATCTGTTGTGTTCCACGATATTGAAGATTTGAAATACACAATAGTAGAATGTTCAGCTTATGAACTAAATTACTGATGACCGAATTGATTGATGAAAACGTTGTTGGTCTGGAACGTAATTTCGATAATGATTCTGAACTCTTTGCTATATTTTTAGTTTAATAAACGTAACATGTAACGGTGTTTGAAGGACTGTAACTAATGTTGGAATAACTTGTAGTCCAACCTAACTGCTTTTAACATGATTATTATGCCACTGTTTATATATATATATACATACGTGTGTGTGTGTGTGTGTGTGTGTGTGTGTGTGTGTGTGTGTATTGTATAATGAAGCTTGCAATCAAATATTATTAAACTAAATTTGCTATATTTGATTACATTCTATGAGCTAATGTCGAATATGTAAATGTCATGCATGTGATGTAATCGATCTAGACACGTATTAAAACTATGGTGAAGTATTTATTGCTGAAGATTTAAACGCAGAAATAAAACCAACTATGAACAATAACCACTTATAATCTAGGTTTGCCATATCTAATAATTTGATAATCCCCACTTACTTGCACCCACACGTTCATCTCCGCAGAAACTAGATCGTGTGCGTGTACATTGGTATAATCTCAGGTGATGGTTTTGGATGATGACATGTTTTAAATAAATGTGTCAGATCATTTGTCGATACTGGCTCATATAGATGAAGATAAAAAATTGCCGATGTCGATACAAATCCTCGCATTGCATGGCACAGAACTACTTACAATCACACCGAGAATGTTTAAAAATATGTATAATAATGAAATAGATGCATAGTTTATGCTCTATATTTTGAGATTCGCGTAACCTAAAAACAGTTAAAATAAAGACAAAAGCCGCAAGATTACTCTGGACAGGTTTCATATAAATCTATACATGGTTCAAATCAGAAAACCCTATTTTAAAACTTTTTTGGCCCCTCTGTTTAGGCTTCTATTTTGTTTGCATAATGCGATGTAGAGCTTTCACCCTCCTTTTTGGATACATAATATAGACGTTTGACCCCGTGTTCAATCCAGAGTTTGTGCCTATGTTTTGAAGTTGATAGGGCACATACGTACACATTTTCAGGTCAAGTGCCCCCGGTGCAATATCATATAGTGCAGTTTGAATAACAAACACCCAATTGCCAAACATTTAAAATTCTAGGGATTGAATATAGCTTGTTAGATCATGCACTCTAAATTGTAAAAAGATACACACAGATCTGTTATACAGTGCGCCAAGCAAGGAAGGTTCAAACACCATTTTTCAAGTCTTTGGTACGACCTTCCGCATGCGAGGCGGGCGCTATACCATTAGACTATCGCCGCGGTCTTTTACAAAATAGTACAGATGTCATTGTCAAATAGACAATATTTTATTTGAGTAATGTAGGTCTGCGTTTCATAATACATTTTAAACACATATTTGTATAGCTTCTTAATATTAGCTTATTTATGTAACCAGTGTATCACACACCTTTTGAATTTCGAATCAATGCAAAATATTGTAACAGTAAGTTATATATGTCAAATGTAAGCTACAGGTGATTTTAGATAATATACATGAATTATTACCCGCCAAACAAAGTTTCTTTCATGAAATTCGTGCGTTGTTATACAGGTATTTTTTTTTTTATAAGAAACAAACTATTCATATACAAAGCGAGTCACAGAGTTATTCAACTAGAATAATTGTAGAGTAATTTACTGAAACGTTGTTTATTACTCATATTTAAAACCAGCTGGTGACACCGTACAGCGTGAATTGTCTACAAATCAATTAGGTAAAATTACAAATAAAGTCTATTTTATTGTTACAGGGTAGGAATTTTGATATATATTGTAACAATTATATATTTTCATAGACAACAAGGGACTATGTAAACGCTATGGTGTATATACTAATGCTCTTAGTAAAGTACTGTTAATATATGGAACAGACTTGTGTATTGTGAAAGCAAAACATTTGGAACACGTCTGGCGATTTTAAGTATTAAGCTGTTCAATGCATATTATAACAATTACATATTTTAATAGACAACAAGGGGCTACGCAAACGCTTTGATTTATATATTTATACTCTTAGTAAAGTACAGTTGATAAATTGAACATTGTGTAAGCAAAACTTTGGGAATACATCTGGACTGCGTTACACAGTTACACAGTTACACATCAAACATGTTTGATGCCTCGTTCTCTAAAATTGTTGCGTACTTTGTGCTAATTGGGGGCTGAGCTAATGTCCAGGAAAATATGTAAGCTGACGTTAGCAAATGTTTAACCAAACTGAACGCGGGTGATTTTAATCATCCAAGAGTTTTTTTTTGTTCTGCTCAATGTGTACACTGTTGATAAAGTAAAAATAGACTTCTGAAATCACGTATATATACCCCAACTTCCAAGCATCAATTTTTCTTCTAAATTCATCAAAATTTAAACATGGCAATGCTTTCAAAACGTTCAAAATACAATACTAATGGCATTAAAATAAAAAATGAGCATTAAAATAAGGAAAATGCATTTTTCAAGAAGAAGATACAAGGATTAATTATAACCGCCATTACGAGACTATCCCATGGACACAGTTTCATGCCTGTAAAGTAAATAAGAAAATCAAGAAGCAGTACTGTAAATTCACTTTTCATTGCAAAACGCGGTACAGTGATTTAGCAAGTTGCAGTACAGTACCATTTAAAATATGTAATTTTGTATAGCTAAGACTTTTTGAAATAAAAGTACCAGTACAGCACTGTTCAATACATTCTTACTTACTCCTTCATGACGATAGCTAAAACTTCAGCTGCTAAAGAGGCATAATTGTAAACGTACATGTAAGCCATTTGGTAAACTGTTTATGTATACATATCATATATTTGTGATTCGTTACAAAAGCATATACACAAGCAAGAGCGTTCAAATAACGCCTGGTTGTCAATTTTAAAATGTCAAAGCATAATACCGAATACTGAATACAGAAATGTTTGCTAGATTTAAGGTAACATAGCTCATGATACTTTGTAACTTACAATATAAAATATACACTATTCAACAAACAACATACAATAAACACCAGACAACATATTATATATAACATACAATATACAATACACGATATACAATATACAACATACAATATACACCATACACCATACAATATACATTATATATTATACAATATACACTATGCAATATACACTATTCATCACACAACATACGATATACACATATACAATATTCTTCATACAACATACAATATACAAGATACAAGATACAAGATACAATAAACATGTACGACGTGATTATGAATAAATCAAATAATTTATATACAGTCGCCTGTATGAATGAAAGTGATTGAATTATGAGGATTTCATAGGTAAGTTTCAAGGCTTTACTAATATATTCATTAGCAAGGTTATTAATAATACTTACCATGTATCAATAAAATAGACTGATTTTGTAGTTTTACCCAATTATCACTTTGAATGCAATTTCCGGTGTACCTTGTCACCGGTGGTAACACAAATGTGTCAAAATGAGCATACAGAACTCGTCTTATGGATGCTAAATTAAAGGAAATTAACACAGGTAAACATTTTCACGGATATTCACGGATAACTCCAAAATCAACGTGATTATGAATTAATTGAATAATATATATGTACTGAAAGGATAAAGAAACGCAGGATAGACATTTGTGGTGATTAAATGTTATGTATTTGAATGTTATATACAATATTTTTAAATATAAGTATAAAAAAACATCTTTAATCAACAAATTACCAAAATTTCATTATATTTTGACA
Organism: Panopea generosa; assembly: GCA_029582155.1. Taxonomy (NCBI): domain Eukaryota; kingdom Metazoa; phylum Mollusca; class Bivalvia; order Adapedonta; family Hiatellidae; genus Panopea; species Panopea generosa. The sequence goes on along the minus strand of CM055910.1, from coordinate 38,086,933 downwards.
AATCATTCATGAGTAATTGAAGCACAATTGACGGTAACCCCTAATATCGCAAAGTGAAAACGACTAACTCGTCAGTATCCCGTATGCCCCACTCGCGCATGTGTCACAACCCTGATTCTCCTGTGCATGGAGTTCATCAGTGCATTTATCCTTCTCATGGGGATATTGTTCCACTCTTCCAACAAGGCTGTCCTTAGTTGGTCGAGAGTAGCGGGGGCATTCCGACGCCCTTACCCTTCTGTAAAGTTCGTCCCATAGATGTTCGATAAGGGACAAATCTGAACTGTACTGCGGCCAATGTTATGGTTTGCGAGAAAGTCTTGACAAACTCTGGCTCCATGGGGCCAGGCATTTGTTTGTTTGTTTGTATGGTGTTAAGCGTCGCTTTTTAGCAATTTTTAAGTTATATCGCGACATTTCTACTTGCGACAGTATTCTAAGCGCTGCCATACTCGAGTCTTATACCGCAGACATATGGTATGATACCCCATCCAGTTTCGGACCGACCAGACCTAGAACTATCCTTTAAATGCTGATCGCCAAGAGAGGAAGCTTCTAGTACAGTTTTCAAGTCCGGGGATCGAACCCACGAAGTGGACGCTGTAACCATGTTTAATCGCTTTGAAGGCAATATCCGGTGTACGTTGTCATTAAGGTGTAAATCCTCCATTGATTTTTGTTCTTTATAATAGTAAATAATAGAAGTTTGAAGGCTTGTCATTCATAGAGAACCCCAAATGAAAGAAGTGAAACCTACATTTTACTGTTTGTCAACCTCTGCGCTATCAAAATATGATGAGAAAAGTAGGGATCATGTGTCATATAAGAGATTTTTTTCTGCTCAGTGTGTACACTGTTGACAAAGTGAAAGTAGACTCCGAAATCATGTATTCATACCCTAATTTCCAAGCATCAATTTTTTCTTCTAAATTCACAATTCAAACATGACACTTCTATCAAAATTTTCAAAATACATCAATAATGCCATTCAAATAAAAAAATGAGCATTACAATAAGGAAAGTGCATTTTTAAAGAACAATAAACGATGATTATTCACAACCGCCATTATGCGATACCCCACGGAAGCACTTCCTTTTTCCAATGGTGGTACTGTAACGTGCACCGAGCGGATTGTGCACACAAATACTAATAAATATTATATATAAGAATTTTCCTAAGACTACTTGCCGTTTGATTTAAGATAAATGGTGAAATAATTTTCCTCAAGCTACTTTTCTTTATGATTGGATGACAAATGATTGAACGAATGATTAGTGTTTAAAAAGAATAATCACGTACAATTAACTAATACATATAAAGCCAAATTATAAAGATATCGAACTAACTTTTTCAAACAAACGTTTCGCACAACACTAAACACTATTCTCAGAACTCTGTTTTAGATAAAACTAGTTCTGCAGCACTCCAAACAAATGCCCAGGACTGTGTATAAAATAAATAAAACTAGTCCTGCAGCACTCCAAACTCGAAACCCCGAGCTGCACCAAAATCTCAAACTTACGTCTCAAACCCTTACCCAGGACTGTGTTTTAAATAAATAAAACTAGTCCTGCAGCAATGTTCCAAGCCTGTCCCAACACCTGTCTGAGACGAACAATGGCACCCAACAGACTACGACCCGAAGCACTGTTCACAAGTTTCAGAGGGTTCTGCAACTCTGAGTAAAAACTGCACTTCTGAGAATCCCTCACTCACTGTTGACACTCGGTCCAAAGTCCCAGTCTGTATTGCAAAATAATAATAATTAATTAATTAATTAATTAATTATGCAGGGTCTTCTTGCAGCTCCTTCGAGTTTGTAACACCAGACTTACCCAGAATACTGGCGGCCGGATGCTTATATAGCATAAGTGTTGTACGACCACATAATTATGTTCTAGATTATGCGATTAATTGAATTAGCATCCTTAATCAAATTCAATGAGCGTCTGCCTGATAGTTTATTAACTACGTTTTCTGTACGTATATTAATGCCACTAAATAAACAATAAGGAAAACTAAGACTATTCGTATACAAGATTTTGCCTAGAAAAAGGTTCCTTCTAGCGTATCCCCAGATGTTTTCGTCACGTGATAAACACATACGAGCACCTGCATATATACACACACACACACACACACATTTTACACATATGCAACGGAACGCAAAAAAAAAGACCTAGACAGGTCAAAATATATGAAAGGAATCATTTGCAAACATGATCTTCAACATTTCCAAATATTACACAGATATATTTGAAGCTAAATTATCACGTGACAAGCGACTATTTCATTACGTGATTATTTGGCGGGAGTCTATGCATATTCATTATATTAATCTCTATTCTATATTATCAAATATTCAATGTAGGGGTTAATACTCTATACGAATAATTGTTCCTTGTCGGTCTGCTGTTAAAAACTTGCATTTTTACAATAGATTGATCTAAGGTGCATGAATATGCATTGACATAGAGACTATTTGTAATGAATATGCATGAATCCAAGCGGTAGGCTGGTCCTCTACGTACTACGAAATTTTGAACGGGTAGCATAATGGGACAGAGAACCAAATTAAAATGGCGGCACCCTACTGTTCGGCATGCCTTTGGCAGTACCCTTGTATCCATCACCTGTTCAGTCAAGTGTAAATTGGAACAATACAAGATATATATAAAGTTATCAACCAACAGAAAAGTGTAACGGCGTAACAAAATACACCGATGTTATAGATACAAGGCGATTTTCGTCACAGTGTTATGCCTTAACATTGTTACACATACGTGTATACTTAAACATACAGGACTCGCGTTGTGGTTGCTTAATTGAAGGATATTGACACAGGTAAATCTTTTTAACCCTATTTATGCTAAATGATAACCCCAATTAATCATAACAAGCAGTATGCATATGTATAGGTATGCTCTCCTTGTATGGAGGAATAAAAGATTAAACAAACAAAAAATCAATTGCTTTATTACATAGTCAACATTGTCTCTTACAGAATTGTAGTGCCTTTTGTATGTTTTGTGATAACACACCCGAACATAGAGCGGAATACTAGATGATTTTATTTGTAATAGGTTTAAATTGTCAACTACCTGCACTAGTATATGACATTGTCGTTTTATGTTAGGTGCCATCGGTGGTTAAGTTATGATTTTGATGTAGTATCGGGCTAATTAAATATACATGTAACTGTGTTTATAATTAGCTAAATAATATGTCGATAATTATAAGTTTAACATGCAATATGTGAATTATGGTGGATTTTATTCGGCGTGTATCCACTACTGAACCGTTCCATAGTTGTTCTTTGTTATGAACTTTGGTCTATATGGAGAGGACAATTTATACATTTGTACTTATATAATGTACTAATTCTACTTGTGCAATGTAATAATTCTACTTGTGAAATGTACTAATTGTGATTGTGCAATGTACTAATTCAACTTGTGTAATGTACTAATCCAACTTGTGCAATGTACTACATGTACTTGTGCAATGTACTAATTCAACTTGTGCAATGTACTACTTGTACTTGTGCAATGTACTAATTCTACTTGTGCAATGTACTACTTGTACTTGTGCAATGTACTACTTCAACTTGTGCAATGTACTACTTGTACTTGTGCAATGTACTACTTGTACTTGTGCAATGTTTTTATTGTGCTTGTGCAATGAATTAATTCTACTTGTGTAATGTACTTCTTGTTCTTGTGCAATGTACTAATTCTACTTGTGCAATGTACTAATTCTACTTGTGTAATGTACTACTTGTACTTGTGCAATGTACTAATTCTTCTTGCGCAATGTATTACTTTTACTTAAACAGTGTTCTAAATCAACTTTTGCAGTGTAATACTTGTACTTTTGCAATATACTTATTCTTCTTGTGCAATGTACTACTTGTACTTATACAGTGTTCTAAATCTACTTTTGCAATGTACTACTTGTACTTTTGCAATGAACTAATTCTACTTGTGCAATGTATTAATTCAACTTGTGCATTGTACTACTTGTACTTATACAATGTACTAATTATTCTTCTTCATTGTACTATTTGTACTTGTGCAATGTATTAATTTTACTTGTGCAATGTACTACTTGTTCTTGTGCAATGTACTAATTCTACTTGTGCAATGTACTACTTGTTCTTGTGCAATGTACTAATTCTGTTTGTGCAACATACTACTTGTACTTGTGCAATGCACTTATTCTATTTGTGCAAAGTACTACTTATACTTGTGCTGTGTACTAATAGTACTTGTGCAATGTACTAATTGTACTTGTGCAATGTACTAATTCTGTTCGTGCAACATACTACTTGTACTTGTGCAATGCACTTATTCTATTTGTGCAAAGTACTACTTATACTTGTGCAGTGTTCTAATTGTACTTGTTTAATGCACATATTCTACTTGTGTAATGTACTTCTTGTTCTTGTGCAATGTACTAATTCTATTTGTGCAATATACTATTTGTACTTTTGCATTGCGCTAATTCTACTTGTAAAATGTACTATTTGTCACTTGTGCAATGTATTACTTGTACTTGTTTAATATACTAATTCTTTTTGTGCAGAGTAGTACAAAGTAAAAATAGACTTCTGAAATCATGTATATATACACCCCAATTTCCAAGCATCAATTCTTATTTTAAATTCATCAAAATTTAAACATAACAATGCTTTCAAAACGTTCAAAATACAATAACAATTGCATTAAAATAAAAACTGAGCATTAAAATAAGGAAAATGCATTTTTCAAGAAGAATATATAAGGATTAATTATTACCGCCATTAAGCGACTACCACTCGGACACGTTTTCTGTTTCCAATGGTGGTACTATGCCTGTCAAGTAAAATAAGCAAATCAAGAAGCAGTATGTAAACTCACTCTTTATTGCAAGACGCGGTTCAGTGATTTAGCAAGTTGCAGTACAGTGCTTTTAAAATATGTAATTTTGTATAGCGAAGACTTTTTGAAATAAAAGTACCAGTACAGCACTGTTCAATACATTCTTACTTACTCCTTCATGACGATAGCTAAAACGTCAGATGCTAAAGAGGCATAATTGTAAACGTAAACGTACATGTAAGCCATTTAGTAAACTGTCTGTGTATACATATAATATATTTGTGATAAGTTAAAAAAGCATATACACAAGCAAGAACGTTCAAATAACGCCTGGTTGTCAATTTTAAAATGTAAAATCATAATACAGAATACTGAATACAGAAATGTTTGTTAGATTTAAGGTAACATAGCTCATGATACTTTGCAACTTACAATATAAAATATACAATATTCAACATACAATATTCATTATACAACATACAATATACACCATGCAACATACAATAAACAAAATATACAATATACAATATACAAGATACAATAAACATGTATGACGTGATTATGAATAAATCAAATAATTTATATACAGTCGCCTGTATCAATGAAAATGATTGAATTATTAGGATTTCATGGGTAAGTTTCAAGGCTTTACTAATATATTCATAAGCAAGGTTATTAATAATACTAACCATAGACTGATTTTGTAGTTTTACCCAATTATCACCTTGAATGCAATTTCCGGTGTACGTTGTCACCGGTGGTAACACAAATGTGTCAAATTGAGCGTACAGAACCTGTCTTATGGATGCTAAATTAAATGATATTGACACAGGTAAACATTTTTAACCCTACTTATATTCACGGATAACTCCGAAATCAACGTGATTATGAATTAATTAAATAATATATGTGTACTGAAAGGATAAAGAAACGCAGGCATAGCGCAGAAACGGGTGACGGACAAAACACCTCCCGGACAAAACACCTCACCCACATTTTTGTATAGGCGGACAAAACACCTCCCACGAATTTTACAAGGCGGACAAAATCCCTCACGCAGATTTTACAAGGCGGACAAATCACCTCCCACGAATTTTACAAGGCGGACAAAACCCCTCACGCAAATTTTACAAGGAGGACAAAACACCTCGTCACTGTGGACTGTTATTGATTGCTTGAAGACAGATGCAGCGCTGGTGGAAACCGAACTGTACAGTTATCAACAGGGCCAGTCGGCACCAAAGAGGACGAGGAGTGCGACCGTTATTCACCAGAAGCGTTTGAAAGCTCTGTGCCTCTGACACAGTTCCTTTACTCTATAGGACAATGCATAAGACTGCATTGACACTTTATTCCATAGAAACGCAGTGTTTTCCAATCTGTCAGTGCTTACAATTTGAAAGAATCCAAGAACATGCTTATGGAGCAAATGGTTAAATACAATGCTTTGTGTGTAACAAAAACGATATTCCGGTGCTTTTGTGAATACTGATATATTTGAAAACAATGTGCTATTAATAAGTATTTCAGTGCCTTTGTGAATATTGTAAGAACAATAGAAATAATGATTGTTAACAAAATGTATTGATGGCATACATTATAAAAATATACGGATCTTTAATAAAATAGTTCAACTTTACTTTGTCTTACTGTTATTTTTTATTATTATATTAGGTGTTATGTCCACCTTGTAAATTTTACAAAAATGAGGGTGAGGTGTTTTGTCCGGGAGGTGTTTTGTCCTACACTCCGCAGAAACTACCTCACACAGTTTAAATTAAGATATTGGTCTTTTTTACAGTTATTTTTTCTGCTTATTACTGTAGACGTGAATTTAATATTGTCAATATTTGTATTAAATATAAGTCAGTGGTTATTAACTACATGTATATAGGTTGAAACCAAAAACATGTCCATTTTTTTTAGCAAAATTTAAATTATTTTCGATATCCCCCCCCCCCCCCCAACTATTGTCATCTTTTTTACCAAGAAAAATAGAGATAGAAGTAATTTAAGTTGAATTAATATTTTTTCAATATAGGAAATCTTGTTAAGTCAGGTCAAGCGCTTAAGGCAACTTTTAACTTTCATGGATATATTAATAAATTCACCGATATATCCACAAAACATATATTAGGTTCATACGATAATCTTATTACTCCTATTTTGAATTACTCATCTGAAGTATGGGGATTTAACAAAAGTGTGAAAGTCGAAGAACACATCTAAACTTTTACAAACGACTATTAGGAGTTAAACTCTCAACCCAAAACATTTTTACATATGGTGAAACAGGACGTACTAGTTATATATTCCAAAGATATTTTAATATAATCAAATTTTGGTTAAAAATTATTGCTTCAAACAATATCAAATATATCAAATTAGTATACAACATGATGAAAATGGAAAACGACGTATATGTTAATAGAATGAACTGGGTCTCACAAGTGAAAAGTATATTATCCACATTTGGATTTTATGAAATCTGGTATTCTCAAAGCGTAGGTGACACAAATAACTTCCTTAGCCTTTTTAAACTGAATTTAAAAGATGTTTTCATACAGAACTGGAATGCAGAACTTAATGACTCAACTAGAGCACTATTTTACCTTTCAGTAGCATCTTTTGAATTTAAACCTTATCTTGACATTGTAAACATTTCAAAATATCGTGTTGCATTATCAAGACTCCGTCTTTCCTCCCACAGATTGGAGGTGGAAAGCGGTCGATGGAGAAAACCAATTAGTGTACCCTTCACTGAAAGAATGTATAAACAGTGTAATATGCTAGAGGACGAATACCATTTTTAATAAAATGTGTAAATTTAATGAACTAAGAAAAATTTACTTAAAACCATACTATTGGAAAAATACAAGTTATTTTAAATGTGTGCAATTACTAACTACTGAAAATAAGCCCAAAATGAAAAAGTTACGTGTTTATGTACATAAAGCTTTTAAATTAAGATTGCTCATTAATTAGTTTACATTCTCATCTTGAAATCAGTTGACCTATCTTGTAACCTGTGATTGATATATGATTATCGTCAATAGTAAATCGTACAATTCAAAATTACAAGAATTGTTCTCTCCCGTGATCTTTGAACATCAATATTTTTTTCTTCTCAATGTTTAAATGGTGAGCATAAACACTATAATTTATTATAAATGTCTGCCATATACCTGTTTATCATGTTTGTGTGTATTATTGTATAAATGTTCATGGGCCATATTTGGCTTAAATAAACAAAATAGATAAAAGATATCTCTTATCGCATGTGCCCAGTGACAAACTTGATCTATTTATTACATTTAAAATCTAATGGTTAATATAGTATTTTTGTATTTGGTGTGGAAAAAAGTTTAATATCATGAGTGATCTACAGCTATGACAAAAACAGGAAATCAGGTACATTAGAAGTCGTGCCACGTGATCATTGTCGACTTTGATTTTGTGACAATCGTATTCAGTGACGATTAATTATAATTGTGTAACATGAAGCCATGGTCAGTGACGGATTTGTTGGTTATGGAAGTCATGAACAGTGACGAGTATGGTGGTTATGGAAGCCATAATCAGTGACAAGTACGTTGGTTATGGAAGTCATGATCAGTGACGGGTATGTTTGTTATTAAAGTCATGATCATTGACGTGTATGTTGGTTATGGAAATCACGATCAGTGACGTGTATGTTGGTTATGGAAGCCATAATCAGTGACGAGTACGTTGGTTATGGAAGTAATGATCAGTAACGTGTATGTTGGTTATGAAAGCCATTATCAGTGACGGGTATGTTAATGGTGGAAGTCATGATCAGTGACGGGTATGGTGGTTATTGAAGTCATGATCAGTGGCGTGTATGTTGTCTATGGAAGTCATGATCAGTGACGTGTATGGTGGATATGGAAGCCATGACCAGTGACGAGTATGTTGGTTAAGGAAAACATGATCAATGACGTGTATGTTGGTTATGGAAGCCATGATCAGTGACGTGTATGTTGGTAATGGAAGCCATGATCAGTGACGGGTATGTTGATGGTGGAAGTCATGATCAGTGACGATTATGTTGGTTATGGAAGTCACTGTACTGAGTGTTTTTTATGAGAGACATCCATCGGGTCAATCGGGGGATCGAACCCGCAACTAGTGTAATTTAGGTACAACATGCGTGGTTCTCATGCCGTTGGTGCTTTTCGTTTGTAATTTACGTACTTAACGTGTTTTCCCATGCCGTTTATGTTTCAGTTGTGTAATTTGGGTACCAAACGTTTGTTTTTCTTTCCGTTGGTAATTTTATTATGTATTTTAGGTACCAAACACGTGCTTATCATGTAAGTAGCGCTTGTCTTATGTAATTAAGGTACAAAAAGTGTTATTCTTTTTGCCTTGATGCTTTGTGTTGTTTAGGTATCAAATGTGTGGTTCTCAAGAAGTTTGTTCTTGTCTTGTGTTATATAAGTACCAAACACGTGCTTATCATGCAGGTAGCGGTTGTCTTATGTAAAAAAGGTACAAAACGTGTGATTCTCATGCCATTGATGCATGTGCATATCATACATTTGGTGATTGTCTCGTGTAGTTTATTTACTAGACATGTGGTTCTCACGTTGTTGGTTCCTGTCTTTAAGGTATCAAACCTGTGCTTATCATGCAGTTGGTGCTTAATAAATATCTCAAACGGATGATTATCATGCAGGTACATGTATCCATTGTCTTCTGTAACTTAAAGACGTGTCTGCGGGTTGTTACTGCGCATCGATATGAGCATAATTCCTTTCTGTTACTTTCAGTTTCGGGGTCTAATGTCGCCGTTTGGTTAACTAAAAGTCGAGTCGCATTAGGATATTTACAAAGCGAAGTATTTTCATTTCGAGATGTCAGAAATGTAAATTTTGTCAAGGAAGCGATCGAAAACACGGAAGAGAATATTGTTTTTCGTTCTAAACCACCAGAAGTGCTTGTACATAGCGAAGTCGAAGAAACAACTATGAAAATATAATCATACTCGAAGTGGTAACATTTCGGATAACTCATTTTTCGGATATGGATCATTTTTGAGTTTGTTCCAAAGCGCTAAATACATAATGAATTTACCTGAAACAATATTATTCATACCGGGATGGAGACAAGGAAGAATAAATCTTGAATTTTGACATTTAGCTGACCTGATGAATGGATAAGTTTGGTATTGAAAGACACTATAGAAGACACTTATATGGGTCAACGTTATACATAAACTGTATATGTGGAAGTATAAGAACAGTGGAAACAAACAAGACACATCGATAAAACAGGAAAAGTCCAATATCATTTGACATCAACACAAAGCAATTGAGTATAAGGTTAGTTGATGCTTTAACATAACTCACTGATCAATATTAATGTATCACATAAAATGATAACTTACTTTATGATTTCTAGAGATGAACAACTATAAAAAGTGATTCATTGGTTGAATATTTACATCATTTTCATGCCATCGATGGCTAACAGACGATCACCTAACCACTGTTTCCTGGAATTAACCAGTATTTGAGCACACCCCATCTCCACAAGTAACTGATAACTTTCCCACTTGAATCAGCGGTGAGAGACTATTGATAAAGAGACATAATGCTGTATATCTATCATCCTGGAGACTGTTGCCAGGCGGGGATTCGAACAGTATTCTTACATTGAGTTAATGTTAAAAATAAATTTATACACCGTCATGTTCTGTGTTTCCTGTTAAACAGAAAATTGTTACATGAATTATGAAAATAAGAAACTATTCAATACATTTCAGGAATGCTAAACAGAGGCTCAGGTTACAGATGGATTGAGATGTCGGTGCTTTAAATACCTGTAGTGGTTTCATTAACTATGAAGAGACAATCAATATCATGACATAGACAACATGTACAGAAACACTAAATGAAAGAGTGACAATCATCAAAAGGGGCTAATGGTAATTATAAAGGTAATTTAACTGTTTCAGTTTATTTCTACTATGGATTACAACAAAATAATCATGAGCACAACAGATGATCTGAGGGGGATCAAACTGTGACTATTTGTTTGGCACACCCAATATCCGTGCAAATAACTGACAACTTTCTCACTTGAATCAGTGATTAAAGATGAATGAACATGAGACACAATGTTGGAATTTGCATATATTTAAATCATCACAGAGTCTGACTAAGTGGGGATTTGAGCTTGCAACCCCTTGACTGCTTGTTACATACCATAACAGTTTCATTCAGTAAAAAAATGTCCACATACATGTATGCAAGTTTATAACCATAAGATTTTGTTTGAACATAGATATCATAACAGGAATTGCTGCTCAGTTATAGCCCTTGAGTCAAACTATACCCATATATTGTGCTGTTTTATTAAAATACATTGTCGTTTTTTTAGCCAGACCGATGAGCTCAGTCAATAGAGCACGATACTTCTAGCTCAGGGTTGAGAGTTTGATACCTGAGGCTGGCTAACTTGCAGTGCTAACTGTCATTCAGATGGGACTTTAAACTGAGGACTTTTATGATGGTGCTATACACCAAGCAAAAGAATCAGGTGAAACATATAATTAGGTTTCTATGATATTTGTTCCCTGCACTATCCCCCACAAACCTAAAAAGTTTAAACTGTTCACTCTTCTGGGTGCATCACCCAAATGGGAAACTGGTGATGATGTAAATTAAGCTTACATACAAACAAACATTGTCATTTATTTCTTTATCTCATATAAGCTTCCTTTAATTTTCAGTGAAGTCAGTCAAGTAGTACACCAGGACCAGGCCAATTAATTACAATATGTGTTGCCAGAAGAATGGATTGTGACAGTAAATCAGATACTGGGACCATGTTAACAAAAAGTATTTGAAAAACATATGATGTTTTTCCAGAAGACTAGGAAATGCACATATTATGAAAAATTAAGAACAATCACTACCAGTTCACCAGGCAGTGTTCAAAAATTTTAATGACAATTCAAAGATTAAAGTTGGAAGTAGCTCAGTATAGGAATAAAAATTTAATGTAATAATAATGGATGACAATGCGACTACTATAGCCAAGATAAATACCAGAAAAAAATTGACTTGAATGGACTCGTAGATAAAACTCTGAAGATATTATGTTGAGTAGCAGGTCACTGGTGATCCAACCTTGATTGACAGTACATGGTTTTACCATTAGGCCTCTAACATTTCAAACTTTTACAACTATTGATGTTCATCAATTACCCAGTATATATGAAATATATAAAAGCAATTTAACAGTAATTACATTATAAATTACAAATATTATAATTGCTATTTAGTGCATCATTTAGAAATATGAAGGTTACTTCTGCAATGAAACTTCTTTTAAAAATTACAACAGATAATTTTCACAATTGTCACAATTTTAGGCCATTTTATGAAAAGGGAAGTTAACATTTAGCACTGTAGCTTGGTAACAAGCAAGGTGACATGTATTTTTTATTTTATTTCATGATATTGTTTGTTGTTGTGCTTCTTTGTAGAAAGAATGAAACAATTCTCCACGTAGAACATTTTTTTTTTATTGAATTGGTGTGAAAAAGCATCATTTACGGCCATCTTATGAAAAGGGAGGTAACATTTAGCTCTGTAACTTAGTAACAAGCACGGGGACATCTATTTTTTGTTTTATTTTCTTATATAGTTTGGTTTAGTGCCTCTTTGTAGAAAGAATGAAACAATTCTCCACGTTACAACTTTTTTTATTATTGAATTAGTGTAAAAATGCATCGTTTGCGGCAATTTTATGAAAATCTACTGGTTAGAACTTTTTTTATTTTTAAATTAGTGTAAAAATACATCGTTAACGGTCAATTCTATTATCGTAGAAATTTATGAAAATTACTGTATGAAATGTGAAACTCAAAAGAGCATCATGACTTTTTCTGTTTTAGATACTTTATCTTTTGTTACATGAGTGACAACAATATTTTGTTGAAATATATCACTTTGTTAGTAAATTAAACAAGATTTATAACTTACACCAATTTGCTATTTTTTCTTTAAAAAATGTAAAACGGTGTAGTTTAAAAATAGTCATAGCAAAAAAACAAGCATGGGGACCTATACTTTTTTTTAGTGTTTTAAACTTGTCTTACTTCAAAGTACTTGTGTGCAAAATTTAAAAAAATCTCCGCGCTAGAACTTACTCGAAGAAACGTCTTTAAGTACCAAACGCGTAGTTATCAAGCATGTGATACTTTATCATGTGTAATTAAGGTACCAAACGTGTGGTTAACATACATGTGTAGATTTTTGTGATTATCTTGTATGTAGCATTATATAAATTAATTATCGAAGTTTTGGTTAATAAAATTTTTAACTTTGCCTTTTGTAAATAGGTTACCAACATTTTTTCTGAAGCGCCTGATTTGTGGAGTGCTTGGTCCAGTGGTAGAGCATTGGGACCATTTGGAAGTCGCGGGTTCGATACCCCGCCACGGCTATGTGTAATGTCCTTGAGCAAGCTTTTTATCCGCAGATGTTTAGATAAGTTTAAATAATGTCTTTCTCGGTGTAATGAAGTTACCAAACGTGTGTTTTTTCACGGTGTTGATTAAGTCATAGACATTGGTACTGGTGTGTTTGTGTAGTAAGGTTTTGAACACAAAGGTGTATAGGGAACCAACATAAAGGGAGAAGTGAAAGTGAGGATAAAGTGACTTCGAACCCAGTAGTCGCAATTTTGATCCCCCGCTCCTACATCTAAAAATACTTATCAGTCATTCGGATGAGACTTTAAAACAAATCGAGAACCCATGTATCGGTGCTTTCATCGTGCATGTAAAATACTTATCGATTATTTTAATATATATATAATATGCTCTCCGTCTTCCGTGACCAAGTGGTTAATGCGTCCGCCTCAGAAGCGGGAGGTCGATGGTTCGAATCGCGGTAAAAGCACTGGGATTTTTCCAATGCAGCCAGTTGCTTACCAAGTAGCTAGTTAAATTGAGGGGTACCGAATGTCTAACAGCCTAACGCCTGGCAATGAAAGCTTTCGAGGAGTAACTGTACAGCATAAAGGTGTCTCATAAACCCAGTCAATAGGGGTGACACTATAATAAACGACACTATAATAAACAAACACTTTACACAGGCGTATATAGTAAATCTAAAGTAAGATAAAATATCTATAATAATAGTTATTGCTGTTGTTTTTATAAAGACTTTCATTTCAACTAGACAATATCACAGACATATGGAAACAGGTGCGAAAATAGCAGCTTGTTATCATAACAAAATTCATGGACTTGTATACACCCCCCCCCCTTCTCGATGTTTATGATTATTAGGAAGACTTAAAACTACCTGGTTAAAATACAATTTATCTTCTCATTAGTGGGGCGTTATGTACTGTTAATGAATCTAAAAATATTAGTGACAAGGATAATTAAATGGGTGAGTATGTACGTGAATGAGTGAATGGATGAATGAATAAATGAATAAATGAATGAAAATATGTAACAGTATGCTGTAACGAATATGAAGTATTTAATTGACTTAGAATTAGTGATTGATATTATTAGCGCCGCGGCCTATTTTCTTTTCCGTGACGCGTGATTTGCAACTGCATATTGCTTTAAATTAATGCTTATTTTTCTTAATTTAATCCGTTTAGAAAATATTGTCTTTACTTTTTATTTTGTAAGAACATAGTCCACCGATCGGTTATTGTTTCAAGAATAACTTATGTATTTGTGTAGTATATATTCTTAATTAAAGATGAAGCCTATTATGTAATTTACATAAATGATATGTTGTTCATCATGTTTTTATATTTATATTATTCAATATTTAATATTTTTATTTTACTAAAGTTAATTACGCTGTTTTCTTTTATTTCTATATTAAGTTATGGATATTTTGTTTATAAAACATAAATAAATAAAATAAAGCTTAATGCATATAAATGAAAAATAAAAAATTAAAACAATTAAATATTAAATAAAGATGAAATAAATTATTTTACTATTTAATTGTTGTCATGCCTTCTTTCTTAATACATTGCATATGCCCTTTTATTACATTAAAACTGCCGCAACAATTAATTAAGCAAAAATGTACTTTATAACAATTTTATCGATTTAATCTTAATATGCCCGCAGGCAAAAGATGTAGCAATATGTAGTATCGGAAAAATGTAAAGGGAAGCAATACGTTATCGACTACTAGACAAGAGTAGCCTTTATTGGATTTTATCGATTTAAATGTCTGAGGTAGTTTCTGCGATATGGTAAACATTTGAGGTGATTAAATGTTATGTATTTGAATGTTATATACAATATTTTTATATAAGTATAAATAAAACATCTTTAATCAACAAATTACCAAAATTTCATTATATTTTGACCGATCATTCATGAGTAATTGAAGCACAATTGACGGTAACCCCTAATATCGCAAAGTGAAAACGAGTGACTCGTCAGTATCCCGTATGCCCCACTCGCGCATGTGTCACAACCCTGATTCTCCTGTGCATGGAGTTCATCAGTGCATTTATCCTTCTCATGGAGGTATTGTTCAACTCTTCCAACAAGGCTGACCTTAGTTGGGCGAGAGTAGCGGGGGCATTCCGACGCTCACTTACCCTCCTGTCAAGTTTGTCCAACAGATGTTCGATAATGGACAAATCTGAATTGTGCGGCGGCCAGTCGAGTGGGTTAATGTTATGGTTTGCGGAAAAGTCTTGGCAAACTCTGGCTCCATGGGGCTGGGCATTTGTTTATTTGTTTATATGGTGTTAGGTGTCGCTTTTAGAAATTTTAAGTTATATCGCGACATTTCTACTTGCGACAGTATTCTGAGCTCTGCCAAACTGGGTTTCTTATACTGCAGACATATGGTATGATACCCCATCCAGTTTCGTACCGACCAGACCTAGAACTTTCCTTTTAATGCTGATCGCCAAGAGAGGAAGCTTCTAGTACAGTTTTCAAGTCTCTAATATAACTCGGCTGGGGATCGAACCCACGAGGTGCACGCTCTATCCATGTTTAAACGCGTTGAAGGCAATATCCGGTACACGTTGTCATTAATCCACCATTGCTTTTTGTTCTTTATTCTATAGTAAACAATGCGTATTTTGTCACAGTATTTCATTAGTTTTTCTTATTTATTTATTATTCAGGTAAAATAGGCATCTGGCCCATAATACAAAATACAAAAAGTACATATTGACATTAGAGTGACAAATATACATGTTGTAACAAAAACCATAAATGCAGATACATTGGAATTTATAATCGAGATACTTTACTGATTATACAATAGTAAGCTCTAGTTTTCTTAAGTTCATTGCATGATACAAATATTTAGCAATTGACAAAACTTCATTTGATTTTGTAGACGGCATAAGGGAGTAGAATAAGTTATGAGAACTTTTTTGTAACCAAATATCTTTAAAATAGATAGCTCTCATATTGTTACACAATGGACATCCAAAGAGAAAATGGTATTCAATAACATAAGTATTTGTCGTTAATCAGAGAGAGCAATATCTTAAGTGTATATCTATACCAATGTGTCTTCCATTTTCTATCATTAGGTTATGACATGAGCAACGAAAATTTGAAATAGCTTTTCTATATCTATATGGTAAATCTAGAATTAAGTAACGTTCAACATTTAGTAGAGACTTAAAATATTTATAATGTAAGGCTTTTGGTGAAGTTTCAACATCATCATGCCAATTTTGTGAATAACAATCAATTAAGCGTTGCTTAAACATATTAATAAACCCTAATTCATCCCCAACGTCATGGGAGATCCACACATATCCAAAGCCAAATCTGAAAAGTATATCATTAATACGCTCTGCCCAAGTTTTTCTACCAGATTCATGTAGACGTTTTAACATTAAATAACAATGTTTTGGATACCTGTGATTTCCCATACGTGTCAATTTTAACCAATACTTAATACAGTTTGTCATATAAAAAGTACACAGTGGTAATCTTCCACATTCACCAAGAGCAAGATAACTTGCAGTGTTTTGCGATAGAATACAATATTGTTTACAGAATTAAACTTGTACAGATTCTATTTTATCAACACAATTGTAACCCCAGATTTCTGATGCATAGCATAAAATAGGCTTAAACATTGAATCAAAAATTTTAAACATATCAATTGGATCAATATGACCGAATTGTCATTGAAAGAGAAAATACAAGCAGATGCTTTAAGACTCCGTAATGAAATGATTTCTTGGGTTTTAGACCATACTAACTTAGGTGTGAAAAAGACACCCAAATATTTATAAAATGGAACAACTTCGATAGATTTGTTATTGAAAAAACATTTTTCAGTTTGTTTTAAAATACTACCATTTCTGAAAACAACTGTTTTAGTTTTATCTAGATTTATATTCATATTAACAGACTTACAATATTCTTCAATATAGTTAATCTGGTGTTGTAGGTTAATAACGGTATCAGAAAAACTAGAAACATCATCTGCAAACATTTGTGCAACTAAATCTTCAATATCATTTGTCACAAAAATACCTCTTTCATATTTTTCATGTAGAAAAGTAACTAAATCGTTTATAAAAAGGGAAAATATTATGGAGCTACCGACACATCCCTGTCTTGTTCCTGTATTACAGCTGAAGAAACCTGTCAGTCTGTCATGAACTTTAACACACGATTTAAGTTTTGCATGCATAGATTTGATAATAATTAGAAAGTAACCATTTATATTATTTCTAGCAAATGCATCCCATAATTTTTTTATGCTGAATACTACCAAAAGCTTTAGCAAAATCTATATAAATATACAGTAAAACCTGCCCTTTTTCTTAGATAAGTATTTCTGAATCAATGACATTAATGTGAAAATATTATCTGTTGTTGAATAGCCTTTTCTAAATTCTGCCTGAGATTCATCAATAACATTATAGTTATCACACCATTTGGTAAGACGAATAGTTAGTATATTAACAAATATCTTACATAATGAATCTATTTAAGAAATACCACGGTAATTATTTGGGTCCGATTTGGAACCCTTTTTATGTATCGGAGTAATAAAGCTTTGACTCCATTGTTCAGGAAAGTCTCCATTTTCAAATATTTCATTAAAAACAGCATTTAAAAAAGGTAAAATAACATGAATAGTGTGTTATACATTTCTAAGCATACACCGTCAGGTCCAGGTGAACGGTTTGCACGTAAATGATTTATACTTTGCATAATTGGTAAATTAAGTTCATCACAATTAAAGTTATCATGATTTACATTGGCCAACAAATAATCATCTTCATTAATATTATTTTCAACAACAATAGGATTTAAGAGGGATTTAAAATAGTCATGCCATTCATTACATGTTATCAATGAATCTACATTATCTTTTACTATTACCTTTTTTCAAAACGTTCCAGAATTTTTCTTCCTTTTAAGGATTTCACTGGTTATCCCACCATGGTGGCTGAAGCGATACGTTTTTGCTACGTTTCCATTTCATGTTATCAGCTAAAAGTTTAAAAATATTAACAAACTCTGGTATAAACGAGGACAAAGTTCGATTTCCGAAAGCGAGACGTGTTTGGTTAAATTGTTGAAATTTAGATGTAAGTTTATTAACAAAAACATCTTTAAGTTCTGGCTTCCATTTATATTTCAGCCAAGGTGACATACCTTCTTCATTATCAACACTATGATCATTTAGATTAAGTACGGTAGGAAAAGAAAAATGACAAATAACAGGAAAACGAACAGACTCTTCGTTATCATCGATTTTAAAAAATACAACATATTTAAACAAATTTGTAGTGGCTGCCATATAGTCGACTACACTGGCTCCATTATTTGCTAAACAAGTGTAGCTACCAGGAATACCATGTATAACATGTATACCATAAATACAGCACAATTCGATTAATGATAGCCCAAAACGATTAAATTCTGTATCTTTAGAAGATCTAGGCATTTTAAAATCATCTTCCGGATAGGGTACATCATCGCCAAATATGAATGATATATTATCATTTAATACAAAATCATTTAAGTTTTTATGCGAAAGTTTAGATCTCCCGCCAAAAATAAATCCGCATTGGGATAATAACCTTTAATTTGACTAATATTTGTGTTTAAAATTTCAATGCCATTATTATCTTCAATTTAATAAATAGGAGAGTATTCTGGAGATACATTATTATGTGAATAAAAGTATGATATGGTTTTGCATCTGTTAATAATACAACGCATTCAGGTATATGGTTACAAATGCGTTTTAATCTACCATTTTTAATCAACCAGTCTTTAACAAAAACTGTCACACCTCCTGAACCTCGTAGACCCCAAGTTTCACAGAACCCAAAAATATCAAAATTAAGACAGTAAGATATAAAATCCATATTTTTATCATACTTTTTCAACCCTTCAATATTCCAGCAGCAAATTTTAATCTCAGCATTTAAAGAATTATCATTTATTAAAGTAAGTGGATTGTTATTGTCAACATTATGGTGATCTATAAAGGCTTGTTCATTAATAAAAGTGTTTGGCTTGGTTACGTAGAACGTTGTCGTACTAAAAACATCAAGAGTATATGGGTCTCGGCCAATGTCCTATTTAGATACTGGGACTGGACATCCTTTAACACTGTCGTATGTATATGCACGTTGGTTAACTATAAGTTTATCAAAGCGTAGGTGAGCGTCGTCTCCATTAGCAATATTTTTTTTTCAAGAATGGGATCAAAAGAGCCCGAACTTTCCTCACTCTTACTGGGAAATCCTCGCAAATCCTAGTGCTTGTAGCGGAAGCGTTACCCACGTCCTTCTGTTGATCCGCACCTGTCCCACTTTGTTCATCGTCATGGTTACAGCGCTGCAAGTGAGCTGCTTTAGTGTTTCAGTTTCGCTGTATTTCCTAAGCAGAGACTCCTTATCTTAGTAAAAAGAGAATTTAACTATCAATGGACGAGGTTTGTTTTGACCATGTAGACGATGCACACGTTCAATTTCAATTTCTGATTCGTCGAGTTTGAGTCCATTACGAATATAATCGCACACCAATTGTTCGGACTGTTCCCATGTTTCTTTTTGTAATTCTTCGATGTCATAAAATATAAGGTTCTGGCGTCTTGACTGGTTTTCTAATTGTTCATGTTTTAAATTTAACGACTGTGTTGAAGCCTCGTGTTCAGTAACAGTGTTTGCGAATTCATCTACCTTGTCTGATAGTTTCACATTTTGTTCACGAAGCTTTACATTCTCGGATTTTAAGTCATTGATTGATCGTTCAAGTGTGTCAAATTTCTTGTCCACACTCCAAACATGTGTTTGAATGTCTAACAAAATTGACATGGACCTATTATCGGAAGTCGGTGCACAATGCGCGTCGCGGCTATGAAGTGTGGTACCACGTCTAGAGTCATTTCATGCATATGCCGTATCAGAGTTACTATTTAAAGGCTGGATTACACTGGGAAACCAGTCGTTCATGGTGGGTTATGAGTTTAAAGATCTGGATGATTGAGAAACTTCGAAAATATCGTTATCGGTGTATTCTCCTACCTCGTGTCTAGATAGACTGCCAGCACACCTCCCACCTGCTCTAGTTGTAGCAACGCGTGTGTTATTAGTACTTGCCCTCCTTGGGGAGGGGGTGGGGGGCTGGGTTAGGTTCAACTCCGCCAATCATGGTTAACAGCAGGGGAAAAAATGCGTACACTTGGACAGACGTAGCTTCTATCTAAAGTAAGCGTGTGTATTTTATCCCTGTTCTTGCGCTGCTGAGTAAAGCATCCTATACGTCTTCGCAATATCTCGGTCGAAACACCTATGACGGGCCTCATTGGAAAATCAGCCGAGGATTGCCGTATATTACCGATAAATCTCCGGTTTAACTTGCTACGATAGCGTCACGGATGGCTGAACAGGAAAAAAACAGTTCTACGTTCACTTTTCAGATTTACAAGAATGAATACAGCGAACATGTCACAATAAAGCGTTCTGCTAATTTCAGAGAATACCTGTCAATTTTAAAGTCTTTATTTCAATATTCTTTTTTCACTTTTCTCCGTGTAGAAAATAAACATCTCATTCCAAGGGAGGTCACTCAGTGTACTATACCTTAACATGATAACTCATACGTGTATACTTATAGATACAGGACTCGCGTTATGGTTGCTTAATTGAAGGATATTGACACAGGTAGATCTTTTTAACCCTATTCTTCTCAGTGTGCAATATACTACTTGTACTTATACAGTGTTCTAAATCTACTTGCTCGATCACGTCCAGTCACTTAACATCTGTGACTTGTTGTATTAGATTGTGTACAGTGAATGTGCCAATAGCGGATCAGTACCAATAACGAATCAAAACATGTTTACTTGTAAATTTTTGTCAAAACTACTATGATAATCAAATTAAAAATATAACTGTCATTCACATTACCTTTCGAACTTCAGATAAACAAAACGAGAATATAAACATCCGTACAATATGACAGTGATCGCGGAAACGCTTTGTCACCCATTCCGTTGACTTAGGAGATTTTGCCTCGTATTAAACCGCAAGTAGATTTGTTCGCTGCACATCTCCGTAACGAAACGAAGTATGTACATACTTTTGAGTTTAATTTGATGTCACAACAACAACAAATGGCATATAGCTTCATTTTGTTTATTAAAAAATCTTGACACGAGATTACCGAGGGATTGATACAGGCCCGTCACAGTACCATAAGCGGATCACATTTTGGATGCGTGACATTTTTGAGGGACCATTTCAAAAACCATGTTATCAATTAAATGGCATTGTAAACTTGGGTTATTTTGATATTCATCTTTTGGTGAGCAGTCAAATACCTCTGAATGTTATAACAGTATGCCTGACTGTCCGTCCGTACGCCTGTCTTCACGTTTACAAGTAATGAAAATAGGATGGAATTTGATGTACTGGAGTAGCGTTTTCGTTGAGAGGGTTGGTGTTGCGTACTAAACTCTGACAAACATATTTTTTTTCTATAACGCTGGAAGCTATAAGACTTAAAAAAATGTTGACCCTTTAATGACATTTCCTATGGCCTTCTTTACCGTAGATGGTCGAGTGAGTTTATTTGAACAAAACGAAAGGCCCGTTAACCATATTTACAGAGAAAGAAGAGGAGCCAATGGCGGTGTGGCTCGGTGAAATGGCGATGCGGGGTACGGGTCTGTTTGTGAGTGTTTAGATTTAGTAAAAAGACATTGTAAAGAAGGAAAACCGATAGACACCCTTTAGAGACTGTAGGCCTGGGCGTAGCTTTTAAAATTAGAAACGCTCGTATCATATCAATGCGATCAGAGACCCCTTTGGATCTGAGAAGATCACAGGTCACAAAAGAGGTAACAGATAGTTGGTACAACACATTCAGAGCAAACGATTTACTTGATAAACCAAACAGAATGTGGAATACCGATGAAACCGGCTTTAACCTGGGCAGAAACTCGGCAAAAGGCATAGGTCAAAGTAGGAGTGTTGTCCGCGTTCCCCGGCTACATCACTGCTTGGGAAACAGCGTTTAATTGTAATGCATCAGGGCAAAGGATGCCACCATTTTTCTTTTTAATGGACTAGTATTTTAGTCCCAGAATCTCGCTGAACATCATTGTACATGTATTTTATCATTTGTAATCATGAATTTCATATTTAGTTCAGTGAGAGAGAATCAATTTAGAACGATGATATATCACGGATAGCCCGTTAGTGGTGACGTTCAAAACTGAGTATTAGTGTGGTGTTTGTCTTATTATGAAAACTCATTTATATTTAATTGGTTACATTTGTGAGTTTCTTTAATTTGTTATGTTACTGATCGTTAAAATTATCTGAAATAAATAAATTTCAGTTATTTCGTAAATTTCTTTCATTTTGTTACCATAATAAACATAACATTTATTAATTGATTTAACAGTTTACACGTAGGCATTGAAATGGTGTGTGAAGAAATGTTTAAATATTTCTGAAATATTTATTGATTTTGCCTCTATCTACCAAACTTAATTCTTATATACTATGCATGCAGTATTCCAATGTTTGCTTGAACTGTTTCGTGCACAGGAAATGCACAATGAAACAATGGCGAATAATTATTTCCTTGTCTATATGATACGAAATCTTTTCAAGGTTTTCATTTACACTTATCCAGGCTGGTATAGCTAAAATAGTTCTAAACTGTCAGTGCAATTCATGGTTTGATGACCCCATTTGTTCTGGCAAAAAAGATAATAATCGAACTGAAAAATAGTGTTGTTTTCACTTGCTGAATGCTTTAGGAAACTAATTTTCCTTCAGTTCTACCAATGAACTTTAAGACTTCGAGGTGCTTTCGTAAAGTTATGTGAACCTCACTCAGCTGATCCTAAAATAATATTTGTTTGTTGTGCTCCGACCCAGTATTTTTCATGCGGATAAGAAGCTAGCTATTTTTTTCATTAGCCAAAATTTGATTTTTAAACAAAAATGGACAGAAATCATGAAAGTCAAACAAAAGTTTGGGTAGCTGCAATTGTGAATTGGTATGAGCATGGCAAACATTTTTTTATGAACGGCACAACCTCATATGAATTGTATCTGTCTGTCAGGGCCCATGGACAAGTCAATGTGATGTTTTTGAGATATTCCCTGAGAACGGAGTAAGCGCTTATATCACGTGATCCGATAATGGCGTAGTTGATCCTTTGTTGGTGCTTCCACAGACTATTGTAAATTGTTCATACCCATGTAACGGTGAACTAGTTCAAGGAATAGTTGGCTGGTGTGTTCAGAGGGAATATTTTTCTTTCAGTTAACATATTTTATAAAATAGTTTATGCGATTAGTTTAGTGTATGTAGCGATTGTTTCACTAGTGATCCGCTATTGGCACATTCACTGTAATAAAGTTTTATTGTACCAGAAAAGGACCTCTTTTTATCTTTTATTTAAGTGAACTTTTCTTGAAGTTTATTTGTAGATATATGTTATTTTATTTTAAAATAAATCTTATGTTCTGCCATAAAAAATATACAGTGTGAAAGTTTAAAATATATCTTTGGTATATGTGAGATTCAATTAAAAGTTATCAGAATTGTTTATTCATGAATGGATTTGTTTCAAGTTTGTTGATACGTTGATATACATGAAGTCCAAGATGGTTTATTCAATTAAGTACTTTTTAGATTCATATGAACATTATTGTTTATGTTTTTCTCATTTAAGTTGCACAAAACAAAATTTAGAATTAAAAATTTATAAATTGTTTACAAGTTTTTGTTATTATACTTGTTTTATAATTGAGAAATGGATTATATGGTAAGATGCGAATAGTTTAGATTGTTATTAATTGAATTTATTCAGCTTTCGTGTTAAATTTCTGTTTAATTTGGCGTATTGCTTTTACAAAAACAGTCAACAGACTGTGAAGAATTTCATTCATATTCTATGTGAGATTGGTTTTGTTTATAACACCTTGGATATATATTGATGGAAAGCACGTTGATATTTAGTTTATTTGTAATTGTGTTTTATTCTATTCTGTTTTATATGCTATTCATTTAACTTCACTTAACATCTGTGAGTCGTTGTATTAAATTGTGTTATAAAGTTTTATTGGACTGGAAAAGGACCTCTTTTTATCTTCTTAGAAATCACCCCATATTCACCGCACCAAAGTAGCACAAAAAATGTATTAATTCAACTTATGCGATGTACTACTTTTCCTTATACATTGTACTTATTATTCTTTTTCAATGTACTATTTGTACTTGTGCAATGTATTAATTCTACTTGTGCAATGTACTACTTGCACTTGTGCAATGTACTAATATTCTACTTGTGCAATGTACTACTTGTTCTTGTACAATGTACTAATTCTACTTGTGCAATGTACTACTTGTTCTTGTGCAATGTACTAATTCTACTTGCAGTGTATTAATTCAACGTGTGCAATGTACTACGTGTACTTATACAATGTACTAATTAATTTTTACAATGACCTGTTTGCACTTGTGCAATGTATTAATTATACTTGTGCAATGTACTACTTGTTCTTGTGCAATGTACTTATTCTACTTGTGAAATGTACTACTTGTTCTTGTGCAATGTACTAATACAACTTGTGTTACTTGTACTTGTGCAATGTTCTAATTGTGCTTGTGCAATGAATTAATTCTACTTGTGCAATGTACTAGTTCTACTTGTGCAGTGTAGTACTTGTACTTGTATAATCATGTACTAATTCTACTTGTCCAATGTACTACTCGTACTTAAACAGTGTTCTAAATCTTTTGCAATGCTATACTTGTACTTGTGCAATGTACTAATTATTATTGTGCAATGTATTACTTGTACTTATACAGTGTTCTAAATCTACTTTTGCAATGTACTACTCGTACTTGTGTAATGAACTAATTCTACTTGTGCAATGTATTAATTCAACTTGTGCAATGTACTATTTGTACTTATACAATGTACTAATTATTATTTTTCAATGTACTATTTGTACTTGTGCAATGTATTAATTCTACTCGTGCAATGTACTACTTGTACTTGTGCAATGTACTAATTCTACTTGTGCAATGTACTACTTGTTCTTGTGCAATGTACTTATTCTACTTGTGCAGTGTACTACTTGTTCTTGTACAATGTACTAATTCTGTTTGTGCAATATACTACTTGTACCTGTGCAATGCACTAATTCTATTTGTGCAAAGTACTACTTATACTTGTGCAGTGTTCTAATAGTATTTGTGCAATGTACTAATTGTACTTGTGCAATGCACTTATTCTACTTGTGTAATGTACTTCTTGTTGTTGTGCAATGTACTAATTCCATTTGTGCAATATACTACTTGTACGTGTGCATTGCGCTAATTCTACTTGTAAAATGTACTATTTGTACTTGTGCAATGTACTAATTTTACTTGTGCAATGTATTACTTGTACTTGTATAATGTTCTGATTTTACTTGTGCAGTGTAATACTTGTGCTTGTATAATGTACTTATTCTACTTGTGCAGTGTACAACTTGTACTTGTGCAATGTACTTATTCTACTTGTGCAGTGTACTACTTGTACTTGTACAATGTACTAATTCTACTTGTGCAATGTATTACTTGTACTGTAAATTGTGCAATGTACTAATTCTACTTGTGCAGTATACTACTTGTACTTGTGCAATGTACTTATTCTACTTGTGCAATGTATTACTTGTACTTGTATAATGTACTAATTCTACCTGTGCAGTGCATTACTTGTACTTGTATAATGTACTAATTTTACTTGTGCAGTGTATTACTTGTACTTTTATAATGTACTAATTCTACTTGTGCAATGTATTACTTGTACTTGTACAATGTACTTATTCTACTTGTGCAATGTATTACTTGTACTTGTATAATATACTAATTCTACCTGTGCAGTGCATTACTTGTACTTGTGCAATGTACTTATTCTACTTGTGCAATGTATTACTTGTACTTGTATAATGTACTAATTTTACTTGTGCAGTGTATTACTTGTACTTTTATAATGTACTAATTCTACTTGTGCAATGTATTACTTGTACTTGTGCAATGTATTAGTTTTACTTGTGCAGTGTATTACTTGTACTTGTGCAATGTACTAATTCTACTTGTGCCATGTACTCCTTGTACTGGTGCATTGTACTAATTCTACTTTTGCCGTGTATTACTTGTACTTGTGCAATGTACTAATTCTACTTTTGCAATGTACTACTTGTATTTATAAAATGTCCTAATTCTAATTGTGCAATGTACTACTTGTACTTGTATAAGGTACTAATTCTCCTTGTGTAGTGTATTACTTATACTTTACCAATGTACTTATTCTACTTGTGCAGTGTATTACTTGTACTTGTATAATGTACTATTTCTACTTGTGCAATGTATTACTTGTACTTGTATAATGTACTAATTCTACTTGTGCAGTGTAGAACTTGTACTTGTGCAGTGTACTAGTTCTACTTGTGCAGTGTAGTACTTGTACTTGTGCAATGTACTAATTCTACTTGTGGAATGTATTACGTTACTTGTATAATGTACTTATTCTATTTGTGCAGTATATTACTTGTACTTGTATAATGTACTAATTCTACTAGTGGAATGTATAACGTTACTTGTATAATGTACTTATTCTACTTGTGCAGTATATTACTTGTACTTGTATAATGTACTAATTATACTTGTGCAGTGTACTACTTGTACATTTGTAATGTACTAAATGTACTTGTGCAGTGCAATGCGATGTACTACTTTTACTTGTACAATGTTCTAATTATTCTTTTTCAATGTACTATTTGTACTTGTGTAATGTTTTAATTCTACTTGTGCAATGTACTACTTGTTCTTGTGCAATGTACTAATATTCTACTAGTGCAATGTACTACTTGTACTTTTGTAATGTACCAAATGTATTTGTGCAGCGCAATGCGATGTACTTCTTGTAATTGTATAATGTACTAATTCTACTTGTGCAGTGTATAACTTGTACTTATATAATGTACTTATTCTACTTGTGCAGTGTACTACTTGTACTTTTGTATTGTACTAAATGTACTTGTGCAGTGCAATGCGATGTACTACTTTTACTTATACAATGTACTAATTATTCTTTTTCAATGTACTATTTGTACTTGTGCAATGTATTAATTCTACTTGTGCAATGTACTACTTGCTCTTGTGCAATGTACTAATTCTACTTGTGTAGTGTACTACTTGTACTTTTGTAATGTACTAAATGTACTTGTGCAGTGCAATGCGATGTACTACTTTTACTCATACAATGTACTAATTATTCTTTTTCAATGTACTATTTGTACATGTGCAACGTATTAATTCTACTTGTGCAATGTACTACTTGTTCTTGTTCAATGTACTAATATTCTACTTGTGCAATGTACTACTTGTACTTGTATAATGTACTAATTCTACTTGTGGAATGTATTACGTTACTTGTATTATGTACTTATTCTACTTGTGCAGTGTATTACTTGTACTTGTATAATGTACTAATTCTACCTGTGCAGTGTATTACTTGTACCTATATAATGTACTTATTCTACTTGTGCAGTGTAGTACTTTTACTTGTGCAATGTACTAATTCTTCTTGTGCAATAAACTACTTGTACTTATGCAATGTACTAATTCTACTTGTGCAATGTATTACTTGTATTGGTATAATGTACTGCTTGTACTTATTCAATGTATTACTTGTACTTTTTGCAATGCTATAATTCTATTTGTGCAATGTATTATTTGTACTTGTGCAAGGCACTATTATCTAATGTTTCTTAGTTATCACATATATAAAAGTTATTTAAATCGTAGGTAAGTAATCGTTACATGTGTTTTCCTTTTCGATCTGTTAGAACGCAAAAAAGTTATGGCACAAATTAGCCACCGTATATAACAACCGGTAACATGAACTTTTACAGCAGATTTTTTTTTCAGACATAATGAGCGTTTACACCAATTACGATGACGTGTCTCAGAACTACGATACAAGCAGGATGCCCATTGGTTCAGACAAGATACTAGAAGAATGTATTGGGCTATCAGGGAAGCAGCCAAGCGTAAATATTGTTTTCACATTTCAAAGCATTGAGTTAGTTTGGTGAAAAGTTTGTTTTTTATTTAGATGATTTTTTTACGTTTATTGTGCATGCTTTAATAACACTGTTTTATGATTGAATGCATGAACAGAATAAAATAGTTAATAGATGTGCACAGTTGTGAACATATCACACGTTTATCTCTTTAACATTCCTATTCAACTGTTGTCTCAGTGGCATACCTATCAGACTGTTATCTAGGTGACATTCCTCTCAACTGTTGTCTCAGTGACATACCTATCAGACTGTTGTCTAGGTGACATTCCTCTCAACTGTTGTCTAGGTGACATACCTATCAGACTGTTGTCTAGGTGACATTCCTCTCAACTGTTGTCTCAGTGACATACCTATCAGACTGTTGTCTAGGTGACATTCCTCTCAACTGTTGTCTCAGTGACATACCTATCAGACTGTTGTCTAGGTGACATTCCTCTCAACTGTTGTCTCAGTGACATACCTATCAAACTGTTGTCTAGGTGACATTCCTCTCAACTGTTGTCTCAGTGACATACCTATCAGACTGTTGTCTAGGTGACATTCCTCTCAACTGTTGTCTCAGTGACATACCTATCAGACTGTTGTCTAGGTGACATTCCTCTCAACTGTTGTCTCAGTGACATACTTATCGAACTGTTGTCTCGGCGGCATTCCTATCAAAATATTGTCCTAGTAACATTCCTATCAGTGTTGTCTCGACAACATTCCTATCAAGTTATTGTTTTAGCGACATTCCTAACAAGCTGTTGTCTCAATGGCATTCCTATTTAAACTGTTGTCACAATGACATTCCTACCTAAAATGTTGTCGTCTCGTTGATTTTCCTATCAAACTGCCTTGTCTCAGTGACCTACCTATCAAACTGTTGTCTCAATGACATCCCTATCTAACTAAGGTGACTGGAAAAACAGAAAGACACCGAAAGATACCTAGATTTAGCTATTTAAGGCATAAATGATCATGTTTCTATTATTTTATATATCCGATATGAATTTAAAATAGTTTTTGCAAAAAAAAAACTTTTAAAAAATGTATGATTTGATGCGTTTTTACTTAATATTTGTGTCAATGTATCTTTCGGTTATTACGAGTTACTTCCTTTGATTTCGATTATAACCGAAAGACACATATGTTTATCAAATTTACGTAAGTTTCTTTGTTTAAAGTAATGGTTGACCAAATGTATTATTCTGATATATAAAATGATAGAAACATGATCTTTTATGCCTTAAATAGCTAAATCTAGGTGTCTTTCGGTATCTTTCGGTGTCTTTCGGTGATCAGGTGTCTTTTTTTTTTTTTTTCAGTCACCGTCTAACGATTGTCTCAGTGACGCATCTAACTCTTGTTTCGGTGATAATCTTAACAAACTGTTGTCTCGATGGCATCTCCTACTAAACTGTTGTCTAAGATCCCAGTTCATATTATTGTGATTATTTCAGGATTTACACGTACTTGATGCTGGATGTGGTACAGGTAACTATAGCCTCGCTATGCTCGATGCTGGAGTTGGTAAGGTCAGCTTGTTTGACGCGTCATCTGGAATGTTGGGACATGCTGCGACAAAGCTGTCTTTGTACATTGAATCTGGGCGAGTTGGAGATATCAAACGTGGTACTCTGCCAGTAATCCCGTACAGTGATGGCATGTTTGATGCTGCTATGTTAAATTGCGTAAGTAAAAACAAGAGAGCCAGGAATGACATTGATAAATTCATCGTGTATTACTCGATGCAAATTTTACAGCACCTTGCCAGCCATCTTAAATATCTTGACAAGAAGCCAACACAAATTTAAAGAAGAGTTAACCAAGTGCTAGTGCCGTGCACAATAAATGGATCGTTTAAACATATTTATTACCATGCACATACATAAATTGGGCCACAAGTCCTTAGAAACGTTAGTTACGCACAATATTACATTTTTAAAAAAAAAATTGAATAGGGTTTAACGCCATTTTTAACACATTTCAGGTAATATATGGCGTATCCAGTTTTACTGGTGGAGGAAGACCTCAGACTGAGTCAAACTGAGTAGAACCACCGTCCTTCCGCAAGTAACTGGACACTTTCTCACATGGACTGTTTTTGAGCGAGCGGTACTGAAACCCACAACCACAATATTACATAAAACCATGGGTAAATAGTTATTAGAGAAACAAATCCATTGCTTAAACGAAAACAATCTTGAACACATGCTTTGAACGGGATACGATATAGAACAATGGTCATGTGAACATTTATGGAGAATAAGTGTGTTTGTTTGAATAATTAGACTGTCGTTTTGTGCCATCGAGGGCTAACGGATGATCAGTTAGTCTTACCACTTTAACACTTGAATCAGCCGCGAGAGACGAATGAAAAGTTTATCAATCAATCAAAGTGTTTGGCATCATTATTTCTAAAAAAAAACTGAACATTTCGAAACATACTTTCTAAAACCATGTGTGCTTGGTATCCATTAAGCTCTAGTTGTTGTAGACTATTGTATAAAGCGGCTCTTTCAACTTTGTTTCAGTCATATCGCGACGGTATCTACTTGAGACAGTATTCTGAGCGTTGTCAAACATGTAACGACATAGTATACATTTTCTGATAGCGGTGTCCTTTATCGAAAGTTTCTACAGCATTTGATAGTATCCTCACATATTATCTGTGGTTCTACATCATCTGATAGTATTATCCCTTATCCACAGGTTCTGCATCATCCAATAGTATTGTTCCATATCCACATGTTCTACATCATCTAATAGTATTGTCCTTTATCCACAAGTTCTACATCATCTGATAGTATCGTCCTTTATCCACAGGTTCTACAACATCTCATAGTATCGTCTCTTATTCACAGGTTCTGCATCATCTGATAGTATTGTCCCTTATCCACAGGTTCTACAACATCTGCTAGTATTATCTCTTAACCACAGGTTCTGTATCATCAGATAACATCGTCCTTTATTTGCAGGTTCTACATCATCTGATTGTATTGTCCCTTATCTGCAGGTTCTACGTTATCTGATAACGTTGTCCTTCATTTACAGGTTATACATCATCTAGACAAGGATACAAATAATTATCCAAATTTAAAAATGTCGCTTAAGGACGTGAAAAGGGCATTGGTCCCTGGAGGGATTTTGTGTATTACTACAACACATTCGGAAAACCTTGATGCGCATTGGTACTGCCACCTAAACAAGGAGGCATCAGCACGCTTCAAGGTGCAATATCCTAGCCGCGAAGTAATTCTGAAACAGTTGAAAGAGTCTGGCTTCCGTTTTGTTGATGAACATCCAATACTTGGATCAGATTGGTCAAAGTCTTATTTCGAACCGACGGGACCGCTAGATAAAGCATGGAGGAATCAGGATTCATACTGGTCAAGTCTGACTGAGGACGAATTGGAAGATGTGATGGCTAAAGTTAACGAGATGAAATCAAGTGGCACCCTCAACAAGTTCATGGAAGAACATGACAAATCT
This sequence comes from Panopea generosa, assembly GCA_029582155.1. NCBI lineage: Eukaryota > Metazoa > Mollusca > Bivalvia > Adapedonta > Hiatellidae > Panopea > Panopea generosa. Next base: position 38,054,962 of record CM055910.1, on the reverse strand, counting down.
CAGACTGTTGGTCATGTGGCAGTTTTCACCGCTCGGGCAATTTAGTTTAGACATTCTCCTTTTTTTTTAATTAACCATGCTACTAATGCAATGTAAAGATGTTCGACTTTGGACTGCCATGTGCTTCAGCTCATGTATCAACAGGATAGTTATGCCTAGGATTAGTTTCAAGTAACATAGTTGGATACCTAAACAAGAAATACAAATTAACTTCTGTACTGTGTCCCCCAACGAAACAACGATGGGGAAAAGTCGAAACTGCGATGGTGACAGAGGTCAAAATAATTACGATTTTCCACCATTTTATATTATTGACTATATTTTCAATAAAAGTGCATTCATCATGCTATAGTATATTTTTATATTAAACCCTTTTTTAGTTACTATTTAAACAAAATAATAACGTATGTGGGCTAAAACTACATACTGATACATATTTATAATATTAACTAAAGCATGATCTGTTCGATATTGTAACTACATGCAATAAAGAGTGCAGGGGTGGTATTCACCAAACATTCTTAAGAATATTCTTAGACTTGAACTCAAGAATGAATTTTGAAAATCACGCTAAGAGACCATTGTTTGAGGTCAAAATTTGAAAGTATATTGAGACACCTCATATATAGTCAAATAAACTCTCAAACTTATGCTGTCTGTCATGGGAAACTAGATATCTAAGGTTGAAATTTGGATTTTCAAGCTCAAATCTAAGAATATTCTCAAGAACGATTGGTGAATACGACGCCAGGACGGACCCAGCTCTCCCAGTTGGATCCGTTACATAGCAATAAGCTTTTAGCAGTTGAATGACGTCACAGTTTGGAAAGCGTTAAATACCTATGGCTTTGTTACAACCGAGCGGTCCGTTTATCCAGTGCTGTTAGAATAATGTTTGTCAGGATGACACTGCTTATAAATATAAACTGGTAGGGTTAAAATAACTAAAACACAGGCTGCAGATTATAAATGATTTATCTTGTCTGGCAATTTCTTTCAGTAGAATATAGTCACAATAGGTAAATGTTATAGATCTATGTTCCTGGACTTTTAATAAATAAGTGAATACGTTTCTTGATATAGATTATGCTTGTTTTGTACGTTAGATGAACTATAAATAAACCCCGTATCGCACTTCTATCCGGTGATACGCTTCAAAAATTCCTCCAAACGTCTAAAAGTCCTAACCGTTTTGATCAAAGTTCCAAAAGTCGTCAAAGTTCTAAAAGTTCCAAAACGTTCTCAAACTTCTGAAGTTTCTCAAAGTTTCAAAAAGTCCAAGTGACATTAAATCGGCTGTTTATAAACCCATCCCGACAAGGAATTGTCCAAATCCCAACCAACCGACATATTCTTGTAGAGACCAACCATATTTGTTTGGCACCCGACAAGTAACCGTTAGTTACTGACAAAGTCTGTTGGGAGAATTACAAGATATTGTCGGCAAGGTAGAAAACATCCGATGGTTTCCTGTACCGAAAAATTACAAAATAAATACATACATTGACTTACAATGTTCCCAGAATAAATAATGTTATAAATTGTGAAAACATTTTATGACGAAAACCGTCCGATGAATTGAACTGTGACAATCTAAATATAGAAATACACAAAATAGCTCTCCTGGAAGGAGGTTATTTATATTACAAACTGAAAACAGGTCGTCTGCTTTCTCAGATAAATATGACTAAATTTAAGTAATAAAGTGCCTTAAAATGACTTTTGATAATGAACAATCAATGGATAAAGTTCTCTACATATATATCACCAATATGTAGACAAAATGAGCTGATTTTTAACAAGTTTGATGAACTACAGACAGATAAACATGTGAGTAAAAACATCAAAGTTTCCACCAAGTTGTAACGGTGACCTTTATCATCAACTGTAACTGTTATCACAAGCAGTAAATGGTCTTTATGAAAAGAAAATACTACTGTATGAATAATGCCTTTCCCTAGAGCAGGATTTAACAATATGAAGCTATGATAGAATTACTAAAATAATTTGTCTAAATAATGCAAATAGGTTTTACATTACAGCTTGTTGAATGAATGAATGAATGAATTGATTGGGTTTAACGGCATACCAATACATTATAGATTATTCGACGCAAACAGGAGAGAAGATTCCAGGTTCAATCTACATGTAAAAACAACAACAAATCAGCATACAGATAAAAAAAAAACATCAACCAATGAACATGCAGAAGGAACATAGAGTTCCAGCAAATTCTTTCATATTACTCAAATTGCCGCTTCCTACCTATCTGCAGAGATCGACAGTGATTCTTCTATTCATCACACCGGCTATCACTTGTTTTTATTTAACCCCTTTTTTAATATAAAGCTCACATGCATTTCTACCATTTATATATTCAACGACCAATCAAAATAGGTCTAACTTCATTGATTTATTTCTGTCAAAGTTACTTTCATGTACATATTACTTTAATTTGCTATTTGAATTAAAATGAACAAATAGTATTTGAATTTAACATATATGGCTAATAAATATCTCAATAGCTAGAGGTTTATTCATAGTTGATAATGAATCTAATGCATGCAAACAAAACAGAGCATTATTTGTAGAAAAACAACTATATATTTATATAATGGCATGTATTTGGACACTGAAGTTATGTAATATTGCATATACAAAGAAAATGATTTGCAGTCAGATAGATAAGATAATGATACAATGTCATTTTTAAAGTATTTCTTATACTAGAGTTATTTTGTTAAGGTACAACGGCTGTTATTTTTGGGCAGTTCTTTGAATTTTTTAGTCGTCCGAAATTAATTTAAGCATGAGTGACCACCATCTTATTTTGGCGCATGAATTCAAAAGGCGTATTTTTCTATTTAGAAATGGTAGAAATTTGTACAACAAAGGTTTCAGTCACAAGACTTCAATGTATCACTTAAGAATTATCTCCCTTACATGACAGTAGCATGATTGAAATTAGAGCTGTTAAAATCGGTTGGGCATTATTTTTTATTGAAAATGCATAAACTTGTCATATTTCATTGTTCATATGAGAACATTGGAACATTTTCATGATGTCTGCCAAGATTGGATGACACTGGGTACTTTTTGATGAAGTTATAACAGTTTAACGATGCGTAGACTAGTGATACAGTGCGACGAATGGGCTGTATTGTCAAAAATGAAGGCGTGACATCAAACCATCGAATTTGTGAAAAAGCAACCTGGTCAATCCCATGTTTTTTTTCTGCATAAATGGACCAAAAGAGGATTAGCTATGGAAACAACGCACTTTTAGAACCAAATGCTATGTGTACAGTGTTCCAGAAGTGCATTTTTCTATATGTAGAAATATTGCAAAATTAATTTTGTGTGAGACGTCAAGATTTAAAATGTGTAAAAGGATGAAATAGATGCATAGTCCGTGTTCTATATTTGAGCTTCGCATAACCTTATTTGTAAAATTAAAATCCCAACTGCGATAAAAAGCCACAATATGTCACTAAGACAGGTTTTATATAGATCTATACATGGTTCAAACAAAAGCCACAAAATGTCACTGAGGCAGGTTTTATATAGATTTATACATGGTTCAAACAAAAGCCACAATATGTCACTGAGGCAGGTTTTATATAAATCTACACATGGTTCATCAAAAGTCACAAGATGTCACTGAGGCAGGTGTTATATAGATCTACACATGGTTCAAACAAAAGCCACAAGATGTCACTGCGGCAGGTTTTATATAGATCTATACATGGTTTAAACAAAAGCCACAAGATGTCACTGAGGTAGGTTTTATATAAATCTATACATGGTTCATCAAAAGCCACAAGATGTCACTGAGGCAGGTTTTATATAAATCTATACATGGTTCAAACAAAAGCCACAAGATGTCTCTCAGGCAGGTTATATATAAATATATACATGGTTCAAACAAAGGCCACAAGATGTCACTATGGCAGGTTTTTAATAAATCTATACATGGTTCAAACAAAGGCCACAAGATGTCACTGAGGCAGGTTTTATATAAATCTATACATGGTTCAAACAAAAGCCACAAAATGTCAATGAGGCAGGTTTTATATAGATCTATACATGGTTCAAATCAAATACCACAATATGTCGATGAGGCAGGTTTTATATAAATCTATACATGGTTCAACAAAAGCCACAAGATGTCTCTCAGGCAGGGTTACATACTCGTAGTCCGGCAAATTTTTTTAGGCCTTTTAGATGTACAGAAAAATTATTCCGTACCATGGTATATACAATATATTCAGATTTACCGAAGTAAAATAGTTTCTGACTCCACGTGAATATGGTAAGAAGTAACATAAAACCTATATACTTGCAATATGTTTATTTCATTTGAATATTTGATCCAATGTTAAAAGCTAGGCTGAGAGGCTTTTACATCACACTATAGAACATCTCAACGTGATATATATCTAAAGAAAATCTCAGCGTGATAGATATCTATAGACCGACTCTGTGGTGTTCTTGAGCCAGACACTTTTTCCGCATATGCTTGGTACTGGTTCTTCCTAGAAAGACCTCAAGCGTGATTTGTCTAAGTTGTAAGGACTTATATAGAATATAGAAGTATAAACTAAGACAGATCGATTGAAAAATGTAAGTTGCATAGAATTTACAAAATTGTTACTAGTATTATATATGTCGTAACTTTATTTGTTGATTATTTTTTTGTTTTATTTTTTTTATCAAATAGGCACACCCGGATATATGTTACTTGAGCAAAAGAAGAACATGTATAGTGGTGACTACACATTAGATGTAAACCGCCAAGTAACGCTGAAAAAGGTTCCATGACATTATATATTGATTGTATGTTTTATCTATCTCTTTAACCGTATTATGTTCATAATAATGCGTGACCAGTTGGTACTTTTACCTAAAAAAACATAAGTAATAAATATCGAAATATATGCGAGTGCTGTACCATATTTTATAAGCAAGTTTAAAAAATGGTATAAATGAAATCGTCTCATTGACAATAGGAATTATTTTATTTAAGTAGTGTAGGTTTTCATTCCACAATGCTCTTAGGAAATTTCAGTCAATAAACGGAACAGACTTGTGTAACCGTGTTAGCAAATCACTGGGAACACGTCTGTAATTTAAATTGCCTCAAAGTGAAAAACAGAAAAGTCCTGCGGTCATGTGACAGTCGTGTTGCGTAATAGACGACCTGCATAGTTATCCAGTTCTGTTTTAAACTATTAAAATGTATTGAAGATTTTCTATAAATAAATACGTTTCTAATGAACCTTTAATACTGATTGTTTATAATTTACATGTATTTTTCATCTTCAGTAGGTATCGAAAAATCATTTCTTTGTCACTGTATGCTAGACTATTATGCGAAACGTGTCACTCGGCTTGTACAGTGAAGCATTATTGACCACCATGGTGTAACAGCTATAAATTCATCAACATAATTTCATATATCGCAATGTTGTAAGTGTTGACCTACCTTTGATTTTTGTTCTTTATTCTATAGTAAATAAAATACGTTTATATGCTTGTCATTCATAGAGAGACCCAAATGAGAGAAAATGAGAGAAGTGAAACTTATATTTTATTGTTTGTTAACCTATGTACTACCAAAAATGATTAGAAAAGTAGAGGTCAAGGGTTATTCAAGATATTTTTTCTGTTCAGTGTATACACTGTTGACAAAGTGAAAGAAGACTTCTGGAATCATGTATTCATTCCCCCAATTTTCCAAGCATCCCTTTTTTCTAAATTCATAATTCAAACATGAAAATACATTCAAAGTGTTCAAGATACATCAATAATGCCATTCAAATAAAAATAAGCATTGATATAAGGAAAATGTGTTTTTAATGGCCTGAAGAAGATATAAGGATTATTTATAAAGCCATTGTATATGTAACTACCACACGGACACATTTCCTGTTTCCAATGGGTACTATGCTTATAAAGTAAAGAAGCAAATCAACAAGTAGTACAGTAAATTCACTTTCAATAGCAAGACGCGGTACAGTGATTTAGCAAGTTGCAGTACAGTACCATTTTCAAAACAAAACCAAAAAACATGTGGATTTTATATAGCTTATACTTATTGAAATAAAAGTACCGATACAGAACTGTTCAATACATTCTTACTACATACAAACATACAATATACATGCACGACAAAGTGATTATGAATGAACAAAAGTAAACAATATATCACGTATGTCAATGAAAGTGATTGAAATATTAAACTTTCTTGTCTAAGTTCGAGGCTTTTGTGGTAATCCACAGTTCAATAAACGTGTACATATTTGATATTTTATAATACTATTTCCCAATTGGCATTTGTCTGACATGTGTAATTATGTCGCATATTAATACGAAATGAAATTTGTCTTCGACTTCTTTGTTACGCAGTTCACAAATTCTCAAGTTTCTGGCAATGTTCCTATGTCTTCCCTGTTCCATAAGCAACGTGTGCGAAGAAAGTCTAACAAAGGGCCAAAATATTTACCCTGTATCTGTAAAATCTACTGCATTACATCGCTTGAGGGGCCCTCCGCTGTCTCAGTATCACTTGCCTCTCACCGCTGATGTCGTAGATTCGAGTCCCACTCGCCCGAAAAACTTTATGTGAGAAAGTTTGCCAGACGGTGGTTCTGCTCCAATTTATTCTGAGGTCTTCCTCCACCAGATAAACTGAATATTTTATATATGACCTGAAATGTGTTGAACATTTTTTATCACATTGACACTGGTGATAACACATGCCCCAATTTAAGCACACACGACTCGTGTTTTACAACATAATTTAAGGATATTGACACAGGTAAACATTTCTTAATCCAATCTATATTTAAAGATTACACCAATCGTATCATTACCAGTTATGTGAATACAATATTTTTTTTATAATATTTTTTATGATTAAGATCAACTACCTGCAGACCGCAGCGTGGTCTAGTGGTAGAGCGTCCGCCTCGCGAGGTCGTGGTTTCAATCCCCGGCCGGGTCATACCAAAGACTTTAAAAATGGCACTAGAAGCTTCCTCGCTTGACGCTCAGCATTTAGAGGAGAGTTCTAGGTCTGGTCGGCCCGGTGTCAGTATAATGTGACTGGTTGGGGTATCATACCATGTGTCTGCGGCATGATACCCCAGCGTGACAGCGCTTAGAATACTGTCTCAAGTAGACACCGTCGTGATATGACTGAAAAAATGTTGAAAGCGACGCTAAACACCATACAACATACAACATCAACTACCTGCATTAGTATATGACATGGTCGTTTCATGTAAAGTGCTACCTGTGCTTAAGCTATGTTTTTGCTGTAGTACCCGATAAGATAAATATGTAACTGTGTTTGTAATCAGCTAGTTAATGTGTCGAAAAGTACATGTCTAACTCCTGTAATGTGTTAATTATGGTGCTGCTTGTACGTTTAAGGATCGTCGTCGGATTTTATTCCGCATGTTGCCCGTGTGGTTCCGGCTAAGAATAGAATCACTGTCTATCTCTGCAGAGGGGTAGGAATCCTCCGAATGGGTGTCGTGTTCATTTTATCATTTTTGTCATGTTCACTATTGTGGTTAAATTATCAACCCCTGTGTGGTTCCAGGAAGCCATGAGTGATGGCAAGAATAGGACCACTGTGGTTTATGCATGTCGTAAGAAGCGACAAACTGAGTAATACGATAGAATTTGCTGAAACTCTGCAGTTCTGCAGGTATCAAGGTTCTAGATTCATTCTGCATATTCATTTGTTGATGTTCTTTTTTAAAGCTGTATGTTAATTTGTTGTTGTTTTTTGTACGTGTAGCTTCCTTCTTGTTGGCGTCGAATAACCTATAACGTGTTGGTACGCCGTAAACCCCTATTCATTCATTCATTCATTCATTATTCCGCATGTATCCACAACTGAACCGTTCCATAGTTGGTCTATATTATGAACTTTGGTCTACATCGAGAGGAATTACGTGCAATGTCTCGTTTTTAATTTAGAACAAAACGTTCATATGATCGCCATGTGCTTACTTTACAAGCTGAACAATTTCTTTTAATTAAAAAAAACTGAGATTTATGGAAACATAATGCTAAATGATGATGAAATTTGCCGGAGATATACGCTTATTAGACCCAAAAGAGGCTAAGTATATTTTAAAATGGCACATTTCCAAGTGAATGGAAAATTTCAATTTCAAAAATCCGGAAGACTTTGACAAATGGATTGTTCGATTTGAACTTTTCAAAGAGGCATCGGGATTTAGTGAGAAGGAAGAGGTACAGCAAGTAAATACTCTCATCTATTGTATGGGTAATGATGCGGACGAAATATTAAATTCATTTGATTTAAGTGAGTTAAAATACATACATGAAGTAATTTCGCTGTATATGTAAAATTGAGTCATCCCAAGTTAGTTTGAGAATTAGATATTTTGAGTGATGAATATTATATTTCACTCAATGCCTTTGCTAAGCCTACCTATCCTACTTAACCCCAAGGTCAAACAGGAATTGGACAACATGGAAAAAATCATATTGACCATCCGACTGAATGGTACGCAGGCATGGTTGTCGTACCAAAGCCTGGAGACAAAGTCAGAATCTGGGTCGACCTGACAAAACTGAATGACAGCGTCCGACGATAAGTATTCCCACTTCCGATCATTGATCAACGTTAAGGGCTTCTTGCAGGGGCAAAATATTTCACAAAACCTATCCGCAACTCAAGTTTTTGGCAAGTAAAACTATCCGAAGAAAGCAAGTTACTGACTACATATATAACGCCTTTCGGTAGACATGCTTTCAATAGTCTTCCGTTTGGAATTATTATTTCTGATAGCGAATATTCAAGAAAATAATATTTCAAATTCTGGAAGGTATCGACGGCGTTTTATGTCAGATAGACGATGTTTTGATTTCTGCAAAAGCAGAACTCTAACATGGCGAACGGCTGAAATGGATTGACTAGAACGGAAACTTCAAACCTGACTCTTAACCCAGATAAATGTGAGTTTAAGAAGCCATCAGTTTAAGTCACATTGTAGGATCCCGACAACGTCAAGGCAATAACTGACATGAAACCTCACACGAACGTGCACGAAGTCCGAAGAATTTTAGGAATAGTTAACCAGCTAAGTAAATTTACGCCATCGCTAGCTGAGAATTCAAAACCAATTAGTGACTTGTTGAGTACTAAAAAACACAGTTTCACTGGGGCCCAGACCAACAATGTGGCTTTGACAAGACCAAAAGTAAGATGACAAATACACCAGTCCTTGCATTGTATGATCCCAAACACAATGTTTTAATGACATATGCTAGCAATCATGGATATGGCTCTGCAACCTTGAAAACAGTGTCTTAAAATCAGTTTCATTTTCATCCAGAGCGCTCACACCAGCTGACAGAAAAAACGGTACTCAACAATTGAGAAAGGTTCACTAGGAGCGACGTATGAATGTCTCAAACATTAGGACGTTTTTGTTGAAATAAAAGAAGTTTCATGTTGTGGCAGATCGTAAACCTCTGGTAGTTTTGTTAGGACAGACATATTTAAGTTAATTGCCTATTAGAATACAGCGTACTCAATTTCACATGAGCCAGACGAACAATTTGTTATACCAGGCCTACGGTTCAGACACATTATATCCCAAAGTATATCACATGATGATATGTAGCTCTGTAATGAAAGAGAATTCTGTGTTGATACAGTCATAGGGCAATTGTCAGCGACAGATTCTAGATCAGAAACAAGGTCGCAACCCTGCTTGTCAAACTTTGAATAGGTTGTGTCAAAATGTATGGCCTAACCAGAAACACCTAGCGTGTGAAACAAGTAAACTTTACTGGTCAATCAGGGGTGACAATCTGTTAATTGTTAATGAAAGCTAACAGGTTAATTATACCCATAGATATGAAACAAGATATACTTTCATTCATGAATCTCACCAAGGGATTACTAAATGCAAAGAAAGGACAAAATAATATGTGTGGTGTTCGGGATAAATAGGGATATTGGCAGATTTTTCAAAACTGTAACATTTGCCCAAAATTGAGAAACGATCATGCTGGACCAATGATAAACACACCATTTCGTTCATGGGATAGATTAAGTTATAGTTAGCAAAAGTGGGTTCAAAATCTTCCCTGCATGCCATACATCATCAAAGTCTATGTTAAGCCGTCACGGTCTTTGTGACATTTTCAACCCTCAATTTTAAAGAATTCATGTCTGAATACAAAATAACACATATAACAAGTAGTCCGAGATACCCGCTGGGAAATTCAGAGGCGGAACGCGCTGTCCAGAGTGTCAAACGATTACTGGACAAAAATGAACACCCATATATCGCGCTATTCAACTATCGCGCAACACCCGTAGCAAATGGACTTAGTACGTCAGAGCTGCCGTTTGGTAGGAAACTAAAAACAAAACTTCCACAAATGACTGAAAAGCTAATACCGATTGCTGTTGACACGAATAATGTCAAACAAAGCGAAAACGAAGCGCGAGAATATTCTTTACAAAATCGTGATTTAAAAAATGCGAGTGCGTCCCTTTAAACCTCTTGAAGAAGGTGACAAGTTAATGGGCAAGCTATTATGGAAGCTGACCGCTCTAGATCTAACGTGGTGGAAACCTTCTGGTATTATATCCCGAAACAGGAGACCACTAATAAAATTAGACCAAACAGAAGCGATTGAACCCATTGATTTTGAAAAAGAGTAAGTTTGAATATTAATAAAACATTAGGTGAACCACCTTTAAAGCTTAACAAAACTCAAAATAAATCCAGCATTTGGTGTACAGTTGTCAAGCTTTAACGTATCAGACAGTGATAACACAGATGTAATACGATCAGGGAGAGTGTCCAAACCTCCAGAAAAACTGGATTTATAGGTAATGTTATCAACAAATAATAGGACAACTTCTGATAAACAGTTTTTCTCAATGAAATTCATGAGTACTGTGTAATTTGATAATGTGATAATTTAGAGATAATACATTCATAAAAGTTTTTTCATTCATGTATTTTCATAAAATAGTTTATAGGCTTGACAAGTGGGGTGTTGTATATAACTAAATGCACTCCACACGGTGACATGATGCTATATGCCGCTATGGTCGCAGGGTTTTTATTCTGTTGTATTATTCTCAAATACACAGACATGTATTTACAGCAACTGACTTGTGACTTATTCAGAACAATACGTATTACAACACGTTTATTTTTGATAAAATAATAATATCCCGCAGGCTGACATAAACAAGCTTGTGCTCTCAATGCGACGTCACTGTCAAGCAGTCATCATCGCACGCGGCGGCCACACACGCTACTGATAACCCGATTTTTAAATCCATCCCTTCCTGTTTTAAATTCAAATCAAACAATAAAATTGATAATTTCTGTCCAATTTAGCTATTTCAGTAGATTGATAAGACATAATTATACAACAAACAGAATATTTCAGCCAAATTTAGTTAAATGTTAACAAAATATTCACATTCAAACTTAACGAAAGTCTTTTTTTTTTGGGTTTAGTATATATGCCGGGCATATTGGTTGCGGAAGACCTCAGAATGAATCTTAGTAGAACCACCGTCTTTCCGCAAGTAGCTGGCCAACTTTCGCTCATGCAGTTTTTTGAACGAGTGAGATTTGAACCTACGGCCTTAGTGAGGAGATGTGAGTGATCTTGAGACGCTGCCTTTGATTACTCGGCCACAGAGGACCCTCGTTTTTAATGAAGGATTTAAAGCCGAATTTTGAAGTCTTCATCGGGTGATGAAATGGTGTTTTTTTTTCATCACCCGATGAAAACTCAAAATTCGGCTTTTAATCCTTATATTTACATTATATTCACCAGCTATTTTAGATGAAACAATTATTTTTGTAATTTTGATATTTAAAAAGCAAATAAATTATACGCATTAAACCGCAAAGCCAATGCCATGATTGTAACGGCGACATTGTCAACAACAACTTAGGCAAACGTCACGTGAAACTAACGGCGACGTGACGTCTCACCAGCAAAACAAAATCGTGCAACCAATAAAATGCAAACTGGTCCTTTTAGCTCCGCCCCGCTGCAAGTGTTTTTCATTGGGACATGAAATGCAGTAAATCTATAAAGTACATTTAGGCCAATTGCAGTGGGAATGTAAATATTTCAAATTAAAATCTAGATCGAGCATTATATATAAAGGAGCGTCCCATTTACTCGCACTGCTTCGAAAGTGTCATTGTTAATACGCCTCCTAGAAAGTTAAAGTTTCAGTATAAAGCATTAAATTACAAAAAAAAAAAAAAAAAAAAAAAATCAGTTGCTGTAAAACACCAGCAAAATACTACTTTTATTGAAACAGTTGGAGTGTGTTTTTCTATGAGCACATTCCATGTCAGACAAAAAATATTTATTGATACTCGGTCTTGTGACGGCATGTCATTTATTCATCAGTCGTAAAGTTCAACCCAGTATGTTGTCACAATGCAGAACAATGACATATAATATTAGTTGAGTGACTGAATGTATACGTCATTTTTATTCACCAATGACAAAAACATATCAGATCTGCTATGGTGATTTGCAATTGGGCATACAGTTATATGATTGGTCGATTAGAAAGTTCATATTAAAATCAATAACTGTATTAATAGTAAAATATTCCTCTTATCCCGCTCGCCAAAATGATTAGTTCAAAGCGCGAGGGTAAACAAAAACGTATACATACACTGACAGTAAAAAAAGACTACTTGGGGGAGGGACTAAACTCCGTAACATCATCGCCTGAATCGAGCGTAGAGTAGAGTATGTCTACGGACTACAACCTTCCACGGATATTATGATATTGCCACTTTTTGTTAAGCACTTATTACATTGAAACATTGTATTGTCGCCATATTATGTTTGTATCTGTTTGTGGCCTCTAAATGTTATAAGTGAAAGTTCACTAAATTATTTGAACTAAGCGTTATCAGTTATTTAAAGCGTAGGAATCGTTTTTGCTCTGTTAGAACGACAAGATGACATGGCACAAATTAGCCACCGCAGATAAGAATCGGTAACATATTCAAGTAAACTATTACAGCATATGTTTTCAGACAAAATGAGCGTTTACACCAATTACGATGACGTGTCTCAGAACTACGATACAAGCAGGATGCCCATTGGTTCAGACAAGATACTAGAAGAATGTATCAGGCTATCAGGGAAGCAGCCAAGCGTAAATATTGTTTTCACATTTTTATGTATTTGGTTTGTTTGGGATAAACTTTGTTTTATAATGGAAATACGTGTGTTTAATTTAAATGTTTGTTTCCTATAATATGCACGAGTTTTGATCAAAACTGCTACACGTTTTTGAATGCATGTCCATAATATAGAGACTTTGTACAAACTAACAGAATAAAATCGTAAATAGATGTGTACAATGATGACGATACCATACTTTTATCTCATTGATATTCCTATTCAATTGTTGTCTCAGTGACATCCTTATCGAACTGCTTTCTCAGTGACATCCTTATCGAACTATTGTCTCGATGAAATTCCTATCAAATATTTGTCTCAAGAAAATCAAACCTTCTCTAAGTGACATCCCTATTGAGCTATTACCTCAGTGACATCCCTATTGCTCTATTACCTCAGTGATATCCCTATTAAACTATTGTCACATTGGCATTTCCATCAAACTGTCGTCTCAGCAATATAACTTATCAAACTGTTGTCTCAGTGACATTCGTATCAGACTGTTGTCTCAGCGACATTCCTATCAAAGTGTTGTCTCAGCGGCATTCCTATCGAACTATTGTCTAGGCGACATTCCTATCAAACTGTTGTCTCAGCGACATAACTATCAAACTGTTATCTTAGCGATTGTCCTATCAAGCTGTTATATTAGCAACATTCCAATCAAATTACTGGCTTGGTGACATTCCTATCAAAGTGTTGTCTAGGCGACATTCCTATCAAACTGTTGTCTAGGCGACAATCAGAGTGTTGCCTCAAGTGTATCCCTGTCAAACTGTTGTCCCAACGAATCACCATCAGATTGTTATTTCAACAATATCCCTACCAAACTGTTGCCTCAATGATATCCCTATCAAACTGTTGTTTCAATGACATCCCTACCTAATTTTTGTCTTAGTGACGTATCTAACTCTTGTTTTGGTGATATTTCTATCAAAATGTTGTCTCGATGGCATCTCCTATCGAACTGCCTTGTCTCAGTGACCTACCTATCAAACTATTGTCTCAGTGACGTATCAGACTATTGTCTAAATGACATCTCTATCAAACTATTGTCTCAATGACGTATCTAACTCTTGTTTCGGTGATATTCCTATCAAGTTGTTGTCTCGATGGCATCTCCTATCAAACTGCTGTCTAAGATCCCAGTTCATAATTATTATTGTGATTATTTCAGGATTTACACGTACTTGATGCTGGATGTGGTACAGGTAACTATACCCTCGCTATGCTCGATGCTGGAGTTGGTAAGGTCAGCTTGTTTGACGCGTCATCTGGAATGTTGGGACAAGCTGCGACAAAGCTGTCTTCGTATATTAAATCTGGGCGAGTTGGAGATATCAAACGTGGTACTCTGCCAGTAATCCCGTACAGTGATGGCATGTTTGATGCTGCTATGTTAAATTGCGTAAGTAAAAACAAGAGAGTCAGGAATTGATACAGCAAGTTTATCTGATTTCAAAATAATACTCGATGCAAAGTTTACAGCAGATTGCCAGCCATATTAGATATCTAAAAAGAAGAAAAACACACACTTAAGAAAGAATAAAACAATTATCGTACATAGTAATTTGATCGTGGAGAAACAAATTCAATGCTTAAACGAAAACAAACACTTGTCGTGTTGTGCAACCGAGGGCTAACATACGATCAGTAAATATAACCACTTTCCAACTTGAATTAGTCGCGAGAGACAAATAGAAATGAGTGACAATGTTGTATATCAATCAACGGTTTGGTATCAATTAATGTCTCAAACATTAAACACTTTGAGAAATTATTTCTAAATCCACGTGTGTTTGATATCAACTAAGTTCCAGTTGTATTGTGTTTAGTGTCACTTTCAACATTTTTTTCAGTCATATCGCGAAGGTGTCTACTTCAGACGGTATTCTGAGCGCTGTAACACATTTATCCATATATTATGCATTATCTGATAGTAGTGACCTTTATCGACAGGTACACATTTTACATCATCCATTGCCGTTGTCCTTTATCCCCAGGTTTTAATTCATCATATGGAACTGTCGTCTTTTCTCCGCAGGTTCTACATCATCTGAAATTGTTTTCCTTTATCTCCATAGTATACATCATCCATTGCCGTTATCCTTTATCCCCAGGTTTTAAGTCATCATATGATACTGTTTTCCTTTATCTCCATGTTCTACATCAGCCATTGCCGTTATCCTTTATCCCCAGGTTTTAATTCATCATATGCTACTGTTGTCCTTTCTCCACAGGTTCTATATCATCTGATAGTGTTTTCCTTTATCGCCGTGTTCTACATCATCCATTGCCGTTGTCCTTTATCTCCATGTTCTACATCATCCATTGCCGTTGTCCTTTATCCCCAGGTTTTAATTCATCATATGCTACTGTTGTCTTTTCTCCGCAGGTTCTACATCATCTGATAGTGTTTTCCTTTATCTCCGTGTTCTACATCAGCCATTGCCGTTATCCTTTATCCCCAGGTTTTAAGTCATCATATGATACTGTTGTCATTTCTCCACAGGTTGTACATCATCTGATACTGTTGTCCTTTCTTCACAGGTTCTACATCATCTGATAGTGTTTTCCTTTATCTCCGTGTTCTACATCAGCCATTGCCGTTATCCTTTATCCCCAGGTTTAAGTCATCATAATATTATGATACTGTTGTCCTTTCTGCACAGGTTCTACTTTACCTGATACTGTTCTCCTTTATCTACATGTTCTACATCATCCATTGCCGTTGTCCTTTATCCCCAGGTTTTAATTCATCATATGATACTGTTGTCCTTTATCCACAGGTTCTTTATCATCTGATACCGTTTTCATTTATCTACATGTTCTACATCACCCGATAGTGTTTTATTTTATCCAAAGGTTTGACATCAACTGATACTGTTGTCCTTTATCCACAGGTTCTACATTATCTAATAGCATCGTCACTTATCCACAGGTTCTATATCATCTGACAGTATTGTCCCTTATCCGCAGGTTCTACATTATCTGACAGTATCGTCCTTTATTTACAGGTTATACATCATCTAGACAAGGATACAAATAATTATCCAAATATAAGAATGGCACTCAAAGATGTCAAAAGGGTATTAGTCCCTGGAGGGGTTTTATGTATTACTATAACACATTCGGAACACCTTGATGCGCAATGGTACTGCCACATAAACAAGGAGGGAACAGCACGCTTTAAGACGCAATGTCCTAGCCGCGAAATGATTCTGAAACTGTTGAAAGAGTCTGGCTTCCGTTTTGTTGATGAACTTCCAATACTTGGATCAGATTGGTCAAAGTCTTATTTCGAACCGACGGGACCGCTGGATAAAGCATGGAGGAATCAGGATTCGTACTGGTCCAATCTGACTGAGGACGAATTGGAAGATGTGATGGCTAAAGTTAACGAGATGAAATCAAGTGGCACCCTCAACAAGTTCATTGAAGATCACGACAAATCTCAGACCATTGGTCATATGGCAGTTTTCACCGCTAAGGCAATGTAGTTTTTTTGTTAAACATTCCTACCACATTGCTAATTAAGGTTAGAGTTAGTATTCAGTTGGATTACCGAAAGACGAAAGGCGATTGATTAAGTACTTTGCACTTTCCTTATTTCAATTTCATTTACAATGAATATTTTAACAAATATAGCAAAGACATACACTATATAAACATCGGTTATAGACTCTTTAACAGTCAAACATTGTAGGATATCAAATCTAGACATTATATTTTCAATAATTCAATTCAGTGAATATAGTTTAGACGCAATCATTGTATTCAAGGTTTTTCTTAGCATAAAAGCCTCAGTAATATATCTTGATGTATTACGCATTAGTCTTTTATTTGTACATGAAACTAGATACATAAATTTATTGGCAGTGGGAAATGATATACAATGTATTTTTAAAAACTTAGTAAAAGGAAAAGAACCCAATAAGCATTATGCTTTCGTTCCAATCCTAATATGTTTTGTCATTGTATATACATGCAAACGTCGTAAATATCATGAATAAAAATATGTTTAAACTAACTAAAAACTTAGTACTTATTCTATATTTATGAATTTAACGTTTTAAATGAATCTTATTGGATAATAAATGTATCTGAGTTATTAAATTTCGCTTCATGTGACACAGTCTCCTGTGAGCAGCAATCAAGGACCTTGGCGGCCCTCTTGTTTGTTAGTAAGATCTTCACTTTGTGATTATTAGATCATTTATACGTATATTTTGTTGATAGCATTAATACGACGTTAACATATTATCTGTTGTAAACATAACCGTTTTTTTTAAATATAAATTAATGGGAATTGGGCGCAGTGTAATATAATTTATAGATATCGTACTAGTGTACCATTGAAATACAGAGAAATACATTATAGATAATACTATGTTAGTGGCTTTCCCAACAAAGTTTATAAGGTGAGGCTTAGAAAACACAACAAAGGCGAGGCTCTGTCGAGCCATTATTGCATTTTCGAGCCGAACCTATTCATCTTGTTGAATAAGCAAGTAACGTATTGATCAAACAGAGGATTGCAGAACTAAGCTTCTAATTATTGATAAAGATTAACAATCAAGTCTGTTCATTTGTTATATATTTTATGAAATGATTAAACAAAAGAAGATAATATTTATTTGTTTTCATAACACACTTGTCACACTTCATAAGTTAAAAAAGACATTGATGTCATAACC
Source organism: Panopea generosa (assembly GCA_029582155.1). Taxonomy (NCBI): domain Eukaryota; kingdom Metazoa; phylum Mollusca; class Bivalvia; order Adapedonta; family Hiatellidae; genus Panopea; species Panopea generosa. The sequence continues at coordinate 38,037,020 of CM055910.1, read as the reverse complement.
TAAGTCTACAATAGTTCAAGCAATGCGTCAGTTTCAGTCGCAACATCATCTAGGATGCTAACATGTGTCACCCATTTATTATGTCTAATAATGACTGGTGATTGTATAAATAAGTATCGGAATCTTTGTGATGTTCGTGTCATAGTGCAAAATAATGCAATAAAGACAAAGTCGGGGTTTGATCAAATACTCTGGTGGAACGGTTTAAGGAATCGGATCAGTATCATGTTTATTACCGTCAATATCAACAGAACCCGTCAATGCTTCGATTTCACAAAATGAATTACGGTAAAAATCGCCGAAAGTCATTTTGACAATTTCTGCGTTGTATGTCCAGATTTTAATAAACGTTTAAAGTGATTATTTTCCCAGGAAATATAGTATTTATTTCGTGATTTGGGCCAATTTTGGGATGATAATATTAAAATCTCATGACTGATTGTTGGCGTACGTTTACGACGATTTTTGTCGTAAATAGTTTCGTGAAAGGCACATCTGGCATATATATAATTGTAATCATTATTTACTGTAGGTAATAACTATTCTTATGATCTGAATAATACTAATAATGGAAGGGAGGATAATATAACACGGGAGTCAACTGATTACAATAAAACATAAATCTAATTTTATTAATTAGCACAGAGATGACAATATTTTAGAAAAAAATAATAATGATTCATATAAAGTTTTATAAACAATATATATACTTAGCTTATATATTGATGCTAAACATCGCTATGCATGCCACGAAGTTGTGAAGTTGTGAAGTTGTGATAAGATGTTGCGAGTTGACGATGGTGAACGGATGGAAACAAATATATTACATGTATATACCGTTACCATAGTGACTATAGCCAACTGACAACGCCCCTTCAGATAATTAGTATATAAAGGAAATAATACCTTATCATTTTACTGACACAATTTGAAAAAAGTAACACAAGAACTGAAAACGGTAGACGTTGGAAGGTGTATCCGGTCGACCAAAATAACAACACAATGCCATCTATGGAGGTGTTTTCCTGTAAGTAATTTCAATTTTATTGTTTTATGCTTATTTCTATAAAACATTGAAAAAAAAAACACGTTATGTTTGGTTCCTTCTTTTAATTTCTTTTTTAAAACATACAATTTTATTTTTAATTTTATAAGCATGGCGTGTAGCGAAAGATTATTTTCAAAAAAGAAAATTTATATGTTTTAATAGCTCGTCCTCATGGTTTTACATGTACGTGCATATATTAATTCTTCTGGATGTTACAAATATTTTATTTTAACGAGATTATTGGGATCAGCGTAAATGCTCTTTTTAATTACCAGCTCCCACCGACAGTAGGGCTCTATTATATCTATGCTTTGTGATACCTTTGCAGACGTAACAGGCGAGTCAACATGCTGTACAATGCTGAATATCCCGCTCGTTGACGAATTGTTTGACGAGGAGTTCTTTGAAAACTTTTATAGCAATAACGTTTTGAGCTTTTGCATGGAGGCAAAAACGAAATTAACGAACGCTATCGGTATTACTCGTAACGAGCAATCTGAACACTTCCTGCACTGTTTTCCACTCTGTCAGTTAATATAAACATAATTCACAGAACGTAGGGTTTACAAGGAAGACGTTACAGACGGCCTGTATTGTTTACAAGGAAGACGTTACAGACGATCTGTATTATTACAAGACAGACGTAACAGATGTTTCGTAGTGTTTACAAGGAAGCCGTTACAGACGGTCTGTTTTGTTTACAAGACAGACGTAACAGATGTTCCGTTGTGTTTACAAGGAAGACGTTACAGACGTGGAAGACGTTACAGACGTTCTGTATTGTTTACAAGACAGACGTAACAGATGTTCCGTAGTGTTTACAAGAAAGACGTTACAGGCGGTCGGTATTGTTTACAATAAAGACATAACAGACGGTGTGTATTGTTTACAAGGAAGACGTTACAAATGTTCTGTATTGTTTACTAGACAGACGTAACAGATGTTCTGTACTGTTTACAAGAAAGACATACTGTTTACAAGAAAGACTTTGCAGATGTTCAGTACTGTTTACAAGAAAGACTTTACAGATGTTCAGTACAGTTTACAAGAAAGACTTTACAGACGTTCAGTACTGTTTACAAGAAAGACTTTACAGACGTTCAGTACTATTTACAAAAAAAACTTTACAGACGTTCAGTACTGTTTACAATAAAGACTTTACAGATGTTCAGTACTGTTTGCAAGAAAGACGTTACAGACGTTCAGTACTGTTTCAAGAAAGACTAACATACGTTCTGTATTGTTAACAAGACAGACGTAACAGATATTCCGTAGGATTTACACAAAAGACGTTACAGACAGTCTGTATTATTTACAAGGAAGACGTGACAGACGGTCTGTATTGTTTACAAGACTGACGTAACAGATGTTCCGTAGTGTTTACAAGAAAGACGTTACAGACGTTCTGTATTGTTTAGAAGACAGACGTAACAGATGTTCTGCAGTGTTTACAAGAAAGACGTTACAGACGTTCTGTATTGTTTACAAGACAGACATAACAGATGTTCTGTAGTGTTTACAAAGAAGACGTTACAGATGTTCTGTATTGTTTACAAGACAGTCGTAGCAGATGTTCTGTAGTGTTTACATGACAGACGTAACAGATGTTCTGTAGTATTTACAAGACAGACGTAAGAGACGTTCTGTATTGTATACAAGACAGACGTAACAGATGTTCTGTATTGTTTACAAGACAGACATAACAGATGTTCCGTAGTGTTTACAAGACATGCGTAACAGACGTTCTGTATTGTTTACAAGACAGACGTAACAGATGTTCTGTATTGTTTACAAAAAAGACGTAACAGACGTTCTGTAGTGTTTACAAGACAGACACAACAGATGTTCCGTAGTGTCTACAAGACAGACGTAACAGACGTTAAGTAGTGTTTACAAAACAGACGTAACAGACGTTCTGTATTGTTTACAAGACAGACATAACAGAAGTTCCGTAGTGTTTACAAGGAAGACGTTATAGACGTTCTGTATTGTTTACAAGACATACGTAACATATGTTCTGTAGTGTTTACAAGAAAGACGTTACAGATATTCTGTATTGTTAACAAGAAAGACATAACAGGTGTTCTGTAGTGTTTACAAGAAAGACTTTACAGATTTTCAGTACTGTTTACAAGTAAGATTTTACAGATGTTCAGTAGTGTTTACAAGAAAGACTTTACAGACGTTAAGTACTGTTTACAGAAAAGACTTTACAGACGTTCAGTACTGTTTACAAAAACGACTTTACATACGTTCTGTAATGTTCAAGAAAGACTTTACACACGTTCTGTACTGTTTACAAAAAAATACTTTACAGACGATTTGTACTGTTTACAAGAAAGACATAACAAACGATGGATAGATGGATAGGCAAATTATCAAAATGATAAACCTTTTCGCCAATAGAGCTTTAAACTCGAGTTAAAGTCTGCGACCAGGTGAGCTACTTAAAACAAAAGCAATATAATTTAGGTAATTTATTCATATATATATATATCACACAAGAAGTATTGCACAGGGTACGTTTTTCAATTATGCTCCATTTATTATTAATAGCATTTTCCATGAAAAACTAAAATAAGAATAAGTACACAGACATGAACCAGTGCTACTACTCAAATGTAATACTTAATATTTTTTTCAATTTATATTAACACTGCTATTTGTAGATCATTTACATGAACAACATATTAGTATCTCAATTACTGAACACTCTTTTAAATTAGAAAAGCATTTCAAAGGGCTGAATCTTCATAAACAGTCTGGTACAAAATTTAAGAAAATTCAAATATATCACAATGTGCCTACAATATAATTTCAATCTTAAAAGTAAAAATCAAATGGAATTTCAGATCTTTCATCAATTTATTTTTGTTTATATAATTACTTTAACACCGGTAATGACATTCATGTAATGCAAAAGTTTTATATTCAAATAGTTTGCAGTCTTACCTATTATAAACTGTGAATTGAATTGAAATACTGGTTCTTCCAAGTTTTTAGAAAAAAAACACTAAGTACATTTTGCAAACCCCTGTTTTATTTTCCCATGGAAAGCACAATATATAATGTTTTACCAGTTTAGGAAGGCTATATTCTGACAGCTGATTATTATTACACTAACAATGTTAATCATTAATTCAAACCATTCTTAATGCTATATTTAACTGTTTACAATAATTACAATTGAGCTCCTACATTATATTGCGAGCTGAATTACCAGAAATGAACAAAACTACCCAAATTTACTTTTTTTAGAAAAAGGGTCACAGGCTGATATGAATTAAGAAAAAGGAGTCTTCCGTTGAAATATGCATCAGGGATGTGCTAAACCTATGTTCAGGAAAAACTACAATTAAGTGAAATGAAAGGAAAGAGCCTAGTAGACAGAGTTCTGTTTAGTATTTATTTTGTTTGCTTTATTTGAATATTAAGCATCATTTTATGCCAATGAGGGCTACTAGGCGATCAGTAAACCTAACAACTCTTTGTGAGGATCCTAGAAGTCTGAGAAGTACTCAGGCACAACTATCTCCGCATGTAATTCATTACTTTACAATGTGAATGAACAGTGTGAGACTAATGCTAATGAGACCCATTGTCATACATCAATCATCATGGACACTTTGGCTGGACTGGCAACTGAGCTCACGACTTGTGGATTGAAAGTCAGTTGTGCTAACGACTGAGCTAACCGGGACCGCCTTTTATTCAGTTGCAGCTAAGTAGTATTATAGCATTATTTATACCCGATTTCCAACCATTTGTATCCTTTAGGACAAATTCAATGAAACATAATATTTTTATTTTTTATGTCTATAATATTTACATATTCACATATTCTGATTTTTTTTACAATAATTTGCCCTCTTTTAAATTGATATACATATCTATTTAACAAGTATATAATTATATAAATGAAAACAAGAGGCCCAAGAGGGCCTGAGGACGCTCTACTGACTCATAGTGGCCATAGCACTTTTTGAAATTCTACTATTCAATAAAAACATCGGCCATCTTGAATTTTAGATAGAAAAAATAAATCTTTTGTATAGTCTCCTATGCAATAGAAACATCCATGTGAAGTTTCAGTTTAATTGGCATAGTGGTTTCAAAATAAATAGAAAAAAAGAGAATTTTCTGTTTTCCCAAAGTATCCCTATGTAAAATTCTAAGTCCTCTTACAGGGCCCCTATATATTTAAGCCCCTAAATTCTTATCTGCAATCAAACCCCTACACTTAGGGATAATTTATATCAAATATGTACAAATCTGACATACTGGTTCTTAAGAAAACAATTTTACTAATTCCCAATTTGTACCCTTTTGGGGCCCCTCCTGACCCCTTAAGACATAGGAACCCAGTCATTTTTACAAATCTTAACCTCCTTCACCTAAAAATGCTTTAGTGAAAATATAGGCAAAATCATTTCCATTTCAAAAAAATAAATATATATATTATATTATATTGACATGTGTCCCCTAATTGAACTCTCGGGGCAGGGTCATTTTTAACCCTAGGGACACCATTTGAACAAATCTAACAGAACTATAGTTGGTCATCATTACTACATAAACATTTTGAAAATCTGTTGGGCCGTTCATGAGAAGAAGATTTTTTAAGTTTTGGACTATTTTTAGTAACAGCAGCCATCTTGAATTTCAGATCGAAAAAAAAATCTTCTGTATAGTCTCCTATGCAATAGACATACCCATGTGAAGTTTCAGTTTAATTGGCCTAGTAGTTTCAGAGAAAGTGCTGCTGACAGACGACAGACGTCAGACGACAGACGACGGACGACAGACAACGCACCATCACATAAGCACTTCTGGCCTTTGGCCAGTAGAGCTAAAAAACTAACATTACAATATCTATATCAAACAATAACCCTCAACCAATAAAAAGCGTTATAAAAATTAAAGCATGGCCTTAAAGGATACCTGCCACATTAAATGGAAGAAAAAACATAAAAATGACAATATACAAAAAATGTATTGTTGGTACATGTAGGTCTCACTACACAGTTTAATTTTGTTCTTTGATCTACATAAAATAATTTATAGGGTATCCAAGGTAAAAAAAAAAATTCCACAGAGAATCTTTTTACATTTTTTCTTTCCATTATCATTAGCAGGAATGTATCCACATAAAAATGCACAATAACTGGTAGGCTGACCGGCTTGTTTGTTTTTAAAGTCCTCAAATGCTCATGAATACATGCATCTATTAAAATCTTTTTTCATCACCTGTGATGTCTTATTGCAATATATGCTATGCCAGCTTTTGCTTTACTCATCTGCTGCGAGAAATCATCGTCCCTATTAATCATTTTGATAATATTTTAAACCAAATTACATAGGACTTTTTTTAAGTGCAAGAACCTTGCTAAAGTGACCAAATATGGGCGCAACTGTGTAGTGAGACCATAATATTGTAATATATCACTTTCATTTCACAGAGTATGAAGTGCAGTAGTGTAGCTACCTAATTGGCCCAAAGGCCTGGGCCCACACATAATTTCCGAGGGTAAATATTTTTTTAGCAAGTTTCCATTTTACGTAAATCATATCAATGAAATGTGTTTAATTATGTCTCAAATATATGTCAAAATGTACCATAGCCATTATACATTTTTTTTTTCTGAAGAGGTGGGGGAGGCGAACTCTATGGACATCCCTAGTTTGGGCCTGCACTTAGGTTAGCTACACCCCTGAAGGGGCTAGTCTGATTCAATTAGTTATAGATAAACAGCTGTTTATTATTTACGAGACATACAATAAAAATATTGTCTAACTGCTGAGGAGACATGCAATATGTTGCATGATGAGGTGGTACTATATGAGTGCCAAGGCCACATACATGTATGAGGATGCCAACTTCATCTGTGCTCACCAGTGAATTTTAATCAATATTTCACTAAAACCAACAATTTCTAATTTATATAAACTGAAAACAGTGACATTTGTCATTTATAATTTCATTTGCTTTAACAGTGAAATTATTTTTAAAAATTCCTGGCAATGAAAAATCTCTACAATTCACAAAAAAAAACATAGAATAAAACAATTTATAGAAAATCCAATAAAGTAATCTTTATGTCTATTTTAAAGATTAAAGAACCCACATTTGCTTTTTCCCATTTCTATACTTTCAAAGCAATAAACCTGTATTAGGCACCAACCTGTCTTGAAGGGCCACATTTGCTCATTCTCTTGACTGGCTGCTTAAGACAGGTTTGACTGTACATTTGCATTTTTCCCATTGGTTTCAATTTTTAGATTTACATTTTCTATCAAATTTGAAAGAGAAAGTCTAATTTACTTTACAAAACACAACTTGATTTATTTCAAACTTACTCTGTGATTGCCTGTGACAAATTCACATAACAAAACCTATATCAAATGACCACGAAGTGCATACAAAAGGGTACAGGCAGTTTTCAAAACTGTAAATCAACATGGTTTATGGCCCATATCCAAATGTACAGACAGAGCATTCAGCTTCTCTTATGTTCATACATTATTCCGGGTACATGTACGACTGCCCAGCCACTGAACTTTCATTTGGACAGCAAGGCCACATTTATCAAATACAAAAATGTTATTCAGTAAAATCAAATTGTGCATTTATAAATATCAACAAATAGACAATAAACAGTGACAATAAGGCAAACGTTTAAAGATAAACGAGAGGATACAGGATTTAATAATGAATGAATTATACAATTTTGTAGCAAATAACCTTATAGAGGAATCTACTCATCTAAATATGTACATGAATTGGAAAAGATAAAAAAACATTCACACATCTGTGGTTGTATTATATTGACTAGCATTATAATAGCAATAGAATTCCCTCTTTGGGGACATGCGATACTAACTTCAAACTATATCTCCATAGAACAGGGGTCCTATTTCACTAACATTACAAATGAATTGTGACACCCAGGAATATTTATTTGCACAGTACATTTACAAATTTTAAAAAGAACACTATTTACCAAGCTCAGGAAAGTTGGTAAAATGATTTAAGAGAAACATTAAATAAATTTCCTGATTTTTCTCGGAATTTCGAGTTTTACACTAAGAAGTTTGTAAACTTAGTGAAAAGGGCTCAAGGTATATAACTCTAACCGACTGGCTTCAAATCATGTTTGTATATATTTGTTTCAGGTTGTGGACCACCATTTACTACATATGCACAAGCTAAGTCAATTTCCAGGAGGGACCTAGATATAAAACACAGGGTCAACAACAAACCTATATCATCTATCATCACCAATGGTGATTCCTACCCCACTCCCCCCCACCCCACTCCCAAACCCACAAACCAGCAAATAATTAAGGTGCAATGTTGTAGTTCCCTTTGAAAACAGGCAAATTGTTAACAACATATGGATATATACAACATTGTTATTAAAGACAAGGACAATTACTTTCCATGGAGTTAAGTCAGCTCCACAAAACTTGTGTCAGACACATCTACAATGGACTTTGATAATGTATGCAAACTTTAAAGTCAATCGACTGAAAAAAACTATGGAAGAAGTATGCTCCCAAAGAATTGCAACATAGTAAATACAGCAACTTTACGAAGTGCAAAGGCAATTTCTCTGCATGAAAGTTTCAAGTCAATCACCTGAAAAATGTAGAAGTAGCCTGCTCCACAAGTTCCTGACAGACCAACCAGTCGGTGACGGACCAACCGGCCAACAGACCGATAGACATACTGACCGACAGACAGACCAAATGACAGGGACTCCTATTAATTCCCTCTGTAGCACCATTTTCAACACAAAGCAGGCTTAGTGAGTTTTATTGGTGGTGGAAGATTTCATAAGGAATCTCAGTAGAACTAACTTTCTCTTAATTTTTTTTTTTAACGAGCACGGTTCACACTCAGGTTGATGTTTAACTGTTTCTTGAATATAACATTTGTGTAATAGGCAAGTCAATGTCTCTAATTGTTTAGGGGCTGTCATTTTGGTCTATGAAAAATGGATTACCCAAAGACCATGAAATAAAATTACATCAACACTCAACATATGTGACTACGAGGTCGATATAAAAAATATATGAAAGTAATCTCGGATTCAATGCAAAATAGTTGTTTCACCGATATATTAAGGTTTTGATATAATTTGGTTACAATTAATACAAACACAATGTATGTCGAACTAGAAAAATCACAAGGACACAATAGATAGATAGTGGTGTTGGAATGTTGAAGAGTCACCAGTACAGCAGACCAGAAAAGATTAATATCCCGATCTGGTGCTCCACACTAAATATGATTTGCGTACAGTAAAGCAGAATTTGTGACACAGAAAAGATCTTAATCTTAAATTTGTGACAAGGAAAGCCAAAAGCTGATGAAAATGAGATAACCATTATTTAAAATTCTTATTTCTTGGTAGACATATAGTATAAGTAGAAACAATTTAAAACAAATTGCCGATTCCTTAAAGAAGCCCAGATTTCCATGAAACTATAAAGCAAGGTTTTCTTCATACTTGTTAAAATTTACCAGTTCAATACTGGTACCGTTTCTTACTAGTTCGCGAGTGGAAGGACAAAATAAGCTGTCAGTGAATTACCTTCTTAAAATGGCTATTACAAGTAGTGTTTATGTGCAATGGATAATAGTAGATGCGTATATATTTCAAGTAATGAGACATTCCACCAATCATCAGTCACCTTTCATTATGATAATAAATTTACACAAAACATGATATCTAACACTGAAACTGACTGTGCCATAAAATGACATATTGTTTTGAAATTGATTTGAAGGGATGGAAGGTGGGAGATGGGAGGGGGTTAAAATAAGCCATAAAATAAAAGCAACCTTGGTTGTTTGGACATTACTTAGGGTTAGGAAATGTAAACCAGGTCTTCACAAAATATAAAATATTTGTTCCTGCATAAATAAGGCTAATGAGATAAACCAAAAATAGTACAAGAAAAAAAATTGTAACTAAAACACACACTGAAA